>VDFB02105785.1:366128174-366310196 GCA_007258455.2 Sequoia sempervirens
AATTTAAAATTGAGATAATTAACATAAAAATCAATACACATTGAATTATAATTGAGCTCCTAAAATTAAAATTTTGATTACGAAATATCGTCTTGAAGAATTAGAGTCCTAGAATATATACCCTCTCAAAGAACCCAGCCGAAGCCAAATTTTTGTAGCGTCAATCTATATATGAAACAAAACATGAAGAATTGATCCAAGAGTTAGCATGGGGTGGCCGTGTAAGAACATATTTGCAAGCACAAATAAAATAAACCACATACCTCTTTTAGGGTGATCTTTTTCTGCAGTATCTCCTTGAGGTGTTTCAACACCTCCTCAGCAGTGTTGAATACCTACTCCTTCAGGTGTTGTGGCACTTATCAACAATGATGTATAGCTCACAACCGTCTGTACATAAAAATGACAAGTACATATGAAACTACGAATCTATGTCAATGTATGCATAATCAATAAAAGATCTTATGAATCTTAATTCAACCAAATTTGAGTTCAATTACCTTTCCCTTATCTAACATTGTGCCTCCATAGTCTAGAGAGCATCGCACCTCACTCGCACTAGGTGTTTC
Source organism: Sequoia sempervirens (assembly GCA_007258455.2). Taxonomy (NCBI): domain Eukaryota; kingdom Viridiplantae; phylum Streptophyta; class Pinopsida; order Cupressales; family Cupressaceae; genus Sequoia; species Sequoia sempervirens. The sequence continues at coordinate 366,128,744 of VDFB02105785.1, forward strand.
CTACAAGCAGAGAATAAGATAAACATATAAGTTAATATATAATTTCATTAATGACAAGCAAGTATACAGTAAAAAAATGTAAATGAGTGAGTACGAAAATACATACTATGTGCATCTCGAGGCCAAATGAAATGGCCTTAAGGGTGCTATCAGTCACCTGTGTGAGCTCCTCCTCAGACATTAACTGTTAAATAGACCATGTAAATAAATATTAGTACTTGATACTATCTCTTATTAATATTCATTTTTAAAAAAATGCAAGTTATGAATTTACACCTTAAATGTTACCTATGTAACTACTCCAATGTCCACCTCTCTAGTAGGAGAGGACTCTGTAGGGTGTGCACCACTCCCCTACATGTGATCTGCTATAATCTCCACATCCTAGATGTCATAATCAAAAGTGTCTAATGGCTGCTTAGGGGGCTGTACAATAGGACCCAAGCATATTTGTTGGCACGTATTGCAAATATGTGGTAGAAAAATATGTGGACCCAAGGAGGATGATTCAGCAGTACTGGATCCATCGCCAAGATCACCAGACTATGGTTGAGCTACTGAAGAAGTATGGGAAACCAAAAGACCACTCAAAGAGTGAATGGCCCGGATAGTTTGTGTGGCTGTATACTTCGTAATATCTGGATGTTGTACTGGAGGTGGCGGAGGAAGGGGAGGATGGGGAACATGTGGGTGCCTAACTACTCTAGCTACCCCTAGCCTATCCTGGGGCATACCTCTACCAATGCCCTAGAAGGGTTTAATGTCAAAGTAATTGACATAATGCCCTAACAAAAACTCAGCATATAATTTTTTAATAAAGTAAAAAGGTACATCAAGATTATTGTTGGGTGGTTTATCAAAAACCATACACCAACAATCCCAAAAGTTATCTACTATGCCCCTATGCGTTCACCATTTTATAGAAAGTTTTGGTTTGTTAACATTAACTGGAAAACCAGTGTTGGGGTTAATAAATAAATAGGCTATTTGGGCTTTTGTTATTTGGGGATTTTTCACATCATCATAAGACAATCCACATGCATAATATTCCCTCATGGTTTCTCACCACGAATGAAAGGAATTATGTTGGGTGGAGAGGGTTTCTACATTTGTAATTATTCATGTCAATGTGGTTGACATATGGGATAATCGAGGGATTTTCTTATAAACATCACAAATGCCCCTTAATTGCTCCATTTTTTCATGAATTAAGTCTTCAATTGATGGCTGCGGAGGTGGTGGAGCATTTGGCATTTCTGCATTTTGATTCTTAGCTGGTGGAATTTGTGCATTCTCATTCTCAACAGCCATAATGCCTAATTAAAGTTAAAAAATAATTAATCTAATTAAAATTAGACAATATAAAAGAAAATATTATAAAAATACCCTAGTTTTTAAAAAAATCCAAAAACCCTACTTTAACAAAATCTATAAAATTCTCTAATTTTTAATGCAGTACATAGAAACATTGTTTTAAATCAAAATCCATAAAAAAACATTCATTTTATCAAAATCCATTCTAAGAGCTCAATTGTTTCACTAAAATTCAATCAAAAGGAAACCCTATTTTTTGAAAAAATCCACCAAAAACATTCATTTTTTTATCAAAATCCATTCTAAATTTAAATTTTTCATAAAAGGAATTTCAATCAAAACCTATTTTGAGAAAATCACAAAAGAGCAAATTCATTTTTTTATCAAAATCCATTCTAAACTTAATTTTTCAAAAATTCAATCAAGAAAACCCTATTTGTAAAAAAAATCCACAAAAAACTATTTGAAATTATTCAAATTTAATTCAAAATTGAATCAAATCAAATAAAAATAAAAAAACTTACCTTTTCAAATCGGATTTTGGTGAAATCGGATATCCGTTACGCGAAGAATCAATTCAATGTGCGCCCGCAGGTTGTTGAATGTGAAATAACTTTAAAACAACGACAGAGTTTTTTTATATATGTTTTTTACAAATCGGATATCTAATTTGTAAAACTAGGTTTGTGTTTGCTATGGTGGTGTGTACTGACACCCGAGCCTAAAAAAAGTCAACACGGTATTTTTGCATTTTTTGGTCGATGAAAGACGTGTTTTTTTCCTCATTGCCACTTTTTGGCCCACCATGATCCTGTACATACCCCTACATTTTATTAGTTTACATCATTTTGAAATTCAAAACATAAAGACCACTTTTATGCTATCAAAGTTGAGAATTTTTGTTTGTGTTGGTCGATTCCTTTATAAAATGTGACACAAGTTTGTACTTTTACCTAATAATTTAATTGGGATACATAACATAGAAGCATCTTAGGGGTCAATCATTCTTGCATCACTCAAAAATGATTTTTCAATTTTTCTTATGTTTTCTCTGTTTTTTTGCAAGTTTCTAGTTGTTGTCAAAGTTTGATTTGTAGTTCAAGAAGTGTATGATTTCCAACCTAAGGAAGTCCTTGCAGCAATGCAAATTATTTTGGACAAGTTTGTTGTTGCATAAAGCTGATTGAAGCACATTTTGAAAATGTGTGATACTTCCTAATATTGAATTATTGACAAGGATGTTATAGTGTGACATCATAGTGAGCTCCCTAGTTCACATTCTATATTCTAGGATGCCATGAGATTTCAATCATTTGAAGTATTTTTTATGGATCCTTCTATCTTTTCCCATAGTATGTGGGAGGATTGGCCAAATGGAAAGCATCATCAAAGCAATTTAATTACACATTTGAACCATTTGGACTAGCATTAATTAACCCTAGAATTATCAAGACAACTTGTAATGCATATTTTTACATGGGATCAGGGAAAACTTTAAGAAACCCCCCCCTCGGAAAAGCTGTAAAATCCTGGTGAATCTTTCATACTTCCTGAAAAAAATATTAATTTTAGAGGCGAATTTTTTCATTTTTCGTGAAAAAAAATAATCCCCATTGGTGAATCTTTTGTAATCGCTAGAAGTTTGTGGAAAATCCTGGCGAATTGCAATTTTTTTAAAACCACTAAAATATTTTTATTGGCGATTAAAATCTATTTTCTTGTTCCAATAAAATATTTCCATTAGCTAATTAAACCTGCTTTTCAAACTAGAAAAATAATTTTGTTGGCGATTTTTGTTTTCAAACAAAAAAATAAAATTCATTGGCAAATTAAACCTATTTTCAAATGATTAAGAAAAAAACATTGGCGAATTAAACATAATATCAAACTAATAAAAAAATTCATTGGCCAATTAAATTCAGTGACGAATCCACTACCATTCGATGAATTTTCAATGGACGGTTGTACTTGCATTCCAGAAGTATATCTCTCAAACACTAGATTTGTGAATGGAAACCTCTGGAATAACACTACAACCATTAGATTTGGACATGTGGCGAGATCAAGGGTCATCATCATGGTAATTAATCCGACGGGTTGGATTTTGGTGATGAGTGATAAAAGAACTTAAGTGGTAGAAATATGCATGTGCATTAAGTTTGTTTTAAAAGAGGGACTGCCTAGAAAGAACGTAGGACCAAGACTTAAAAACTTAAGCACGTTTTACACAAAGGATGTGGCACATCAATCTAACCATGACTGTTCGATGAATTTTTGATGGACAACTTTAGTTGCATTCCGGAAGTATATCTCTCAAGCACTAGATTTGTGAATTGAAATCTTTGGAATAACAGTAGAACCGTTAGATGTGGATGTGTGGCGAGATCAAGGGTCATCATCATGGTTATGAACCCGACGGATTGGATTTTGGCGATGAGCGATAGCATAAAGTTTGTTTTAAAAGAGGGACCACTTAGGAAGAACGTAGGACCAAGGCTTAAAAATTTAAGAAAGTTTTTTTTATTAGTGATACTTTTCTATTTTATTAATTATAAAGCAAAAGATACATATTCTATAAAGTTCGCAACATCCAAAAACTACCAAAAAAGTTGATCGGTGATACTTGTTTATTTTATTAATTATAAAGAAAAAGATACAAATTCTACAAACTTAGTAACATCCAAAAACTACCAAAAAAGCTAAATAATCAGCTCAAAAACCAGAGTATCAGAACTTCCCTAAATAACTACGCCTTTGTAGCAAAGGCTAAAAACAAAATAGAAAACTACACTTTACGTTAACCATTATTACTCATTCTTCTTCGAAGACTCGCCCATCTCCAGCAGCAGCAGTATCTCCTTTAACGGTTTTGGCTTCTTCCGCAGACGTAGTCCCTTCTTTTCGCGCATCTCCTCTATGGAAACTTCTTTTAGATTTTCTATTATTTCCTCTAATGCCATTAGCTCAACACATATTTTAAGTTCTTTCCACCCACGCTTGGCTCCTTCCTACCACCAGTTTTTAGTGTGACCCTTTGGCCATCTGATAAAGAGGTTATTTAAATCCGCAAGCTCCGAGCCCCCACCATCCATTCCTTCTATTTTTACCAACCCTACTCTTGGTATCGCTCATTGCAGAATGCTTTCCATGTCCACTAAAAAATATGTATGCACCAGAGTTTTCATTACTCTCCTCACCTCGTTCACCGATTCTCCTAAGTCTAAACCCCAAGCCATGACCAACAAATAGATATCCATATTCGTTTTGAATCTATGTGTCAATTTTTTGAATCCATCCCCCAACATTATTTGAACTTCTTGCACCACTTGCTCTTCCTTGTAGAGAAATAAACCTCACAGCCTCTACAAAGATGCTTTACCCACAAAGGGGTCCAGCTTCCTCTGCGATGTCATGGTGAAACTGGCCTCCATTTCTTTTTTGTTTTACTGGCTTCCAACCTATCACCCGCTACCGAAAGGATACAATCCTATTATCCTTACACTCAAACTCGAAGAAGCATCAAGGGTGATAGGTGAATGTCATTATAACACCTCATTTTGCCAACCTTCTCCATAAATGCACCGTGCTTGTCACCTTTCCTATCTTAATTCACCAAAGTTGAGGTTTTGGTACTTTTCCTAACCTTACTACCTTAGTAACTTAGTTGCAAGTCTTTCTTGGTCATCTTTGTAGTCAGTGGGTCGAAAGTTTCAAAAATTTTGAAACTTTAGACTTTGGTTCTAAGGTTCCAAATTTTAGCGACCACACAACATTATGGACCAAGACCATTTGACAAATTTTTGATGGACAGCTGTAGTTGCATTCCGGAAGTATATTTCTCAAGCACTACATTTGCGAATGGAAACCTCTGAAAAAACACTAGAACTGTTAGATGTGGACACATGGCTAGATCAAGGGTCATCATCATGGTCATGAATCCGACGGGTTGGATTTTGGCGATGAGCAATAGAAAAACTTAAGTGGCAGAAATATGCACGTGCATTAAGTTTTTTTTAAAAGAGGGACCACCTAGGAAGAACGTAGGAACAATGCTTAAAAACTTAAGAACGTTTTACACAAAGGATGTTGCAAATCAATCTAACCACGACCATTCGATGATTTTTTGATGGACAGTTGTAGGTGCATTCTGCAAGTAAATCTCTGAAGCAGTAGACTTGCAAATTGAAACCTCTAAAATAACACTAGAACTGTTAGATGCGGACACATGGCGAGATCAAGGCTCATTTCTCTCTCTTCAATGACTCGGCGTATTACATTTCATTTAATTGAAATTCTCAATCTTTTTAAAGAACGTGTGGTAGTCGTACTGATCTCGGCGATTAATGCCATATGAACATCTGAAGCGATTGATTGGACAACTCATGAGTCATAGCTTTAATGAAACAAGATTTGTAATGATTTCAAATTTTCATAATTCATATTGTTCGAGTGACACTGGAGTCTGGCAATTTTGATAGCTTGTCACTTATCAGCTTGAGGTACAGTTTGTGTGCAGCCATACGTCAATCAAATTAAACATTTTAATTGTACATGTAAGGCTTGAGGTACTGTTTGTGTGTAGCCAGACGTCAATCAAATTAAACATTTTAATTGTACATGTAAGGCTTAAGTTACTGTTACACAAATTGATTAAGTTAGTTTTTTGGTTTGCGTGAATCACCATTATGAATCATGAATATACGGTATACGTAACCTCACAGTGCACACGTGACAGGTGTGAGGTGTACATAGGAACCAGGCTGGTAGTGGCACTATTAGCGGCACTGTTGGCCCAGATATAACTAAATAAGGATAGTGACTAGTGAGCACAACTAAAATCATTCATTGAAGGCTAAAGACCTTACTATTGAGTGCAATGTTCGAATTGTCATAAGGGTTTTCATTTTGTAGGGTTAATAAGGATTCAAGAAGAAGATCATGTGGCATTATTGGGGATACTCTAAATTCTCTTGCCTGCAGTTATGTAGTCACAGAGTCAACGACCAATTTCATTTAGGCTTCAACTTCAGAATGGGTGGAATTGGAAAGAAGTTGATTTGGTTCACCTGACTTCTCAGATAGGTTTTGAACCAGGAGAGGTGCTTTGATGGGCATAACCGCTATTCCCAATGCATAGAAGCTGCAAGTAAAAGATGGGAGCAATTTTACAACCCCCCATCTTCTGCATGACTTTGATTTTAAAAGGGGAGATGTACATTTTGTATCTTCACAGGTCCCATTTCCCTGGTTTGATTGGCCCCCTTTTCTCTATGCATTCATTTTCAAAGCTACTGCCTGATCCGGGAAGTCCCATGCATTTATTTTCAAAGCCCATGGTTGACCCAGAAAGTCCCATTATTTTCAAACAAACATGTATTATATTTACGTTTTCACCAACGGTCCAGCAGAAGTTTGGTGCTTGCACTTACATTTGTATTTGTACTATGTAATAATGTGACATTGTCATTCAGTTGCAATAAAATAAATGGTTGTGCTATTAAAAAGAAATTGATGAAATCATAGCAATTGTGCTATTAAAAAGCACAGAAAAGCAATTGATGAATCTATTCATATCATTTTTTTTTCCTTTAAGAAATTATCTATTTATGAAATAATTGCATGCAGATTTAAAACTTAAAAGTAAAACATAAAGCAATACAAATACTAAAGTTAAGTACTCAAATCGATTAAGTTGGTTTTTTGGTTTGTGTGAATCATGATTATCACTATAGTAACCCAACCTCACATGTGACACATGTGAGGTGTACATAGGGACTAGGTTGGTAGTGGCACTATTGGTGACACTGTTGGCCCATAAATAAGGAAAGTGATAAACCATGTAGTAGAGTAAAAATTTCAAGTTCTCTAGAGAAGGAAGTTACAGAAAAAAATTGGTCATGATCAAAAATTACTGCCTTTTGGACTATGAGGAAGGAGCTAGGTGAACCAAGAGCTCTTGCAGAGTATGGAGATAATGAAGAAGACAGTGAGTTTAGAAAATTGTGGAATATAGAGCATCCAGATGAACAAGAAGATAAAGAAAGTGATCATGAATCTAATGATGATAGGGAAGAAGGAATCCATGTCAATTTCAAACTTGGTTTAAGTGAGGCCACAAAAGAAGCATATACTACTAGAGCAACCATAGCTGAAAAAATGGGTTATGAAGGCATGGTCCTTTGGGATCCCAAAGACAAGGCCCTTGGATGGTAATAGATGTACAGCATAGAAAAGAAAGTGATTTTTCTGGACTTGGGATTGGAGGTGAAAAATTAGACCTAGGGCATACAAGACAATTTGTTAGAGCTTCAAATCCCCATCCTCATGGTCAGACACAATCACAACTAGGACATGCCCATGGTGGAGATCTTAGTGCAACTGGCACTGCCTCTAGTGGCAATGGTATGGGTAGTAGTACTAGTAGTGGTCAACATGTGCTACAACAACAAACTACACACAAGAGGACAATAATACAATATACTTGTTATCAATTAGATTTGCACCTTGTTGAATATGAAATTCAACAATCTAATGACACATGGAAATCTTCTTCAAATGTGGGTGATCTTAATGAAGAAGGAATCTCCAAAGTGAGTTGGTTCTCTGAATGATAATCCTAATCTAAGTGATCTTCGAGAAAAAGGATAGAAGGATAGCTAAAAATGAAATTTAAGACTAACGATTCACTATAATTTCTAAAAATCTAGATTCTATCACTCACAACAATTCCTCTATTACAATAGCTCTCACAATCCCATTGGTACATGATTTCATCAGTAATTTGCATGAATATTTAAAAGTACTAAACACAACATGCAACCTGAAAACATAAAATTCTATGCAAAGACTCATAAAAGCAAGACATATAAGGCTTCAAGCTTGAAAACACAAAGACATCAAATTGTTGTTATAAGGTTGAGACAAGAAATGAGAAGGAGAACTATGTTGCTTTATTGAAATTCAGAAAACTTGAACAGTAACACCCCAAACAGCAACAAAACAAAATGAAACAAAGTAGAAAGAAAACTAAAAGGCCATGATGGCCAACATAACATGCGTAGCAGCGCTTAGGGAAAAGAGAACTACTAAAGAGAAATGTGTGTAACACACTTATTTGCAATACTATTCTACTATTTACAAGATTGAACTTATCTCAGAGGCAATGTTTGAGGTGGATCCCATTAACTGGGATAGACAACACTTCTCCAGTCAACTTAGAAAGTTGAAAAGCATTTTGCTCCTTGCACTTCGTGATCACATAAGGCCTGTCCCAAATTGCATTGAATTTGGAATGTCATCCAGGTCTGCTCTTATATTCATTCCACTTGAAGACCAAATCACCAATAATGAATTCTCGTGGTCTTGCCCTTTTATCAAAAGAATTCTTCATCTAAGCTTGATGTATTTTGAGTTGCCTTAAAGCTTCTTTCCTAGTCTCCTCAAGCTCTACCAATTGTGCAAATCTTACTTCAAGAGGTTGCTCATTCAGCAATTCCAACTCTTTAACATAACTTAAAGTTGGAAATTCAATGGAAACAGGTAACTTAGCCTCTTTTCCATAAGTTAGAACAAAAGGAGAACAACCAGTGGCCCTTTTAGGAGTCACCCTGTCAGCCCAAAGAGCTAACTTCATCTTTTTATGCCATGTCCGTTGATTATCTTCAACAATCTTCTTGATTATCCGAATCAGATTCTTATTTGTAGATTTCGCCTGACCATTGCCCTGCAGATAATAATTAGAAGATGTTTTCAAATAGATGTTTTTCCTAACTGACCAATCAGAAATATTTAAATCGATAAAAGCTAAACCATTGTCAGAGATTATTGAATCTGGAGTACCAAATCTTGACACTAGATCTTGATAAAAATTAAGCAAAGAAGTCTCATTTGCTTCTTTTAAAGAAACAACTTCAATCCACTTGGTAAAGTAATCTGTGGTAGTAAGAACCCACTTATGACCCACGCTTGAAGGCGGGTTGATAGGCCTGATAAAATCTAAGCCCCACTTAGCAAAGGGTTGTTCCACTTGAATCGGATGTAGAGGCAACACTGCAAGCCTCTGTTTTCCATAAAATAAAGCACATTTTTCACATCTTCTGACCCAAGCAATAACATCCTTAAATAGATCTGGCCAATAATAACTAGCCTGCATAATTTTCAGAGTTGTTGTTCTTGCAGCAAAGTGGCCTCCTGAAGGCCCATCATGAAATTTTGCTAAAATCTTATCAACTTGATCAGGATTAATGCACTTTAATAAAACACCTTGAAAGTCTCTCTTATACAAAATTCCATCAATAATTGCAAAAGGAATAGCCTGCAATCTATAATACCTTCTTTTTTCTCTATCTAAGCCTTCGAGGCATTCACCAGTTTGTAAATAGTGAATCATTTGCTACAACCAGTGGCAGGAGAAGCTGGAACAACATCTGCATCATCATTGTTTAGCACTGTATCCATATTTTCAGCTTCTTTTAAGTTGTCTTCATTTCCAGCAATTTGTTCACACAGACCCTTGCCTCTAATGAGCTTAGTTACCTTAATATCAACATCAAATTCCATTACCTTGGTTATCCAACCAGCACGCTTATCATTAATATCTTTGTTAAGTAAGAAATCCTTGACTGTTGAGTGGGCAACTAGTAAGTGAATTTTGCTATTTGACAGCATATGCCTGAACTTTTTTAGGCTTCTTACAATAGAAAAAACATGCTTCTCGACAAAACAATACTTCACATCATAATCATGTAATACCTGGTTGAAAAATGCCACAGGTTGCTCCAAACCTTCATCGTTCTGCTGGAAAATCATAGCAGAAATAGTATCAACTCCTCCAAATGCATAAAGAATGAAATCTCTATCATAATTTGGATTAATGAGGGTAGGGGCAGCTACAAGGGCTTCCTTAATCTGCTCAAAAAATTTCTTACCCTCCTTGGTCCAACTGAAGGGCATATTCTTCTTAAGCATAGAAGTGAGAGGTTGTAGCAAAGCTGCAATATTCTGTATGAACCTCCTCACAAAATTTATTCTTCCAAGAAAGATTTGCAAGCCTTTCTTGTGAGATGGTAAAGGTAATTCAAGAATTGTAGAGACTCTTTTAGAGTCAATAGAAATACCTTGTTTTGAAACAATGTGTCCGAGGAGTTTACCCTCGTGTACAAAAAAAATACACTTCTTCGGATTGAGAGACACTCCGAACTCTTTACATCTCTGAAAAATCTACTCCAAATGATCAAGATGCTCATTAGCATTTCTAGAAAAATAGTAATATCATCTAAATATACTAGAACGAACTTGTTCATAAGGCCGTGAAAGGCCATGTCCATCACTCACTGAAAAGTTGCTCCAGTGTTGGATAACTCGAAAGGCATCTTTTTGTAGGCCATTGTGCCCCACTTAGTTGTGAATGTTGTCTTGAATTGATCCTCTTGTTTTACCAGAATCTAGTTGTAACCTGAGTAGCCATCTACCAAAGAAAATCTGTCAGAACCAGAAACTACCTGCAAAATTTGCTCCATGGAATGGAGTGGGTAATGATCTTTCAATGACGCTTTATTTAAATCTCGTAAATCAACACATAATCTGATTTCCCCACTGTTTTTTCCTAACTGGAACTAAGTTTGACACCCAAGAAGTATGCTTGATAGGAAAAATAATACCACTCTCAAATAATTTATTCAGTTCAGCTTTCATAAGGTGCTCTAATTTGGGATTAAGAGGTCTATGTTTCTGCCTTACTAGTTTTGCACCAGGTTCTAGTTCAATAGTATGTTGGGCTAGTTTTGGGTCGAAACCTTTCAAATCCTTGTATTCCCAAGCAAAAACATCACTAAATTTTTGGAATAACAGAATAAATGCTTGTTGTTCCTCTTTCTTACATACCTTTCCCAGCTTGAGAAGCTTGCCTTTGAAGATTTCAATCACTTCATAGTGTTCTTTAACAGTCAAGCTGCACTTGTCTTTCTACACTTGGTCATCTGAATTAAACACAAATTCCAAGGTCACCAATCCTTTTGGCAGCTTGTTGGTCTTTAGCTGCACAATCTGGTTATCATACTGTTGCTGCCACTTTTGTTGGTTTCCATCTACAAACTCAACTTCAACAATTAAAAAATTTATAATTTGCTCATCATTGTCAAAAACCTGCCAACTCACATTATTGTCAGGCACGGAAGGTCTAACCATTATTTTCACATATTGACATGCCTCTACATTATGAATTTCATTCGGAATGTCAAATTGGGCTCCTATGGCAGTGAGCCTATTAGCATGTTTATTTTGATTTCGAGGAATTGAAACAATATTAAAAGCATTAAAATCTTCCATTAAATCCCACACATGATGCTTATATTTCTTAAGCAACTCATTTTTTGCAGCATTTAGATTTCTAACCTGATATACTATTAGCTCTGAATCACCATAAACGCATAAACATTTAATACCTCTATTTCGGCCCCACTATAGGCCATGTACCAACGCTTCGTATTTAGCTATATTGTTTGAACAGCTGAAAGCAAATCTATAGGCTGAAAAGTATTTATCACCCTCTGGTGAAATTAGCATAGCTCCACCTCTGGCACCTATACTGCTTCTTGAACCTTCGAAATAAAGCTTCCAAAGCTCATTTTCTGCTTTTGCAGACTGTTTCTCCTCTTTGCAAAGATTAGGCATATCAAAATCAGGTTCACGAATCATATAGACTCCTAATCCCATCTCATCTGTGTGCTGGAAAGGATCCAACTCGTGATCTTCAACTGCCCATTCATCTAGATCCATATTTTTTATAGGGGTGTTGCAGTTTGAGGTCATGGTTTGCTCCTCCAGTACAGGGGTGGTGTAGAGGTTAGCATTTATAGGATTTCGCGATATGGTTCGATATGGTCTTTGGTGAGAAGCTCAGACTTTATGGTCACTTTCGTACCATACCTTGTTCTAAAAAATAGATGAGACCAATCAGAGGATAAAAACCCACCCAATTTGGCTATAAAATCTCTTGAGAGGCAAATGGCAAAGTGCGGTGGAAAATCAATGACATGTATATCCTGATGAATAGCAAAGCTCGGGGATGCATGCAAAGTAAGTGCCAAGTTTTTTATTATACCAACAGTTTTAACAGCAGATCCTTCTAACTAAACTATGCCCTTCTGAGGGTTAGACTCATAAACAAGACCTAGCTTATCGGCCAAACTCTTAGGCATGACTGAACTACTGGCACCAGAATCAATCATATAATTATGAACAATCTTATCGCCGATAATCAGACATAAATAAAAGGGGGGAGGCTTTACCTCTTTACTCTTCTGTTCATTCTTAACCTATAGATCATTTGCAAGCACAACTTTAGGAGTTCCTTGATTAGTGTCATCAGAAATAGACAGCTTAGCTAAGGCGTCTTGCAACAATCTTTTTTGTCCTGGGATATGCAAAGTGTCTAATATAGACATGCTGACAATAGCTTTTCTGAGATGCTCAACAATATTAAATGAAGTAGGATTTACCTTATGTTGTTTTTTTGTGATAGCAACATCTTTTTGCCTTTGCAAAGGCTGCAAATGCATCTTTGGCTGCTCCCTACCAGGTATCTCTTAGCCTCTTTGCAAAATCTGCACTTTAGGCTGCGTTGTAGCATTAACGTTTGATAAAGAAATGGGCTACTTATCTTTTGTAGGTTGTTGCTGCGAATTTCCAGCTTGCTGCCTTGAATCCATCGCTCTCTTTTTCGATCTAGTATTGCCCGAAAGAGAAGAATTTTGTTGATCTTGACCATTCACGCCACAGAATTCAAAACTCTTCCAGTTCAGCAAGGCTACTTCCACGTTATCTTGTTGTTCTTGATTATGATCTGCAATATTTTCTGAACCAACATAGTTGTTTTGGACCATTAAAGCATGATTTCTCATACCATTAGCACACGCTAATTGTTTATGGGGCTAATTGTATGGATAACACCAATCTCAATCCTGGGCGATATTATTTTGGGGCACAAGTTCCTTTGACGAACTGGCTACGTTTGGGTTGTATGGCTGGAATGACCTAGGGTTAAAAGTCTTCCTTTGGCCTTGATAATCATTCTAAAAAGTAGGCCTATTTGGCTAGTTTTGCTGATAAATGGCTTGATAAGGATTATGTTCTTGACCAACTTGCTTTTTAATGGTCACAAGATCATTCCCAAAGGTCTTGAGTAAGCTTTTAATCTCCTGCATTTCCTAGTTTTGGGATGGAGCAGCAATTTCTAGGACTACATTATGTTAACCTATTGCTGGAACAGGTGGGACAACAGCTAAGGGAGGTAAAGCAATTAGGGGTAGGTGGTTGTATTTCATGAAAAAAAGGCATAGGAGGTCTAGGGGTTATATCTCTAGCTTAGATGAGACAATTTTTGGCTCTAATGGCAATGCCATAAGCATTAGGGAGTGTATGCCCACCCATAGATTGGGTCATAACCAAAATCTTACTATTCAAGGCTTTTAAGTAAAACAGAAAAGCATGAGCTGGTAAAGGTTTTACCGTTGCAGGAATTCTATCCCAGGTTCTCTGAAATCGATAGTTGAAATCAACCAAGTGCTCGTTCGGCGCCCTCTGAATGGTGCTCAATTTCTCTAATAGAGATAGATTATCAAATTTATCAGCAAAATACTAGTATAGACCATTACCTAATGCATCCCATGTCACGATTAAGTTGGTTGCGAGGCCTCTGAACCATTGCAATGCTTTCCCTTTGAGTGATACAACCAAGAGTCTTAACGTGGCATTCTCTTGCGTGATATTATGAACCGAGCATAAGGTAGCCACGTCACGAATATGCTCAACCAGTGTTGTGAGATCCTCTCCAGTGAAGTATGGTAGGATTCTAAGGGTTGCAACTAGGATGTTGTCATGTTGAGCAATGTCTAATGGACTGCCTCCATTAAAAGGCACAAACGGATGCTACCTTGGCACTGCCATTAGCGGTGCTTGTGATACTGGAACCGAGATCCCTGGTGATAAAACCAAAGAGCTGAAAATAGGTGTTGATTTTGACCTTGCAGGAGTTTCAAACAACTTCCTTGTTTTTCTGCCTCTTCTTCATGGTGGGGACAACTGTCAATAATCGAAGGGTGCAGAACTTGATCTAGTTTGAACTTTTTTCATGCGCAGGTTGCACTAAGTCTACATGTAAAATCAGAACCGGAGTTGCCAGGTATATTGGAACAGGCCTCCAAAATGTTGAATAACTTGTTGCATACACCAAACAGCAATTTTAAAACATTAAAACTTCTCTGAAATTGATTTTTAGAGTCCCACCGGGCATGCCAAAAATTGTTATCAATTATATTTGCACCCTATTGAATATGAAATTTAGCAATCTAATGACACATGGAAACCTTCTTCAGATGTGGGTGATCTTAATGAAGAAGGAATCTCCAGAGTGAGATAATTCTCCGAATGATAATCCTAATCTAAGTGATCTTTGAGAAAAAGGATAGAAGGATAGCTGAAAATGAAATTTAAGACTAACGATTCACTGTAATTTTTGAAAATCCAGATTCTATCACTCACAACAATTCCTCTATTACAATAGCTCTCACAATCCCATTGGTACATGATTTCATCAGTAATTTGCATGAAGATTTAAAAGTACTAAACACAACATCCAACCTGAAAACATAAAATTCTATGCAAAGACTCATAAAAGCAAGACATATAAGGCTTCAAGCTTGAAAACACAAAGACATCAAATTGTTGTTACAAGGATGAGACAAGAAATGAGAAGGAGAACTCTGTTGCTTTATTGAAACTGAAAGAGTGTATCAGTCTGAACTAAGTACAAATAAGTTTACAAGCTCAAAAATGTTAAGAGCAAGAAACTACCATCTGAACTGAGAAGAAGAAAAACTAAGTTTTCTTCAAGATAAAATAGCTCTAAAAACCCTAATCCGAGCTCAAAAAGAAAGCTCAAGAAAAGGTATCAAAACTACCCAATAAGCTTGCACAAAAGTAGAAAAAGAACACTTTTTTCAAATACATACTGAAAATCCTTTCAAAATAGGCCAAATATGCTTTTAGGGGAAAAAAAAAACACCTTATCTCTTCAGCAGGAATCTCAAATCCGACCCAAGGAAGAAAAACAAGAAATCTACTAAAAATAGCAAAGTAATTAAAGCAATTTATAAAATATCGCTTTAATCCTGCTTTACATGGCTTGCAGATTTTATATCCTCACAATTAGATTTATTTTTTGCATTTAAATATTTTGGAAATCTTTTGCAAAAATACAACTTATCTCTCCATTCACAATGCTTGATTTTCTCAAAAAAAATCATAAAATACAATACAATCTCCTAACAATAATTTTAATTGATTTCTCTTAAAATAAATTGAAAATAGTTTAAGGCTAATCCTTATGCTTAAAACAATCCCCTCCAAAATCTAATTGATTTTCTCAAAATCCATTGAGAAAATATTCTAAGGCTCCACCTAAAGGCCTAAAGTCTTTAAATAATTCATTAAACAAACCAAAGACTTAGGCAAAATTCATCATTTGAAAGCCTCTACAATATTCAACCTAGGGCATGAATAAAACATAAAAGGATATACCTAAAACATTATAATCTTAAATGAAAGGCCCATTTCGAATTAGGGCATGAAGATGGACAAAAACAAAAGCAAACCCTAAATTTGGATCATTTCATCTTGGTGACTTTTGGGGAAAATGCTCTGCAAGCAGTGCCACCATGAGAAGGTTAGGGTTTCAGCTTTGAGACTTGGTTCAAGCTCACTCCTCTTTGATTTTGATCACATTCGGCCTCTAGTTCTCAATGGTAAGCTCGTTTGTCATTTACTTGATTCCATGGCTTCTTTATGTGAGAAAAAGGCTTATTGGCCATGACTATAACAAGTTTGTTTGATGTATTTACTCCATTTTTTGTGCTTGTTTTTGATACTACTATGGCCATCATGAGAAAGTTTGAGTTTTGAATTTGAAAGCTCCTGTGAAAGCTTTGGTTGCGGCTTCTTAATAGACAAATGATGGTAAGCCTTTGTTTCTTTTGTTCTCCTTGTTGTTTCCATTCAAAGAAAATTAACAAGAGTTAATTATTCTGTGAATTCATAATGATTTGTGAGCCAAGGGCTCCCTCCAGGTCGTGTCGTGTGCATCCTCTTATCAGGCATTCTGAGACTAATCTGAGTTTGACCCATGATGACATTTCTACTTTCCTCTGCATTTCTTATAAAACCCTCACATGGGTATCTCTAAATTGTAATAAAAGAGATTAATCCTACTGCCCCCGTTGAAAACCTCATGTTGGTAATTTGGAAAATAAACAAGAATCATTCAGGCTTGACCCAGCATGGCATTCGTTGACATTTTGAACTCCTTAATTTCCACCATATGGGTATTTTCTGTTTTGAAGAAAACATAGTCATCCTGTGATTTTCTCCTCTAGAACTCGACCCATGATGATGTTTTTATTTTCTTTTGTGGTTTATGACTAAACCCTTACATGGGTATCTTTTAATCTAAAGAATATGCTTATCTGAATGCATTTCCTATTATATTCAAGCTCGACCATGAGAGCACTGAATAAATATTTTTTCCTGACAAAACCCCACCTGGGTATATGATATTCTGAAGAACACACATTGCTATCACCTTTATGTTGAAAACCCTCACATGGGTATCTTGAAAATAGTAAGAAATCTATATATTTCGATTGAAAACCCCAATGTGGGTATGTTGAAAGTAACGAAGAATATGCATTTCAATGAAAACCCATGTATTTTAATTTGCACCAAACTTTCATTTTTGTCCTCATATTATACACCTGGGAATGAAAATAATCACGATCTTATTGCTTAATGATCTCATGAACTATGATAAACAATGGAATTTTTATTCTTTACAGGTTACTTTTAATGTTGTTTCTTCATTGATATTTCTTGAAGAACCTCAGAATGGTTGACCTCTTGATTCTATTTTGAATTTATGCAAAGATTTCCTTGGCAAGGCATAAAACAACAAATCTAGAATTACCTTTCACCTGTACTATGCATTTGTTCTCTTGATATTATTTAAAGTCAATGCATCCATTTCATTTAATGCAACATTTACATTAAATCATTGTAGCTCCATGGTCTACATTCTTTCTTATAGCCAGCTAGCACTTTCAAAAGCACTTCCCTCATGCTTTGTCATTCTCTGCTCATTTTGGAAACAACCTCTTCACATTGTAATTCTTGTGTAATCTATCTATGTTTGTCTTCCAAATAATTGTCAATTATTCTTTAAAAAATATACTTTGAATGACAAAATAATTGAATGATAGAACAAATATCCAAAACAGTGTATTTTGATTGTCTCCTTTTCAAATATAGTGATGCATAAACTTTACTTAAGGCAATCCTTCGTATTGTCAGCCAAAATAAAACTGTTTTCTTGTTGAATCATTGCTTCACTTCATCAAACATAGTGGTTATTGTATTGATGCTTGTCATCCTCCATTCTGATGGAAATTTGAAACTCTCTTCATATGCCTTCATTATGTAAAAATTGTTTAATGCACTTGTTCCTCTCTCAAATGAAAATCTGAAACTTACTACATGTTTCCTTTATCAAACAGTGCTCTTTGTTAATGAGGAATTATGTATGCATGTTCATTATCACCGTCATGAGCATGAACACTATTGAACTTTGCATAATATCATGAACATGATGAACAAATAATACTATGGAAAAATAATATAACAGCAATGTTTGAGATTTGCAATCATGAAAATAATGTACTCAGTTGAATTGATTGAGCTCATTTAAACCTACTGTTCACCTGTAGCTTTTAGAAAGAATTTACTTGTTTGTTATGAGTGAATAGTCGTCTTGATGGCTTGATAAATGAACACTGTTTTAATCTTTCAGTTGTATATTTCCTTTCTTGATGAACATGATGATTGCACTCCTTCTCTCAGCCCCATCTATAATATATAAGGGGCAGCATGCCGAGCTCTACCCTTGTGGGAGCCCATTTTTTCCCACATGCTTGGTCTTCAAAAGATAATTAGCTACATGACTTTTCGTATACCTGTACAAGGAAATAAACGATGTTAGCATAAAAACAACAATATGTGATGATGATGTTTCCCTTTTAAGTTCATGCTTTTTTTCCTTCCTTAGTTGGTTCTATGTATTGCAAGGATTGAAATATATCTCTATTAGTATGGCATGTAGTATAGTTCATATCTCGAGCTCTTAATTGACACCCTTCTTAATCTTTTGTAGGCACACTCAGGAGCGGAAGCAGGATAGAGCAAGCTACGAGGCATCGACCGAAGATCAACTCAAGAAATGATAGATATGTCCCATGTTATATGTCACTTTCACTTTCAGTTGTATATTTCCTTTCTTGTCATAAATGGAATGGCTAAAACCATGGCTTGTGTGGATATTTAATTTCGTTCTTTCATTTCCATTATGAAAGAAAAGCATTAAAATGCAATGTTGTACCATCATTTGTATTCTCGCAATCAAATGATAATAAGTAATGTGAAACTCTTCATGAAATAAATGAAAGCACTCAATTGCTTAGTCATTTGTATACTCAGTTCTATATTTCATTTGATTTTGCAAAAACATGGGTAATACTTCTGAAATTCAGCTTCTTCAAAATACTTGCATAACTATCATTTGATGAATGATGAATAAAGTGTAAACAACACTTGAGCATAAATAGAAATAACTGTAATTTTCACTTTCAAATATAACAATATTTATTCAGCTCCACCAATTGAGTTGTAGCGAAATTTTGGTAACAATACCACAGAAACACCAGGTGATCAAGGCATATAGAAGAGGCAAAGGATTTTGACAGGTCCAAGTCACACTACTAGTGGATCCACCACAAAGGAGTTATTTCCAGACACCCCCTAGTGCCAGTTAGTCTGACTGCGACATCATTAGCAACTGTAAGTACTACTACTCCTATTCCTTCACCATTCAAGCATTACATTGTTCCTACGTCCCTAGGTTTTGATTACATTGAAGATTTTAAAAAGAAATCAGACATGAATAAAAAAGAAAAGAAGGAACTGAAGGAGAGTGCATTTGTTGTAACTTTAGAGCCTACCACAACCATGGTATTACCCACATTTGACACAAATAAAGAAATCATGGAGTACACATTTCTTGTTCCCACAGTTCAAGACAAACCAGCAAATCAGATGGCTCAATCTGAATTCTAGGTAAACAATATTCAATTGGATTTTTTTGGACTCAGAAATACTGAAAAAATTAATGTATCAAAGAAGAATGATGAATTGGTGTACACATCATTGCTAAAGCAAGATAAAGAGGAAAAAAGGTTGTAGACTCAAATTGAAAAGTTACAAGAAAACCTAGTAAATGAGAAAGCAAAGAGGAAAGTAGCAGATAATAAGAGAAATGAATTAGAAAAAAGAAAAAAAAAATGCCTCTGCATCAATAAGAAAAGAGGATAAGCAGAATGAGACTGCAGTGAATGAACTAAAGAAAAGGCTAGATGAGAGCAACAAGAAATATGATGAGAAAAAATCCACTTCAGAAAAACTAAGAGTAAGCATTGCGAATGGAAATGCATAGTGGGAACAAAAATTGGAGAAGGAGAGAAAAACAAATGAAAGATTGGTGGCAGAGGTGATGGAAGCAAAAAATGAAATTGAGACTTGTCAAAATAAGTTATCTACATTTTGTAGAGAGACAATGAGCCATATGAAACAAAATATTTGGGATGAAATAATGCAGAGGATTGATCATTTTTGTGACGTGTTTCAATTGATTGATGCTATCAGACAACATCATAAGAAGCTCAACAAATATTTAGTGGACAACAAAAATGTGTTGGAATTAGAGAAATCTGCAAAAGAAATTCAACAAATAGTCTACAAAGCCAATGACAATGTTTTGAAATCAAAAAGGATTACTAATCGACTTGCTACATCAATGACGTTGTCATCTATCATTGAAAAGTGTTTGAGAATGCGTGAAACAAAGGAATATTTGAATTTGGTTGCTGACAAGATGAAGAAGGTGGATGAAAAGGTAAGGAACTTCACAAAACTTGGTTTTCCAGAGGGTTTTGAGACAAATGAGCGATTCATTGGAAAGAATGATTTCATAAAGAAGATGGAGGATGCAATGAAGATTGATTTGGGCCAGTTTCCTCAGAACCCAAATGTGGTGACCTACTTGGATTCCATCAAACCATTGCTAACCTTGAATGTAAAATTGACTAAAGAATGCAAGACAGGTTCCAATTTGAATCATGAATTGTTAACAAATCTTCAAGTCAAACAACATCAGTTAGAACAAATGACAATTCCACCACCTAAATAGTGGAAGTTGCTAGAAAAGGTGTTGCAATGATTTGATTTTTTATAATATGGGTTTCCAAGTTCCATCTCAGCTTTGTACAGAGTTTTCTTTGTTCCAAGTCAAACTTCAGTAATGTGTCCATGTTAAATGGTAAATTATCTATATTTTTTTTTTCATTTGACGAAAATTTTTGATAGTGGTTTCAACTACTAGATACACTTCAAATGATTGTTGATGTTCATTGAACATGTATATGCTACTAAGACTATTGCTAATATGTTATTAAGCATTGAGCTAAGTGATGAATCACTTAGTACATGTTCAAGTTTTACTTTTAACACAATTAAAATATTAACTATAAGGTGACTTTAATTCCAGGCATCCATAATCTTAGTTAAATTGCATTACAATTCACAAATCGATACTCAATCTCCATGACTAGTACTACTTATCAGATCCACTAAACATTTATATGAATTCATGCTTTAATCAAGGTACTTTAACTGGTTCATTAAACTAGATCCAAAATTAAAACATACATCAATGCATAATGACAAAGAAGATTAATGACATGTTGTGGTTACTATCACTCAAAGTCGCAGTTTTGGTGCTTTTCCTAACCTTAGTCACTAGTCCTCAGAGATTTATAATTTATAACCTTATCGGTTGCTAGTCATCAGAGTTTTATAATTTATAACCTTGTCACAGAGTTCTGAATTTTCATAACTTCCTGATTCCCTAGTTCGTTCACTTTGTTGAGTTGCAAACTTGCAAGTCTTTCTAGTTTCTTGGTCATCTTTGTAGTCGGTGGGTCAGAGGTTTTGAAAACTTCAAAACTTCAAACTTTGGTTCTAAGGTTCCTAGTTTTAGTGACCATGCGACATTATGGACTTATGTACGGACTAAACTAGTTTCCTTTTGAGGAATTTCCAAAAGCATGCATGTTTCAAGGCTATCTTTTCGAGGAATGAAATTGAATGCCGCATTCAATGCACGTCCTATCAAAAATAATGACATAAGTGTGTGGCGAAGTCTTACTTAGACATCTAGCTTGCATTCTCGTTCTTTGGCAAGGCCAGTACTTCTCAAGTGCAAACATTCTTTTTACTCAAACATTTAGCCTGCATTCTCGTTCTTTGCCAAGGCCAGTACTTCTAAGGTGCAAACATTCTTTCTCCGCGAATTTTCATTTTGTGCTCATGCAGAGTAAATGGATAGTTGACATAAGGGATACGAAGCTTGAACCTTTTAAGTTAGAAGAATTTTGGGCGCGCCTGGAGAGGGACGACAAGTCTGAGTTGGATATAAAACTCTTAGAAAGTGGACTAGCCCAGGCTGGAGGGTTTTCGGAAGCTGTGTTGAGTGTGGACCTGATAAGTGCATGTGCGAGAAGGTACATTTCACAAACATGGGAAATTAAAGCCGCGAACGGGACTATAATTGCAGAAATTTCTCCTGAAGCTATTTCCCGAGCACTGGGGATTCCTGAAAGGGAACCTCTAGAAGACATTTTTTTCACAGTGGCAGGTGAATTTTTTGAAGCAAATAAAGACTGGTGTAAGAACTTCATGCCCAAAACTTGGTTGAAGACTAAAAGGAAAGGTAAGTTGCAACTGCCAAATAAACTCAAAAGATTGCATTTTAAGGGAGAAACTGCAAATGTTATTGCTTTATTGCACCGTGTTGTTGGGAATGCACAATTTGAGTTATTTGAGGATTGGATGTACTGGTTTATCTTGACAGTTTGTGATGAGAACATTTTCATTGACTGGGCTGAAGTTATTTGCTTCCATTTGAATGAGCAATTAATTAATTTCCATAAGACTGCTACTTTTTGTATGTGTTCTTGCCTAACCTCCATTGTAGGTAGTCAGAGGTCCTTTTGGTCAGGGTTGGAGCCGCAAGGAACCCTAACTTTTGATATGCCTATGTATAAACGCTTTCCTCAGTTCACTAAAAAAATTGGAATGGATGATTTTTGTCGTGTTAATGATGCATTTTTAATGGAGGTCATGAGGAAGCTGGATGGAAATCCAGAAATGTGCCTTTCCCCTAAATCCATTTCTCTTGTATCAAAATATGGGAATTTTTATATCCAATTTGATAATTTTCCCTATCTGAGAATAGGGGGTTTTGAGAAAGCCCCATTGAAATTACCTCGGTATCCTGAAGATTTAATGATATTTCTGGAAGTTTTTCGACAAATGGCAATGGTTAATATTAGGTATACAAACATGGGGAAACGAGGGTATGCCTTCCCATTGGAGACCCCTTCTTTTTTGTGCAAAACAAACCAGATGGCCAGGGGAGCTGAAGGACTTCTCAAGGAATATAACCTCCAGAATTTGTCTATGAGAGCTAATTTTGACAATAAGGGTTTTGTGAAGCAGAATCTCTATGGAGGGAGCTCACATCAGCATCACCCATCTATCGAATATTTTTGGGAAGATTGTGTCAATGAGAATGAAGTTTTGAGAAGATATTATATGAGGCTAACGCTAAAACAAATACAAGCTTTCAGTCTTCAATTTGACATTTATGAAAATGTAGTTGAGGATTCAACAATCTTAGATCCTGGATATGAAAAATTTCCTAATAAATCCCACCCTAGGGTTGATTGGAACCAAAGTGAAATTTCAGATATGAGGGTGCATGTTGCCCCAGTGCTTAAAAGAACCTAGGACTGGTTGGATGGGAAATGGCGACAAGTTGCTAGTCCTTTTCAGGAGCCGAAGTCATCACAAAAGAATGAGCAGGGGTCTACGCAAGCATTTCGTACAAGTGTATCATCGGGGAAACCCTCTATTAGGTCATCTAGTGCAAATTCTCAGTCAGGAGGTGATGGTGATAGGCCACAAGAAACAGTCAAGTTGAAGAGCATCTGTGAACAAGACCGTGTGCTTTCTCCTACCCCTAAGAAGAATACCAATCAAGAAAAACTTCAACTTGTGGTTGCAGATTTTGAAGCTATCTTTAAACAGATCGCTGAAGATAATATCTTTCCTCCTATGTCTGAAGACTCTGAAATTCCCTCTTCTCCACCTGATAATCCACCTTTCACTCCTACCGCTCCTAAAGAAACTATTACTGGAAAAGAATATTTTGGTCTTGTAGTAGCCTCCCTAGGATGGCTAAAAAAAGTAGTGGAGAAGAAGAGAAAGTATCCTCCTACAATGACAGTTGGAGTGGATACAGTTGCAAATTTCCTTCAAAGCTCTTCAAAACCTAAGAAAGCCAAGAGGATGTCAAGGATGGTGGTTGATGCTACTTTTGGAAATCAAATGTTAGAAATTGTTGACCCTGTCAAGGATTTAAATGAAGATGAAATAACAGCGGTGGACTACAAAGTCACACATGTTGATATGGGGCCTCCAACACTAGAAGGTGATATGTACCATTCCAATTATTCAATCATTACCTTGATTAAAAGAGTGAAAGAACAAAGGAAAGAAAATATAAAACTACAATCTCAAGTCCTCGCATTGAGTAACTTTATTTCTTCCATGGCCACTCCTCCTACATCTGATGAAGCCTCAATTTCTCAGCCTTAGGTAGAGGGCATTGATGTGCTCACCATAGAGAAAATTAAAAATAATTTGAGCTATTCCAGAGCTAATTGTGAGGGGATCAAAACAATATCTCAAGAGGCGATCTTCTTTCTGAATAAATCTTTGCAGTTTTACACTCGAGTTCTTCACAAGAGGAAGGAGTTAGTGGGAGAACTTCAGGATGTTAGAAAAGATCAAACTAGTCTCTATGTGCTCTCTTAGGAAATGAAAGAATTGAACTCTATGGATCCAAAGATATTAATTGGTGAGAAAATTTTGAATAATCCTAAGGAGCTAGACCCTTCCTAGTCCGATTCATTAGAATGGAAATTGAATATATATGATAATCTAGTGAATGAAATTAAGAACACACTTGAAAAAAATTATGAAATGTTGGAGGAAATTAAAAAAATATTTTCATATTTTGGGAGCAAAAATTACTGATGAGTTTGATGAAAAGATTCTAGATATAAGAGAGATCTCTCTGAAGTTTAGAGAGAAATTCAATAAAGAAATATTTGATCCTGCTACAATGACATGGGAGTCCTTCTCGAAACTCAATGCAATGGAGCTCCACCTAAAGGCTTATAATTTTGGAGAAGAGAGAAGATCTCATATGTTGTTTGATTCTGAAAAGGCTTTAGGAAAATGGAGAATCAGGTTACAGATTACTACAACGCCAGGGAGAAAAAACATCACCGCAATTGTCACCAAGTACCGGGAATACAGGAAAAGATTAAAGGCACAGGAGGCGTTACTGAAGGAGAAGGAGGCGGAAAATATTGAAAGCGAAGGAGTCGGTGTTGTTTATTTTTTAGTTTTTATGTTATTTTCTTTAATTTGGCTCTCTTGATATTCAAAGACTTTTTATTTTAATTTCTAAAATGGTTGTCTTCAAGGAACCGTTATCAAGACAAAAAAAACTCTGCTTATTTTTATTGATTTTTTGTTATTTCAATATAGAAAGACAATGGTGAAGTTCATGCATGCACAATCTTTGAGTTATGGTGTGTACTGTGTGGATTTATTGTGTTTTTGTTGAGTAGTTTTCCAATGGATTGTCTATTATTGGAATGATAAATTTTTGGTTAATTTCATTGTTGTGGAATGTTTATCTGTGAATAAAGATTTTATGGTGATGGATGCATAAGGAGTTCTCTGAATAATTTAGGTTATTTGGTAGTTTAAGCTTTTATTGTTTAAGTTGTGTGGATGTCTTTATAAGTTATTTATGTTGAACTGTAAGCTTTTGTTAGCTTAGAAGTTGTGGATGTTGAACTATTAACTTCTGTTCAAGGAATGGATTAATATTCTTTGAGTTATTTATCAAATATTTGTGAATGGCAATGCAATATGAATTTATGAGTTGAGTGATAAGTGTTGTTCTTTAAAAATGATGCAGAAACACATATCAAATTCAATACCATGGAATACAATATAAAATATAAAATATCACAATTTCATAGAATACAATATAAAATATCATCAACTAAAGTTTGGAATATTATTCATGAAGTGCAATATAAAATAAAATATCATGAAGTGCAATGATTCACAATTTCATTTTTCATTCAATACAATATAAAATATCATCAACTACAATTTGGAACAATGGAAACTGATTCATGAATCTTGTAGTGCAGTATAAATACCTAAAAGTTGCTAATTCTCTTCCATTTCCCAAATGGAGTCAGGGTCCCAAAACTAACGTTCAACATCAGATAGAGTAAAAGAGTCATCTTGAAGCTCTCGATTCTGAGTCTGCTCTTCACCTTCTTAAGCCTATGTCTCAAATTCAACATTCACTATGTCATTTTTGTCAATGTCATCTGTCCCAGTCTCATTGTCCATGGCAGTGCCACTAGTACCAGCCTTTGGTAGTGTTGCACAAACTGGTCCTTCTTCTTTCACATGTGGACCTCCAGATTGCGAGTGCCCTATCAAAAGGAATTTTTTGATATTATACACAGTTCCTTTCATCCTCAAGAAATTTTCCAAATTCTTGTCTAGTTTGTTTCTTAACTTTGATTTCAAAACCCTAATGTACTGAAAACTCTCTCATCCTCCATCGACCCCAATATCATTGTTTGACATAAATCAACAAGTTTGCAATATTCTGATATCTTATCATGCAATATTTCACTCTTACCTAATTTTGTCCAAACCCTTTTTATTGATCTCGGTTCAAAGGCCTTGTCCTTGCCCATGGATTTATATTGTTCCTTAATAGCTACTGCAAAATCCTTACATTGCTTTATTAGCTTATCTT
Organism: Sequoia sempervirens; assembly: GCA_007258455.2. Taxonomy (NCBI): domain Eukaryota; kingdom Viridiplantae; phylum Streptophyta; class Pinopsida; order Cupressales; family Cupressaceae; genus Sequoia; species Sequoia sempervirens. The sequence continues at coordinate 366,155,196 of VDFB02105785.1, forward strand.
CATTTAAAATTCTTTCTATTTTCTGCTCATTGATTGTTACAGTTTTTGAAAATCATTCGATCAAGATTTTTACTTGAGCGTGAAAAAATCTTAGGTTATCTCGGTTTTCCCAAAATTGAGGATACACAATACTCATGGCTTCAAGTATTTCATCTCGAGGGAATCTTTCACAAATCTCTAAGGAAAGAGATTTTCCAATTTCCTTCAAATTATCACCAACAGATTTAACAATATCTTTAAAATCTTCCTCGTTAACAGGTACTTCTCTGCTAGAGCGCCTGGTAGTCTTACATCGGTACATTTGTATCTCATATCCACGTACACAGATACATAAGTGCCCGCTTCCATTAAACTATAAATAATTATCAAGATCATTCAAATCAATAATTTTTCGCCACAGGTTATAATCTACGCCATCTTGTGTTAAATCTAGATATAGATGATCGAGGGCCAAGCATGTATGTTTACACAAATTGGCATATTCATTAATATACATAGCTCTGTCCTAGGATTTCTTCACAAGACTGTTCATTTCATCTAGCATGGGGAGAAGACTAGCTAAAGTCAAGAGTGTCTCTATATTGCTTAACCTATGTAAGAGGTCAGGAGCTTTGTCTACCATGTTGCAGTTTTCGTACATCACTCCAATTAAGGATTGATATTCTAAAAGAACTCATTGCGCCGGTCCATGCAAGGAGATCCATCTGGTATCAACATCCTTGAGAAGCTTGTTCCCTGGTGTTATTCCCTCAGCAAAATTTTGAAATTTTTTGAAACGTTTGGGACTTCAGAAGAAGTATGTGTGGATCTCGCGAACTAGATTTTCAACTTTTGATACTGTAGGAAACTTGCTTACAATTTTGAATGCCAAATTTATTATGTGGGCCATGCAGTGAATGCCAAGCATGTATGGTGCACAAGTAGTTTGTAACTTTGTGCAAACACCAATCCTTTAACCTTGCATCACTGTCGCTCCATCAACTCCTATACACACCAACTTTTTTGCAATTGTCAACTCATCCATACCTACAATTTCATTCAAATATTTCTTGACTAGTTCAAATAAATTATGCGATGTTGAAATGTCCTTCATTTTATGAACACAGAGAAGATGAGCTTGGCGAACATGTTGTTGTACAGTATACAAATGCATACAGACCCAAGAAGTATTGTCTACCACAGTAACTTCATCTAAAGATAATGCAATGAAGTTTGACTCTTTTACTTTCTCCTTTAAATCTTCCTTTTCCACTGCAGCAAGAAACTTTGCCCATTCCCATCTAGCGTTTACTGACCAATGTGTGTAGGGATAGTGAGGAACATTCAAAAAGATAATAAACCAAAATATTCTAGGTAGTCTATAATAGGATGCCCTCTAGACAAAATATGAAAAACAACACTCATTTGAACAGTTTTTGACATATTTGCTCCTTCCATTTCTTTTCCAAATTGAGCCTCAAGTGTACCTTTACATGCAGCAAGCTTCGACATGCTTTGTTGATGCTCTTCATAATCCGTGGCATACCTAACATGAAGACATTCTTCCTTTGATTTCCATTGTAAGACCGATTGTTCCTTTCCGTCTATGATTTATTTTTCATAAACTTTACCGATATGCTTTTCTATAGTGTCAATCTTTAGCTGCAACATCTTGGGTTTTCCCAATTTCCAAGTACAAATCGTACATTTGGCATGTGTTGCTTTTTCAATATCATCTGATTCCCCCACTGCTACAATGAATGGGTACTTTGACAACAAACCAAGTTGAAAATTCCTTGCCATTTCCCACTCATGCCCCCTTTTTGGTTTTTTTTTCCTTTTCTTACTACCAACATCATCCTCATCCAATTCAATTATCTCATTCTGGCTAACCAAGGTATCCCTTGGAGCATCTTCTACGATATTGCCATCCCCATTTGAATTTGATACATTTTGATTTCAATCAATGACAATCTCAACTTGACCTTTCGATGGAACTGAGGTATTGTGAATGCTACCAATATTTGGTGGAAGAGTTGATGATGTAGCTCCATCTTGACCTAATCGATCAGAAGCTTTGGAAATTCCAAAGTGAGACTATATGGTATGTCTAAGTTTTGGGTGTTTTGATGGCCTCTGAGTCTCTTGATCTTCACCACACTGAGGGGCGACAGGAGTATTTTCAACACCCTGAGGAGCGGAAAGAGTATTTTCACCACCCTGACTCTGAGGAGTGGCAGGAGTAGTTTCACCACCCTGAGGAGCGGCAGGAGCCTTACCATTGCTGCTTGAGTCGCTCGACATATTCATCTCTCACTTCGAATAAAAAATTGGAAAAAAATGTCTTCTTGTTTAAGAAGGATAGAGAATAATAATATAGATCTCATTCCCTACTCAATATCATCTTTAAGACTGAAGCAAGAATGGAAAAGAGATAAATAAAACTTATTATTATAACTAATAACACTATGAAGAAATGATCAGTGATCACTCACCTTTAAGTCTACATTTTCGGCTTTCGCTGACTTCCGAATCGAGAAGTAGAACCTCAAAACCAAACAAAATGTGTAAGAATAAATGACACTTTTGATTGTATTTATATCAATCCATGATTCCATATTTGGTGAATTCCACAAGATTTTTAAATGGTATATTAAAAATTTGGCAAATACGTTGTAATTTTCAAGTCGAAATGTGTCCTCAAATTTATTTATTTTTTAATGTTATTGGCGAAATAGGTCCTCATAAGCAACTATTTATAAATTTTAATTGGTGAAATGAGTCTTCACAAGCAACTATTTATAAATTTTAATTGGCGAAATGGGTCCTGATACAATGTCGTTTTAATAGTATTGGTGAATATGTAGGTGTTTTTTATTAAATGCTTCTGGGATTCAGGCGAAAATATTAGTCGATCCATTTGAAATGCGTAGTTTGACAATGGAAAATTTGTTGCTTAAATATGCCCCATAAAAAAAATTATTAGCGAATCGACATGCATTGGACTTATGTTTCATAAATTTTAGGCGATTTGGATACCCTGTGGGTGCGAGAAATTCACCAATTTTGAGTTGACCGATTCCTAGAATTCGCCAATTGGCAAAGATTCGCCACTAAAGTTTTCCCTACATGGGATGTTGTCCCTCTTTATTAGGAGTGTGTAATATGGTTATTAAACAATCATCTATATATACAAATAAAGTGGAAGTTCTATAAAGGGAGCATAAATTGAAGATCTTTAGCTCAAGAAGCTAGGTGAGTTGAGGGAGGCTTGAGAGGAAGACCCCATGGCCTATATGTAATTCCAAGTGTATAATGTTTTTTTAATCAATGAAAGATATCAGTTGATAGTATTTTATTGTGTTAAATATTGTTATTTGGTGATATTTCTCATTTTGTGAGTTGTGTGTGTTAGGGCTATGGGTTTGCACATCTCTTAATTGGGACTTCTATCCTAGACTACATCATGTTACGCATATACTCAATTCAGTAGACTCTACCAATACTTTCATAAAAATAATGAGTTTGACTATGTAACTTTGGTAATTTGATGTTGAAGGGATAATCAATTATAAAACATCTATAAAGAATATAACCAATGAGTGTAACATTTGGATAACTATCCATAACCAAGAAGAGCAAGGACAATTCATAGATGTTATTGGAGATGTGTGAAAGAAAAGCATTGATCAATTGAGAGCCATTGTATCTTGCTCTATGGACATTGATGCCACTAACCCTGTTATCAAAGACAATAAGATTTGAATTTTCATTAGAGGATGAACTATTGAATTTAGATAGTTACGTTCTAACTTATAGAATAATATAGGTGACAAGATGAATGAATAAAAATTCATATATTTTCTCTAATGTTATCTCATTTCAACCTTTGGTCTTCTATTGGTCTACGTCATAGCTATCCTATGGTCTTAATCTATTTTAGTGTAAGACGTCCTTCAACTTTCTCATAGTGCAATACAAAGTCCTTTAAAAGTGAGTTCCTTGATGAAGGGTCTAGTTAGGTCCTTTCCAATGGACTCAAATTCATAAATGTATGGTTGTGAATTCTTACCTTGCAATCCAATGCATATATACACCTTACATGCTTTACCTCCATTAACACAATACAATGTCCTTAAAAGTGAGTTCCTTATTGAAGGTCACAATTTAGTCTTTTAATGTGGACTAAATTCACAAGTATTGATTCTAATTTCTAATATTGTGATTTGGTGCCTATATATACCTTACATGCCCTATTCCTATTGGTATAGTACACCTTCCTTAAGAAGTGAGATTCTTACTAAAGTCCCTAGTATGATCTTTTGGTGTGGACTCAAATTTACAAGAATTTGGTTTTGAGTTCTAATGTCATAGACTAGTACCTTCCTTGCTCCTAGTAGTACTATACAAAATCCTTAACAAGTGAGTTCTACCCTCAAAGACCTTATATTTTAGCCTTTTCTAACACTATTCATAGCATATAACATTTACAAATATTTGTAATGGTGAAAATTGTATACCTTGCACATTTCCCCCTTCATTTTAGACTCACTTTGATCCATTTGTCCTTAATATAATCACTAGTGTACAATACGATATATTTCACATGGAAGTTGACAAATAACCTAGTCATAGTTAATTCCATTTACTCCTAGGGTCTAGAATTGATCCTTAGTTTATCAATCCACCACTGTAGTTCAAACTCATAGTTGAAGAATTGGCCTAAATTAGTTCTATGATTTGCAAAATGAATTCAATTTTCAAGATTGAAAAAAAAAAACTAGGCTCCTCATGTGTTGCCTCCATTTAGCCATTATGAATCAATTAAAGTGTAAACACATTTGAATGACTTGCTAGGGTGTGGATCAAAAGGATAAAACTTATTTCATTTGGCACACCTATTGAACATTTTTAGCATGCATCTTAACACCTTGAAAAAGAGCTTTGTTACACATTGCATTATCATAAGAGCAATGATATTTGCATTACATCGTAGACATACTATGACTTATTGCAATCTTTGATCTTTGTACAAAGTTGTTGAGTCAATATCTAGGGGTTTGACCAAAGAGGAACAATCCTTTCCTAGCAAACTCCCCAATCTACACTTCCATTTTGTTTGGAAATTATAAACATTGAAACTAATGGATCCTTGGTAACATTTTTCCTAGATCAATTTTGTGCGCATAATTTAGACCTACAAATAGACTTTGGATTCACGCTAACAAATTCGATCCAGTTCGCTTCCACATTCATAAATCTGACCTTAAGTATAAGAACAACCCAATACATATTTCATCATTCCACTTCAAACACATCTAAGAATAAACAATATCAAGCCATACTATGCTGTCCCTCTTTCCTCTTTAAGCAACCCATTCATTATATACAAGTTCGCCCAATTGCCTGACCTATGCGGTAAAGGAAGGAATATAGGAAGAAGCAGGGGCATGCATGAGATTTCTTAAATTGGACGGAAAAGCAGAGGAATTTCCAGCCCACACCTCCTCTGCAATGAGCCTCTGCACTGCTTCTGTGGGATGAAATGAATCCCAAAATATGTAACGGCTTGCATCCTCACACACAAATCCTTCACTCTTTTGGCCACATCCCACACCAGCGTTGAATGGCCCCTCTCCACAGCAAGCAGATTCAATCTCAGAAAACCCTGCAACAAAATTCTAAGGTTACTGTAAAAGTTTTGAATCTTACCCTGCAACAAAATGCCGCTTTGCTTTAAAGTATATTTTCAAGAAAATGCCTGAGACAGAATTCTTACCCATTGTTTTGCCATTGTTTATGATCGTGAGGACGAGATCGTAAGTATTGACATAAAGGAAGGCTGATCCTTTTAGATTTCTGTTTAAATGGCGAATGAGCTTCTGTAACCCTAAATTGAATTGCTGAAACATTTCATTGGCGGTTTCATCGCATCCGCCTTTCCATTTGGCAAGGCCGGCATATCTCATCCCCGGACTGCACCCCAGCGGCCCGATTCCAAAGACAATAAATTTTCGCCCGCCTATCTCGTGCAATTTCTGCAGAATTATTCAGACACTGTTTAGAGAGTTTCAGAGAATCTTTAGCTACAAATATTATATTGGGTTTAAGAGAGGAAAAAAAGTGCAAATTTCTAATTCTATTTTATTTTGGGTTTTTTCCCATTTATTTGGGATATGTCATTTTATATTTAATTAGGTTTATTTTGGACATAAGTAAATTAGAATGAACTTTAATCTATCTCAATTTCAATGGTTTGGGTTATCTTTCATCATTTTTTTTCATTTTAATTATATTTTATATTTGATGAAAAAATATTATTTATTAATTTGTGTTTCAAAATGTTCAAAACGAGTTCATTTATGATTGTGTTTTTAAAGATGAGTCTCAGAATATGAGCAGTCGTTAAAGGATAAAAAACAGTTCTTGAATATCTAGATATTTTGATATTGCTATCAGGATTAACCGTATAGTTTCACAAGTCAAACTCATTGGCCCATTTCATGAGTAGTAGTTCACAAGAACCCATTTCTCATGATAGTGAATGGTCCACTTAGCACTCATTGCATCTAGGTGATGCTCAAAGAGGTGAAGCAAATGGGGTTGCCTAGTGCTTCACCTTTGTGAGCATCACCCAGATGTAATGAGTGCTAAATACCATTCACTATCATGAGAGATGGGTTCTTGTGAACTACTTTTTGAGTTTGACTCGTAAAACTACATAGTTGAATCCTCACTGCAATATCACAATTTGACACGATGTGGAAGATACCTCCTACTCATCTAGATATTATCAAGTAGCAACATAAAGTTTGAATAGTCCACTACAACATCTAGGTATATTGCATAATTGTCTTTTGTGTCTTCCATCTTATCAAATCAACACTAGGGTTCAACTTGGGCTTTGAAAAATTTCGTCTTCAACCTTTCTTATAACAAACTCCCAAAAGACTTATTAACATGAGGCTATTTCAAAAAAGACAATGCTACAAGAACATAAATTTCATAAATTTATAATAGTAAAACACAAAATCACAACATATTAGATAAAATCACACCACAATAAAATTAAATCATATACAACTATCAAACACAAAACATAAATGAATGACAGTTTGTTTCAAATGTATGACAAATATCCAATTCCAAATCTGTAAATCTAATTACTAACCATTGTATATAAATGCATCTTCCACATCATCATAATATAAATGTGACTATATTAATATACTTTAGTTTAAAAAAATAATAAAAAATAAATAAAAATAATTGATTGTAATTTTTATATTAATCAAACTAAATTTGAAAGACTGCACAGCCAATAAACAGTCACCACACAGCCCACATAATACTGTAAAACAGCAGTGCACAGCCCACAGAACTCCATCCCCATCTCAGATACCCAAATTTCATCAATTATGACTGAAATTATTAGATTTGCAAAATCCACAGTAATGGGTTTGTGAAGATTTTTTTTAAAAATATAAGAGCAATATTCTTTTCATCCTCGTGGGATGATGAAGACCTAGCCGCCCAAGAGTCACGCGATGAGAGAGATATATATATGTATATGGTGTGGGGCATGTGAAAATTTAGAGATAATAAATGAGACAGATTTTTCTGACATGACAACCAGTCAAAAAGCATTTCACAGAGATGAATGTAATGGTGAGAGACATGATTGTATTGATATTTTACAGTTTTAGATTAAGATGGTAAAACACCAAAAACATGACAAAAGAATCCATGCAGATCCGTCCATATGGGTGTCCTCGAGGAACACTGACTATTAGATTCAAATATTCTGTATAATTTTGTCCTATACTGAGTAAGCTAGAATTGTACGGCATTTTACTAAATTAATTGTAGGGTTGTATGGCATTTTAATTTAAGTCTTAGGTTACTTCTGACAGTGCTACCGCTGAAACATAGCTGTCATCACATGTTGATAAGGATGTAGCAGTTCCTGATGTCAATAGCTCAGATACCCACAAACAAACAAACAAAAGTTTTATTCCTGCTCAACTAGGGTTGTTGTATGGGAAGTTGAAACTTTCAGTTTTAACAATATTTTTTAATAATTTTGTTTCAGGATTAGATTATGTAAGAGTTTTTTGATTTAATTTATGTTTTCTGTAGTTCTGTATTATTAGTATGGTCGATTAAGGAGTATTATACTCATGATCGATCAAGGAGCGTGATCTCATGTAATACTTTATCATTCTGCTGATAGATAACAGAATGTGATTCGAAATGGCAGTTCAAAAAACTCTTACATAGTCTAATCCAAAAACAACATTGATCAATATTATAGATTGTGAAAATCAAATATCTTTTAACTAAACAATACTTCTTTTAAATTTTAAGACTGATTAATCAGAACTTTACAAATCCTCCTCAAGAAAACAGCTTTAAATCTCTGGCTTACCAGCAAATAGTGTTTATAGATCTCCAAAAGGGACTTGATAAATGCTTGGGGACTGACGTTGTGGTTGAAAGAAGAATTCGCCAAGTAATTCCCAGCTATATCATTTGCTCCAATGTTGATTGCAATTACAGAATCCGAAAGGATCTGTTGTGCTGGATACCCAGATCCTCCTCCCACCATGTAAAATGCATCTCTGAACTCGTTTATTTGGCGCCCAAATGAAATAACGTTCTGCACACATAATTAAAAATTGAAAGTAAGCCAAGAGCAAAAAGAGTAAATGGTATGACTTCACACCAAAGATATTAAATCAAGTGGAGGGTAAATCAGACCAACAGTCACTTTGAATATAGTGTTTCATTTAGTGGTAGCTTACATGTTCAATAATTTTAGGAATTTTACATGTGTGCTATGGCTTCATGAACAATCTGTAAGCCAACTACTTGCAGCTGAATCACAACCCACATGCCAGTTTTTAGTAATTATTAACCATATAGCACACAAACACTTCAAAGAAGCATTTTTTAAGGATCCACAGCACACAGAAGGCAGGTTTAGTAATAACATAAGTTTCAGACTTCTTAACACTTCTTTTATCATCTATTGAAGGAAGACCTCACCTATCTTTGTCTGATTTTATAAAAATTGTAAACTTATGTGATTATCAAATAAATTTGTGACAAGAAAGATATATTAGTAGAGAAAGCCCAATAAATATAATCCACTGATTAGGGCTCTCCATTTAGCCTCTTTCCTTTATGATAATTTTTTTTGAAATTTAAAAGATTGTTTTTGAAATTAACTGTTTGATGATGTTTTGGAATACATTCAGTTTTTCATTATTAGAAAGAAGAGAGTGATATGAAAGATCATTTAAAAATATATACAAAAATAAAAACAATCTTTTGAATACTACATAGACTGTGATAAGCTTGTACCAACTAAAACTTTTGATGTTTTCGAAAAAATTCTTACCAGATGTTGAAAAGTGGAGTCCAGCAACCCACTTCCAGCAGAAGCAAAGTTTGCACCCTCAGAGGTCACCAAATCCACTCTGTTTTGAAACCATGGAGCAGGAAAATGCACCCCAATCCTACTTGCTGTCATTCCAAATTCAAAACCACATAAATACAATATCTGCTTCTATGTTGAGTCATTGACAAAAAGACAAGAAACCAACAAGAATTAGCCCTCTGTTTACAGTGAGCTCTCTTCTTAATATTTCTGAATAGCAAACCAGAAAGAAAAGACATGGATTGCCTGTTTTAAGGTCTCAACAGAAACAAACAAAAACTCCAGATATATACCTAAGAAATCGAATATGGTTCTGCCATCAGAGAACCGACCAGTGGGTGTGCCAAAAAAAGTTCTCCCATATGGAGCAAAATTTGCACGAGCAGCAACACTTGTATTGATATAGTTATTATTCCCAGAGTCTGCTAATGAGTCTCCAAGCACAAAAAGAGCAGAAAACTTAGGTGGGCCACCAAGATATTGATCATAAACACCTTTGCTCCTCCAAATACATGCCTTGACAGCCACAACTGCAACACAGAAGAGCACAATCTTGATCCATCTCAACTCCTGGACATCCATTCTCATGAATTCATTTCTTGCAATACTATCATTTCTTCCTTCCTCTCTTCTCTTTCATAAACAGTAGAAGAAGTAAAAATGGGGCAGACAGCTTATGTTTTTGAATTACTTGTTGACTTTGGTAGCCTAATTTACATTACCCAGTCAAATAAAAATGCTCAAAAGAGCCCACCTTCCAAGAATCTTACAACCCATCAACGTTGCCTTTTAGCTCCTACAACTCAGAGAATATGAACCGTTGATGGAAGGATTATGAACAGCTGGTCAACATCGTGTTGTATACGTCATTGACAGAGTGTAAGGGTGTTATAGTCTTAGTCTAAACACGTGGAAGGGCTTATATCTTCCCACGATAAAGTAAGACATTCTAGAAGCTCTAGAGGAAGAGGATTGAGCTGTTCAAACTGAACACTCAAAATAAATGTGGAAAAGATGTCCCTCTGTAAGAGAAATTCCATTGGCATTGGGTAGGATTAGGTGGGGTTTTTAACTAAATATGAAGGAATAGGATCTTTTAGTTTCTTAATGCAGGCACTTTGTGGAGTAGTTAGACTTAAACCCTTGTGATCTCTAGTGCAGATTTGACTTGAAGTCAATCCTTAATTTTATTTATTTTTAAGTTTCCTGATGCAATCTCCTGTATGGTTCAAACTCTCATAATACTTTTTTAATTTCTTGATGTGGTCTCTTTTAGTTTTCTTTGTGTGCAAGTCAAGCTATATACATAACAATCAAGATAAATTTTAATATATATTATAAAATTATTTAAATGTAATATATTGAATAAATTTTGGTTTTAACTACAATCAAGGTAAGTTTTAATATATATATTTTAAAATAATTTAAAATATAACATATTGAATAGATTGAAAATATAATATTATTAATTAAAATAGTGAATATTTAAATTAAATATACTTGCAGGGAGAAAAAAACAACAAAATATTTAAGTTGTATAAATTAAATGATTTAAAATATTAGATATAAAGAGTTTTGAATATGATAAACAAATTAATTGAGATGTGATGTAATAGTGAAATTTGTATATTCAAGTTATTTTTCATTTAGTTTTGTGTCCAATTTGGGAGAATGTTTTAATACATTTATATATTGACAATGACATAATCTTGTGCAAAGTTGAGTCCTTTCCCGACTTACCTTTATCTATTTGTTTACACCCATTCCTATGTACCTAATTGTGCACTAATTATACCTATTTGTACATGCATCCATGTCCATTCCATAACCTAGTTAATTTAATTATTTCATTGTCATGGGTCATTTTTGTGGATACAAGGTTGGCCTTGCAACCACAAATTTGACACTTGAAATTTGAAAATTCAATTTTGGCCAACTCTTGCCTCATCCCATTCCCACCTAGGGTTGACTTAACACAAATTTGTGCAGTTTATAGCTAGATCTATGATGTTAGATCGAGAACATAATGCAAGAGATTAAAGTCATATTAAAACTTATTCTAAATCAAGCAAAATATTTTTAGATTAAGTATAAAAAAAGATCAAACCAAATTCTTGCATTCACCTTCCAAAGCAAGAGATCTCCTTTGTTGAGTGGATTTTCTCATGGATATGATAGTCTTCAATAATTTGATAACATGTACTTGTGTGTGTATGCTTAATATGCCTTGGCGTTTGATGGATGCTCATAATGTGATCTTTAATAAGTGATTGGGTATGAGAGAGCACAAGGATGAGAGTGCCTAGGGGGTAATGTAGGATTTGAAAGCTTAATTTATCAGTGCTTGAGTGAGGGTGTGGATGGTTAAGATTAACTGATGGGGATACACTCAAGACATTGAATCATGTGCATGGGGGATCCTTTAATTTAATTTATGTAATTATGGAGGAAGATTTTGTATTTAAATTTCATTTATTTATTTAAAGTGGATAAGATTGGATCTATTTAATTTAAATCAATAATGGGGTGAAGTGGATATAATTTATTTAATCTATATAGTTAGTGGAGTGAATTGTGGATGAAATTAATTAATTAATAAAAATGATTAATTGTTGCGATGAGTTAAATTTTAGGTGTGCATTATTTTCTCCTTAAAATACCAACATGGCAAGTATGTTGACATTTTAAGGGGCGGGGGGGGATGCATATAGTCCCCAAACATGGTTTGCATAAATAATGGTCCCCTTTTAGTGATGATAGTTTACATCTCCTAGAAAGTGTGATCTCATCAATGGGTGAAACCACAATAGTGGTTTACAATTGAGAAGAGGAAGGAAAATCAACTTTTTAAAAAATTTAATAGGAAGGATGGTTCGGTCGAACCATATGGTTTGACCGAACCCCTCTATGGGTTCGGCCGACCCTGTTGAATTAGGGCACATTTATAAATCAAACCCTATCACTATCAAACAAAAAAAATGGCGAACTATCAGACCTGGAGCTCATGCGCGGCGAACAGCGAACGTGATTGATAGGGAACGGTGAAAACTTGCAACGGGACCACCATTTCAACTTGAAATATCGACTTGGGCATCCATTAGCAAGTTGGCATTCTTTTGGAGTGATTTAAAATTCCATTTGTTTGTAAATTTGTAAACTCCAATGGATTCCATGAGACCAAATTTTTCTGGTGAAATGAAAAGAAAATTCCAAACAAAATTTTCATTTAAAACTTGAAGGCACATTATGAGAACAAAATTTATTGTTTATAATGAATATACCCTGTTTGAAGCTCTCATTTTGGCTCACGGCTGTGAATTGCATTTGCTTGCAAGTTTCTAAAACCTTTTAAAAACAATACCCATTATTTAAAATTTGGATTTACAACTACCAATTGCATTTGCTTGAAAGTTTCTAAATCCTTTTAAACAAACCCAGTTTTCAACCAAATTTGGATCTACAGCTGCCAATTGCATTTGCTTGAAAGTTTCTAAAGCCTTTTAAACAAACTCATTTTGTAAAATTGGGCTTTACAGCTGCCAATTGCATTTGCTTGAAATTTTCTAATATTTTCCCCAATAGCAATGCATATATGCATGATATTATAAAAAAATTGGGACCACTTCAATGCTTCTTTTTCATAAGAACACATACCCCAATTGGGGCCTCAACCTTTGTAAAAACACTACCTTCTATTACTAATTCATTATATCATTTCTTATATACTAGCATTAACCTAACAATGAGATCTTCCTACTAATATTTTTGTTCATCTTTAAACCAAGTTTACTCAAACCTCTAATTAGAATTTAAAACTATTAGAATTATGAAGAAAATAGTCAACATCTATAGCCTGAAGATTTCCCCAAAATGTATAATCAAAATTTAATTTTGTTCCATCTTGAGGATATTTCCAACCTACAAGTATATCCATATTTTAGTTCTCTCTATATCCATTAATAGATTGTGTTGAAGGCATTGCTTAAATTATCAACATGGAGATATTATTTGTGAATATTATTATAGACTTATTTTTCTTGTAAACTTGAATTCAAAATTATACTTGAATGGAACCTTAGAAAAATTAATAGGCTAGATTTATTGCTTCTATATTATTGGTTGCATAACACTATCTTAATTATTCTTTGGATAAAATTTTATCTAAGTGATTGAAATGTTCAAATTGATTTTCAAATTGGTCACTCCATGAGTCTAGTTCTAGAGAATAATTTTAAGAATAAAAATCTATTTTTGTTTAGTGAATCAATAAATTACATCACCTCTTAATTGGATGAATTGTTGTAATGGAGTGCAACATTTACCATAGTTTTATATAAATGATATCACATTTTTTGTGGCATTTTTCCAAATAATTTGTGTGGTGTTTATATGCATGCCTATTTTGCATACATTTAAGTAAAACTAGGCATAGTAAAAAATTCTACTAAATTGAGCAAATATTATTCAATGAGTGAATAATATTTGTAAGAGGAAGAAATGAAAAAGAAAATAGGTTTGTATTCTTTTCAAAGAGAAAAGATCAATAAAAGTAACATAACTTACAACATTAAAGAAGAAAACAAATAATATGTAGAAAAACATTGCAAAGTTATATTATGATAAATAATATTCAAGTAAAGAAATTATAATGTGCTTGAAGAATGAATATAAGTTAAGAATAAAGTAAATCAGAAGAATTTTTTCAAATAGGAAATTTTTATTGTAGTCAATAGAAATTATATAAAAATTGTATGAAGAATTGTTGTAGTATATATAATGAAATATTATAACATAAGTTAGAAATAGAATGTTAGATATAACTAGAGCATATAATGTTTTAGTGGCCAAGAATAATAATGTAGAATAAATGTAACATGCAACAAAGAGAAACCAAGTGTTGTAGTGTAGGAAAATAAAAATAAATAGTAATTTTGTTTCATGCAAGAGTAGAATGAAGAATGCTCCAATGTAAAGAATATATAGAATATAAGTGTCGAAAAAATACTATTATACTGCATTTGTAGAATTTGAAGGATTAAATGGAGTGTATGAGGGATATATTACACTTTTGCATATAAAAGTACATAATGCCTTTCAAATTTGAATAAAAAATAGAGATTGGTGTTAAAATAGGGAAGAATATAATGTAATGGGATGAGATAAAGTTTTGGAAAAAATATGTTAGAAAAATTGGACAAATAATGAGAAAAAAAAAAAAAAAATTGTAGATATTTTTTCAATCCTTTCAAAATTAGTTATAAAAAAGGACATTTTTGAGATGTTAAGAATAAAATCCAACATATTATGAAAATAGAGAAAGCTATTATAAGACATTGTATGATTAGCATGAAAATTATTTCTTTTGTTTCTTGTAATTTGGTATCAAGAATGAACTATTGTAAGTATTTTATAAAATAGTAGCAAGAGGAACATGCATTTCAAAAATATAGTTGTATGATTAGAATGAAGATTCTTTATTTTGCTCCTTGTAAAGATGTCAAGAATGGACTATTGCAAGTATTTTATAAAATAGGAAGATTTATCATTTTAAAATGGTAGTGAGAGAACATGCATTTTGAAAATGCAATAATTTGTATTAAAAAGTAGTTTAAATATAAAAAAAATGATAAGAGGATAATTGTATTTGATTTTTGATAAAATCTTTAATTAATTAAAGATAAATTTAATTAAAATAATTTAAAATGTCTTAGTTAGTTAGAATTTTTTATTCAAGTAAGAAGAATGATTTAAAAAAAAAAATTGTTAGGATATTTTTAGAGTCATGAAGATGTTTATATAATTGTGTATTTAATGTTTGAAACAATACATAAAAAATAAAATGTTAGAAGACCACAAATACATAAAAATATGAAATTTAACATAATTAAGTAAGAAATTGTGAGATTGCCACTTAGATCTAGGAGAAGGTTAGGAAAGTGGGTTAAATGGGCCCTAAAATTATGCTATGGATATAGATGCTAAAACATGAGCATGAAATATAAATTAATATTGTAGTGTATCCAATTCTTGACATCATATTTTCTTTCACTTTAACGGGCTAATGTCACTATATGATAAAACATAATTAAAGTATAAAAAATAAATGGTAAAAGAAAAACATGAAAATAATCAAACATTTTGGATACATAGAATGATATACAATGTGCTAAATGATCAAGGAGTTTATTCCCTTTCAAACTAAGATATGCAAAACAAGCATGTCAAAAAACACAAAAATCTACTATATATATATGTTAGAATAATACAATCAATAATACAAAGTATGCCAAAAAATCATATATAATCCAACATAAACATTATACATGTATTATAAAAGGAAAAATGTCAAAATTACAAGGGTTGTGAGAGTATATGCCCCCTTAAATAATTGTATAACAGAAATATATACATAGTTATTTTTAAGGTAACTAGAGGCGAATATAAAAATAAAAGTAGTTCATCACTAATTTTACAATAATACAATAGATCATTATCTAATGTAATTGTAGACATCTAAATTTGACTACTTCCATATGGTCAAAGTCGTCTCTTAATCGTCCCTTTGCTCATTTAAATCGTCATCTTTGCCAGTATTAATTAAATCACTCATTTAATTAATATTTCATGTCTTGCATGAGGTTTCCAAAGTATTTAATTTAATAAATACTTTTCCCCTCTTTCCTCTCTAAATTAAATAAATTTATCACTTTATTTAATTTAGTCATATTATCTTTTGGAATTTTAAATTTATTTTTAAATTCTTCACTTTCTCTCTCATTGTCACATCCTCCAACTTTTTCAAGTTGGTCTCTAATCCCTCTTAACAATCTAACCTTCTTTCTTAGTCATAATTAATTTATGATTAAGATGTGCACACCCCTAATCATCATTAGGGTCCCATCCTCCATAATTTCCCACTTGCCTCTAATATGTCATTAATCTATCTAATCAAGTACTTGCACAACTTTAATCACCTAATTAGGTCAACCTAATCCCCATATCATTTATGGAATGTGTCCTTAGTCAACTTTATTAAAAGCTTTCTCTTTTTGAAAAAGGTACTCCATTCTCATTGTGAGTTTTTAATTCACATTTAATCCCCCAATGCATCTCAAAGAATTTTAAATTCCTTCTCTCATCCCCATGAGAATATTTGAGAAATTTTAATTCCTCACATGTCCTCTCACCCACATGGGGACAAGGACTTCCTTTATGAGGAGATCTTGTCCAATCCCAAGGTACTATGTAGTACCTCCATTTCATATACTCTTATTTCCACCTCATGTCCACATCACCCTTTGCAAACCACTTCACATGCCACATGTCAAGATGTGAGGGCTCGTGAGTTTTCAACTCACCTTAGCCCTACATCTTGATCTTGGTGGCTCAATCTCAGCCATCCATTTCCCTAGAGAAATCCAAATTCTCTATAAATACCCCCTATTTTCTCTCATTTTAAGAGAGATCATTCATGCTAGCCAAACTCTTGCAAAAAAATTCTTTGAGTCATACTTAGCCAATTTTCTATATTTGCATCCATTTTCACTCATCTCTCCATCCTCGTCCCATCTTATAGCTTGCATCTCTTGCCATCCAAGGAGCATACAACATCAAAGATCGAAGGGCCAACCAAAGGGCAACTCAACAAGGTGAAAGCTTCAATTTTTGTTTTGATTAGTTAATCTTTAGGCTAATCTTGAGGTGTAGGGTGTTTTTAGTGTTGTTCACACTCTTTGGTTTGCTACTCATATTCTAACACTCATTTTCGCCCTATCACATTTCTGGCACGCCCGGTGGGACCCACAAATGGATCTCTTGCTTTCACATTTGCTATTTTTTGTACTTTTTGAAGGTACAAGTTACAAAGAGGCAGACCCGACCTACAGAGGGGCAGACCCGACCTGCAGAGGGGCGGACTTGACCTTCCTGGGGCGGACCCGACCTAGAGGGGTGGACCTGACCTGATAGACAGGCGGACTTTCCCTCCACAGGCGGACCCGACCTTGCCCAGGGGCAGACCTTCCCTCCACAGACTCGGAAACTAATTTTCTACAAATTTTTCACAGACAGGCGAACTTGCCCTCTAGATAGGCGAACTTGACTTGCAGAAAAGCGAACATGCCCTGCAGACAGGCGGACTTACCCTACAGATAGGCATATTTTCCCTCCAGACAGATGGATTTTCCCTATAGACAAGCAGATTTTCCCTAGACAGCTTTTTCCAGAAGGTAAAATTTCACTTTTTAGCACTTCTTTTGACTATTTTAAGGGTTTTTAACCCTTAACTTAGGCACATAGCTTAACTAGGGATGTCAATTAACCTTGTTTGACGTGTTTGTTTGTAATCTATTTGACGTATCCAATCCCCTTGCGCCATTTGGTGATCCTAGGTGACGAGAAATCGTAGCTTACCAAGTCCTTTGAGTCATCCTTTTTTATTTTTCTTAGTAGGACCTGCTTGGGGATTTCATCACCCCAAGGGATGATTCCAACCATGCGTACTGATGGGGTATATAAAGGAGGAAGAGCGAAAGTTCTACCTCAATCCAACCATGTTGTAATTGGCGAAGCGTCGGGATGACATGAAGAGTTGGTTTGATCCTTTAAGGTTCCCGACTCACGCTTGTAACGGGTTGGTGTTCACAGTTTGGGCCTCACATACCGGATGTATATCGAGCACTCCCTAGTAACCATGTTCATCCTAGATTAGAAGACTTCGTCGGCCATACCCTCTCTAGTAGATTTAGGTTTGTGTTGTCTAAATTGTCTTCTTTGTGTGAAACCAGTGATTGTCTGATTCATTTCACTCAACCATATCCTTTTTATTGATGATTGTTGTTTTTTTAGTCCTTTTCCTTAGTCATTTTGTCAAAATTCAAGTTTAAACCTGTCCAGGGGTGAATCTGACCTCTGAATAGGCGAACTTGACCTCTGAATAGGCGAATTTGACCTTGAACCTATCCTTTGGAGCCTATTTTAGCCATTTTTGACCAACTTTTCTCCATAGGTGGACCTGCCCTCCCGACAGGCGAACCTGCCCTCCAGGGGTGGACCTGACCTATAAACCAGTCATTTGGAGCCTGTTTTAGCCATTTTTGACCAACTTTTGCTCCATAGGCGGACCTACCCTCCTGACAAGCGGACCTGACCTTTGGACAGGCGAACTTTCCCTCCACAGGCAGACCTGACCGATCTAGGGGCGGACCTGACCTTTGACCCACCCCTTTCAGGCCTGTTTTGATAAAATTTGACCATCTTTTGTTCCTTGGGTGGACCTGCCCTTCATAGGGGCGGACCTGACCCTTGACTGATCAGCTTTTTCATTTGTTTTGTCATTTGGGACCCTTGTTTCATCATTTTGATCACTCATCTCCCCGTTTCGAGAATCCATTTTCCATCCTGAAAGTTCATCCCCTCAATTCGTCCATCCATTCACCCATTTTGAGCCCTCATTTACCCATTTCAAACCCATGTTTTGGTTATCTTTTCCCCGTTTTGGATCACCGGTATTCCATTGAAACCTCATTAAAGCAATCATCCAAATTGACCTAGGTGTTCATCTCTAATCATCATCCATCAAAACTGACTTAGGGTAGTCATCCATCCTAAGTCAGTCATCCTTGTCGGCCCAATCAATCCACTTCAATCTCAAGTTGGATCTGGTGTCGCTATCATACATCCCCCCTTTTAATCAATTAATCAACACCTAGCATTACCAAGGGTCACTCTTGAACTCAGTTTCGGATTCTGGTCATTATCATTCATCCTAATCGATCATCAATCCCAATCAAATCATCATATCATCCACTCTAGATCGACCAATTGTCTACCAATCAACCCAATCCGATCTCATCAAACAAAATCCACTTCGTTCAAATCAAATCAATCCTATCGAGCCACATCCTCGTCGGCTAATCAATCATCAAATCAAATCAATCCCATCGAGCCACATCCTTGTCGACTAATCAATCATCAAATCAAATCAATTCTTTCATCACTAAGGTCATCCTAGCATCCTAGTCCATCATATCATCTTGCATGCTCGTTCAGACTCGGTCACAAACAAGAAAAATGGCCGAGCAACAAGCCCAACCAAACATCCCTCAAGATCCCAACAACCCAGCTAATGTCTCGCAAGATCCCACTAACAGTAGGAATATCCCTCAAGATCCGCATAATGGTATAGCATCACAATCCAATATTGATGGTCAAAACACATCACCACCCAGGGATGAGAACATGGTCAACCAACCCAAACTTACATTTGAGGAACACTTTAGTAACACTGTCAATGTGCAAATGACAGATCATCTTCTCGAAAAACATGGGGAAGAATTCTTGGCCCACTTAATTGAAAAAGGTGTCAAACTTCCACCAGGAGTTGACTTATCTAAATATAGTGGTTCCATGTCTAACGTACCCCAAGGTTCACAAAACGCGCTAGGTAGTTCATACGTCCCCAATGTTCCTCCAGTAGAAGGTTCACATCAACCTGAATTCGTAAATGTCGTTCTGTATCCCGTCAACAATCCCCCACATCCCGCAATCTCAGTCGTAGGGGCTCCTCAAATCAACCTCCCATCAATGCTGGGGGCACCCCTTTTACTACATTTCCTCCACCTTCTAGAGCCACAAACCTACCATCACCTTCGTATGCATCTCCACAGCCTCCCCAATCTAACCTACCACCTCCATCATTGCCCCAAGGTACATCCCAACCAAATGTTCCATTTGGTACCCAACAACCTCCTGTGCAAAACACCCCTACGTTATCTTAGTCGCCCCAACAGTAACAACTGCCATATAACTCTTCATTCTCTTCACAACAACTGCCACACCAATCACAAAGCAATCTGTCCCGACCTCCCGCTTAAACCATATCCTTGTTCCTCGCATCCATCCTATGTCTGTGAGCCCAAACACAATACAACATCCCATCTCGGCCCACGCAACATCTCACATCACATCAAGAACCACCCCAGCATTATTATTACCATAACCAACATCAGTCCCAGCAGCAACCACCTTATGCGGCCTCTCAACAGTCGTAACAGTACCTTTAGTACCAGCAAGCCAATCCACAACATCACATCCAAGCTCCTCAATAGCCTACCTCACATTTTTATCAAACAAATCCGTACTATACCTCACAACAACAACCCCCGTATCAAAAGAATCCCTCAGCATACCAGCAAGGGATATCATCATCTCACTACCAAAATCCATACCTCGACATTCTAACACTCTCTCAACAGGATCCTTCATCGTCCTACCATCCATATCCATCCAACCTGCCTTTGGCTCTTACGCCACCAGTCAACTCGGATCTGTTAGAAATCAAATCCGCTCTGAAAGATCTTCAAGCTGGGACTAGCAAACAATCATTCAAATTTGAAGACATATGTCCCTATCCATTTGATCCCTCCATCTCATTGATTCCCTTCCCTAAACCTTTTGAAATACCAAAATTCGACAGATATAAGGGGAACAAAGATCCTAAGGCCCACTTGCAGGAGTTTTACTCATAGTGTCAAGAGGTTATGCACAACGACAACTATCTCTTGCACCTATTCCCACGAAGCCTAATAGGCAATGCCCTAGAGTGGTTCATGAGCCTCGAACGAGGGTCCATAAAATCTTTTGCGGACCTGTCTAAAAAATTTGTTTCGTACTTCTCCTTCAATTTGGAGGACACTGACACCTTAGATCTCCTTAAAGAGAAACAACGTGAGGGGGAAACCTTTGCTAGCTATCTTCAAAGGTGGTGTGCGCTAGTGAGCCGAATGAAAACCCCTCTAAAAGAGGACATGGTCACCCTCTTCGTGGAGAACTCTCATCTCAACATGGCTCATAATTTCAAGTTACACTATGTCACCACTTTCACGGAGATAGTCGAAAAGGGACCCATCCTTGAACGTACCCTTGTCGCCAAAGGGCACATCAAAGTACACAACCGTGATAAAGAAAGGTCATTTGGGGATAAGCCACATTTTTGGAACAAGAGCAAGAACACAGTGAATGACGACATCACTAATACTAAACATTTTCAGGTGGCTAACACATCCCAGTGACAAAAACCATCTATACCTAACGCCATATCCGTACTACAGGGGGCACCTTGTCCTCCTCAACAGCCAAATCAGAATAGTCAGGGGAATGCTAAACACTAGTATACTCAATTAGGAGAACCCCTGAGTGTCGTCTTCAATAAGTTGTTACAGATCAACTACCCGATCACCTACCCTGTCACCAAACCGCTTGACGAATCCAAACCTAAGCCTGCATGGTTTAGGGAAAATGAATATTGTGAGTTCCATAAAATCAAAGGACACTCTAAATAAGTGTCAAGGTCTCAAAAACTATGTCCAAGATCTTATTGATCGAGGAGATATCAAAGTCAACACTAGTCAAGCTTTGTCGTCTAATGCTCAATTGTAGATATATCAAAATTCCTTTCCAAACCATAATCAAGGCGTGAGCACCCCCAGCAGCAATCCCCAAGACAACAACACAAATAACATAAGCTATAAGAATGTACCCCTCAATTATGAGGGTATTATTCATTACATTGAGCAGGTAGAACCCCATATATTTATTATACATGTCAAGGCCAATGACCCTCAATGTGTTGTTACTACACGACGATCTCGCATCACTATCCCTGCGGCCTCTGCACCCACCCAGCCAAGTCCTATAAACTTTAAATACAACATTCTGGATCACTTAGGGAAGACCCCTGCTCAGATCTCAATCTTGGATCTGCTTAAGTCTTCTCCTTTACATCAAGAAATCCTCAACAGAGCCTTACAAGAAACCCATATACCTAATGACATCGATCCTACACGATTCCAAGCTTTGGTAGGACACCTGGCTTTATCTTATCAGCTGCACTTCAGCCAAAATGACATGCCAAATATCGATACCAATCATAATCGCCCCTTGCATATCGAAGTATTGGTTGCCCGCTATAAAATAAAAAGGGTCTTGGTAGATAATGGCTCTGCCCTCAATCTATGTACTTTGAAATTCATAAAACAGGTGGGGTATACTCAAGCAGATTTAAGTAATTAAATCATCACGATCAAGGCCTATGATAATGCAGAAAGAAATTCTGAAGGAATTATCAATCTTCCTATCCAGGTTGGACCTGTAGTTCAGTACACTACCTGTCATGTCCTTGATCTGGACATACCATATAATCTCCTCCTTGGCCGCCCATGGCTCCACGCTATGCAAGTCGTCCCCTACACGTACCATCAATGCCTAAAATTCCTGATCAATGGACAAGAGGTCACCATTTACGCTGACCCCCAACCATTTGAATACTGCCACGCTTTAGAAGCGTCCTTTCCCCATTTACATTATTATCCTAGGGTTGAAATGGGGGCATCTCAGTCATCATCCGCTAATCCACCCTCCACCATGACAACCACTCCATCTTCCACCACCAATCCTACAATCACAAAAATTCCAGATCATTGACAAGGGGTGTGGTGAATACGAAATGCATACTGCTCTTAATTTAGCAACCATGCCACCATCACCACATGAGCATTATTAACCTTCACATGCTACTCCAAAGGAAGACAAGACTGTCACCTTCAATGGTAAAAACATCCCTACCACCACTTTCTGTTCTCCTAGCATAAAGACAGATGCACCAGAAGAGGATATAAGTCAATGGGTATACCGAGAAGAACCCCAACCAGATCCTCCTCTAAAGGAATACTTTCAGGAAGCATATCCTTGGTCAGCTAAGTTTGCGAAAAAGTATAACTACCAAGGAAAGGGCCTAGGTAAAGAAGAACAAGGGCGGTTGCAACCTATTGATACATCAAAGCTACCAAAGAACATAGGCATCGGATACGATAAAAAGCAAAAAGGCCCTGCAACATTGTCTAATACTTCCAATAGTGTTGTTGTGGACGATGGCTCATTGGGAGACATACCCGAGGAGGAATCCATCATACACACATACGATGACGTTGATCACACCGACCTATCATCCATGTTTGAATGCCTATCTATCTGAACCATTAGTCTATCCCTTCGTCATCATGAGCTTATTGATTGGGACCTATGGGATAGCACACCCGTCAATATGTTTATGGATACATATGTCAACCTCATGGGATTGGGGGAGGATGAAAGCTCCAGTCACAAAAATAAGAACAAGAAAAATAAAAAATGGTCATCTAGTGAAAACCTCTCTGAGACACTTCCTGACCTGGGAAAAGTAAAAATAAAGGACACATCTGACAGCAAAAACCTCGAAGAGGCGCTAGAGGATGGAGATGTTCATCTTCCCCTTGTGGGAACTCAATTATTTGCATGATCATCCATCCTAATCAAAGATACTCAAGAAGTTGATCTGGGTACTACTGAAAATCCCAAGATCACCTATGTAGCCAAGTCACTTTTAGAGCAAGAGTATCCAACATCGTGCAGCTACTCCAAGAGGGGATCATTAACTTTGCTTGGTCATATTTAGACATGCCAGGCTTAGACCCCGCTTTAGTGGTTCATCATCTAGACGTTCGCCCTGATGCCAAGCCTGTCAAACAGAAGCTCTGCAAGATGCATCCACAGGTAGCATTGTTAGTCAAGAAGGAACTGGAGAAGTTACTAGGTGCAGGTTTTATCAGACCAATTGACTACTCTGATTGGATCTCCAATACAATACCAGTTGCCAAACCAAATGGAGAAATTCGGATTTGCAAAGACTTTAGGGATCTTAACAAGGCCTGCCCAAAAGATGACTTCCCTCTACCTAATATTGACATGTTGGTCAACCTCACTGCATGACATGAAATGTTATCCCTTATGGATGGTTTCTTTGGTTATAATCATATCCGAATTGCACCTGAGGACCAACACAAGACCGCCTTCACAACACCTTGGGGTACTTTTTGTTACAACGTTATACCCTTTGGTCTCAAAAATGCAGGGGTGACATCTTAGAGGGAAATGACGGTCATCTTCCATGACCTCATCCATATCATCATGGAGGATTATGTCGACGACTTGTTAAGGAAATCCAAGACCTGAGCAGAACATCCTACCATCCTGAAAGAGATATTTGAATGGTTGGAACATTACATGCTGCAGCTAAATCCAAAAAAGTGTGTCTTTGGTGTTACATCAGGAAAACTATTGGGTTTCATAGTCTCTCAAAGGGGTATTGAGGTTGATCCTGCCAAGGTGAAATCTATTATGGATATGCCACCCTCGCGCAATTTGAAGCAATTAAGAAGTCTCCAAGGGAAGATGCAATCCATCCGTCGGTTCATATCTCAACTTGCGGATAAGTGTCAACCATTCACCCATCTTCTGAAGAAAGACTCCACCTTCCGATGGACCCAACAGTGTCAGACAGGTTTCAATAAAATCAAGGAATACTTAGCTCATCCACCGATCTTGATGCCACCTATTCCAGGGAAACCCCTCCTGCTTTATATGTCTGCCACTTCAATCGCGCTAGGGGCATTGTTGGCACAACATGATGAGTCATCTAAAGAGAGAGCAATCTACTACATTAGTCGGACACTATTTGGCTATGAATTAAACTACTCTACCATGGAAAAAGCATGCCTCGCAGTATTCTTTAGCACACAGAAACTCATACATTACATGCCCAGCCATCTGGTCAAGTTAATAGCAAAGATTGATCCACTGAAGTATCTGTTATCCAGAACCACTCTAACTGGCCGCATGGCCAAGTGGGTCATGCTCCTAAGTGAATTTGACATAGAGTATGTGGAGCGAAAAGCCATAAAGGGACAAGTCATAGTTGATTAGTTGGTCGAGGTGCCACTAGTAGATGCTTACCCTCTGGACACTGAATTTCCAGACGAAGAAGTTTACATAGTCATAGACGCACTTTCTTGGACACTGTCTTTTGATGGCTCCTATACTCTTAATGGATCAGGCGCAGGGATTTTATTAGTTACCCCTCAAGGTGACTACATTTCAAAATCATTTAGGATACCATTCCCGTGTACCAACAGCATGGCAAAGTACGATGCCCTCCTCACCGGCCTCTGAATTGCAAAACAATGGGACATAAATCATTTGAAAGTCTTTGGTGATTCATTGTTAGTCAGCAAGCAAGTTAATGATGAATTCCTAACAAAGGATGATAAGTTGTTACCCTATAAACGCATGGTGGATGATTTCAAGAAATATTTCACCTTCATACAATTTGACCAAATTCCTAGGGTACAGAATAAAGCAGCTGATGCAATGGCCACTATCGGCTCCCTAATTGACATGCCCAAAGATCGGACAGAATGTGAGTTCCTTGTAGAACAAATTTTAATCCCAGCATATGATATTCCTAAGACTGACATGGTGTGTGATATCATGGGTCCCGCTTCCCCCTGGTACCAGGACATATACACCTATCTCCATGATAATATTCTACACCCAAATCTCACACGCAATCAATCCAAATCCTTCATTCATCGCTCTTCCTGATACATTATTGTCGGTGATACGCTTTATCATCGCGGGTATGATGGAATCCTCCTTAGATGTCTGAATGAGACTGAAGCCCATACTACACTAACAGAAGTACATGGTGGTGTTTGTGGGGCTCATTGAAATGGTATGGCTTTGGCCAAAAGGATTCTCCGAGTTGGATATTATTGGCCTACATTAGAACATGATGCTTGTGAATTCGTGAAGAAATGCCTTCCCTGCCAGCAACATGTAGATTTGATTCATGCTCCAACACAGGACCTTCAACCCCTCCTAGCACCATGGCCATTCTCTTAATGGGGTTTCGACTTAATTGGAAATATTCACCCACCATCCTCTGATGGCCATACATTCATAATTACTGCCACTGAGTACTTCACCAAGTGGGTGGAATCAATGCCACTCTCACAGATCATCGGTATTCATATTTCAAAATTCATCCTTCACCATATTCTCTGTAGATATGGTATCCCATCCACCATCATATCCGATAATGGAAGACCTTTTAAAAACTAGGCCATGAAACATCTTTGTGACACCTTTCATATTCAGCATCGTTGGTCAACGCCTTATTACCCCCAGGGTAATGGTCAGGAAAAAGCAACCAAGAAGACCCTTATCTGCATCCTCAAAAATTTTGTCAATAACACTGGTCGAGATTGGCACTTCCATATTCATCCTGTCCTCTGGGCATATCGCACCTCCATCCGCACCCCTACAAGTGACACTCCCTATTCTTTAGTCTATGGTGCTGAAGCCATCTTGCCAATTGAAGTTGAGATCCCATCACTGAGAATTTCCCTAAAAAATATTATCAGTGAAGAGGATGCTCATGTTGCAAGGCTTGCACAACTGGAGTTACTTGATGAAAGAAGAATCAAAGCCTACGATCATCTGCAAGCATATCAGAACCACCTCAAGCGTAACTACAATAAGAAGGTTTGTCCTCGACAGTTCCAGGTTGGTGATCTCGTTCTTAAAGAGAACCAGTGTAGCCAGTAGGACGAGACAAGAAAGGAAATTTTGAGGCAAACTGGTTGGGGCTTTATATCATAGCTACTAAATATGGATATGGGGCATACAGATTGAATACTCTTGAAGGAGAACCCCTCGAAGAACCCATCAATAGCATTCATTTGAAGAGGTTCTACACCTAATTCCACTTGGTAACCCCACCTAAAAAATCAAAAAATCAAAAAATCAAAAAATCAAAAAATCAAAAAATCAAAAAATCACAAAATCAAAAAATCAAAAAATCAAAAAATCAAAAAAATCAAAAAAATAAAAAAATTAGAAAAATCCAAAAAAATAAAAAATATCAAAAAATAGTAAAGAGAAATAAATCTGTCCTATGGTGAAAACCACCTTTTGGTGGTGTCTTGGATAAGTACGAGTGGTGAAAACTTGGTAATAGGCGTCATCTGTAGAGGGCTTAATCATTATCTACCTAGCATCCTAGTTATTTTATGCTTTCATCCGCACTATCATCCTCACCCATCCCATCCTTGGCCGCTTGGTATATTTTGATTGAGCATTGGATGATCCATCTTGGCTATCCCTCATCCTGAGCTTTTCAGTATCCCGCTCTGAGCTTATGTTGTTCGTATGATCGTCGATCGGTTTGTGTCTTCATATAGCCCCCCATCATGTCGGTCTCCATCTAGATCTCATCTTGTCGCGTCCTTAGTCAAACTACGTTGCCCCTGCGCTGTCACGTAGGCAAGGTTGATCATTTGATCTGCCCCCAGGGTATTCTGACCATCCCGTGTTGTTCGTCCATCACCTGCCTTCATCATCCTCTTTTCGCTTTATCCATGGTCTTTTCATGAACTACAAGGGCTCTGTGCTTTCACGTAGGCAAGGCTAATCTCCGATTGGCCCACGAGCCCCTGGGTCTATAGGGTGTGTCAGTCCGTGTCCTTGTCTGGCTCGTTCTTCACAAACAAAATCCCCTAGTGTCAAGACATCTGGTTAATGAAAAATATATTGCGTCAACTAGGCCATTTTAGATTAGCATCCATTATCAGTCTCAACAGGATACATCCTTCCTAGCAAACCACATCAATCCCATTCATCCCCTTGATCCTATGGCAAAGGACATTTTGAAATTGATTGCAATTTTTTTGATGCTTTTGGACTCTGTTTATCATTTGAGCTCCCTATCAACACTTGTCATGGTCACCTTGATCCATCATATCATGGTGCGCTTTGACTCGTCAACATAGGGGCGTATCTTGATCTCTTTTTTGTTGTTGTCTTCTCGGTTGTCCCACGTAGTACCCACCAAGATCCCTGAGGTCTTGTGTTATGCTGAGGCATCCATGTGTGTTTGTGGTTATCCCAATACCTAGCTCGACCAAGGTCATCGTGACCTTGGGGTGTCAGAATATCCTTTTTGTTTGTTGTGTTTGTTTCATGCATTAGATGCCAACTCACCTTGGTCTTATTTATCAAGGTATTTGGTATCTTATGCTATAGAAAAAATCAATGCTCCGAAGATGGCAAATTACGTTCTTAATTGCACTGCATTTCATTTCACTATATACACTCTTCATTCAGCCTCCCTCATGACCTAGGACTTTTGATTTAGGTTGTGCAAGGTCTTGGCTCTTTTCCCTCTTGATCTTCCTCTCAAGATACTAATGGTTTTTTGACAGGTACAGTATCACACCCACAATACACCTATCACCTATCCGCAATCCCATGCAAGTCCTTACTGAAAATTAGGTTTGCATTATAGGAACTCATCTTTCATGCATATTTCATGTTACATTATAAATTCAATATATTTCATAGTTCATAGGATGATTAGATTAAGCATCATAGTTTCATTTAACCCATACATGTCCATATTAACATTTACATAATGCATGCATTATCACCCACTAAAACATATTTTTGGCTACGTCCTAATTACATTTCATACCAAATATTCATATCATCTTGCATTATCAACATTAATATATGCATAATCATCCATCCACATAGCAATGAAATATCATAAACATGTGCATAAATAAACCAAATCATCCATGCTCATAAACATGTGCATAAATAAATCAAATCATCCATCCACATAAGCATGTAGTATCATATACATGTGCATAAATAAATCAACTTATACATCCACACAGGCATGAAGTATCATATACATGTGCATAAATAATTCAAATCATCCATCTACATAAGTATGAAATATCATATACATCTGCATACATAAACTGAATCATCCATCATGAAGAACATAATACATAGTGTCAATAAGGACTGTCTCATATCATAATCAAAATAATACAATGTACATATCATCACAAAGTCTCAAGCATAATCTACCACATATCCATCATATATCATTGCATAAGGTACAAAATCCAAAGATGTAGAGCACCTCTAATCTTTGTCGATAGGTACTAACACTCCATCCTGTGTCTGTCAAAAAACTTGGTATCATGTCATTTGCTCTCTGGCTTCTCTACTATGAGCTACCCACATCTGATCTCTGAGAAGAATCCGGCACTGGTCCTCTATGTGTGGGAGTCCCCTGATACTCGCGGGTGGGAGTCCCCTGGTAACCAACGAGAGGAGAAGGAGTCAGCTAATAGTCACTATACCCTCTGGTACGCGTCCCTAATGACTGTGACAGTGCTGACATCTAAGATACCTGTCTGATGTAGCATGTTGTGCGCTATGCTAGATCTGGAATGACATGCTCATACACACACCTCCAGTAAATCGTGTCTTGCATATAATCATCTCGCTGCATAGCCTGTTGCCTAGCAGCATTCCACTCAAATCTATATCTGTCTCGATCCCCGCTAATAACCCTCCGCTCCTGTACCCACGCCTCCTATGCCTCTTTCAGCTACTGTACCTACTTTGTAGCCCTATCTCTCTCAGCCTCTGCAGCCTGTAACTGTGTCTGTAACCCCTATACCTCTGCCTCCAGCTTGCCACCCTCACCATGTGCTGCCCGCAGATGAGTCTTTGTTGTGTCTCGCTCACTCTACAGTGTCTGCATCCATACCTCTGCATCATCTCTCTCTCTCTCTACGCGACCTATGCCTAAGCCTTTGTTGCATCCCTGTCCCTCTGAAGTGCCTGAAGTCTCAATTCGGCAGAATCTTGCTCTCGTCGAAGACCTGACACCTGTGACACCGCTGTATCCCTCTCCCTCTGAAGAGACTGAACCTCTGTCTCTACCACCTGCCTCTCACTCTCAGCCACCTAAGCACATGCATGTAGCACATCCCTATCTGCCTCTATGACTTGCACTTGTGCCTGTGCCACATCTCTCTCTAACCATAGCATGCGTATCTCTCTCCTCATCTCCTCCTCTCTCTACTATATCAACCCCATATCCCCAACTGTCTGCTCTAAACAGTCCACTCTGTGTCTAAGCTCAACCCGCTCCCGGTGCCAATCTGTTCTCTCTCTCCATAACCGCTCTAGCTGTCTCTATAGACCCTCTGTATCTCTGGCAGTCCCCGCCCCAATCTCTGACGGCTCCTACCCTGTCCCTCCTCCAATGACCTACCATATTGCCGCCTCTACCACCAAACGGTCTTTCTCCCATCTCACTGCATCTCCCTCCTCATGCTCCCTAGCCATCTCCGCTCACAATCTCTCTATCTCTACTCGCAGGTCAACTGCCTCATCCCGTGCCTCATCTCTCTCTCTCTCATCAATCTCCTCTCCACATCTGACACCAGTGTGGCCAAAACTGAGTAATCTCTCTCACTCTAGGTAAGTCGTTCCTGTAGCTTGCTCAACACTGCCTCTAATCTGACATGCTCTGACTCTATCTTCTGAAATCATTGCTCGCTAAGGCGCAATCTCTCCAGAGTCTCTCTCAACACCACTGCGGGATCCTCTCCTCTGGGAGGTGTTGTCGATAGTGGTGCGATGTCATGCACATCGGAATCAATGTCCATCTCCCGTGGCTCATACCCCTCACTCTCTTTTGACGCCTCCATCTCATCCACATCAATCACCGAGGGGGCTCCCCCTCTCCCTGTCATCCTCTCCTACCCTCCATTGGCCTCAACCTCCGCCTGCCTCATTCGCTACTGCCCTCATTTGGCCACGTCTACCTCCTGCCTCTCCCGCGCTCTGTTGGCCTCAGCATCCGGCCCCCTATCCTATTTTTTCGTAGCCCTGGCCTCATCCTCTCCCTCCTTTGGTCCATCTCCCTCCTCTGGTCCATCTCCTCCTCGGGCTCTGCGTCGTCATCTCCTCCTCCTGCCTACCCTCACTGGCTCCTCAGCTACTATACCCACCTCTTGTCCCTCCCCCTGTTGTCCTCCTCTCTCCTGACCTCCTCTCTGTCATCCTTGGGGTACTTGTCCCTCCGCCCTCAGCCATCTCTCATCCTCTAATCTGAACCCTAGTGCTCCCTCAATCGGAACTACTGGGGTAATCTGTGGTGGTGGATGTCGCCTGAACTACTGTTGATATCGATCCGTCATACCTGCATCTCTATGCCCCTCCCGTCTGTCTGGGTATGGCACAAACTACAGTGCCTCTAGCTCCTCCCACACTGCATCCAAATCCAACTCAGCTCCCCATGGCCAGTCTTGTGTCAATCATCGGAACATCACCCACCCTATAGGAATATCCTGTCTCACTCTAAATTTTCGTGTCACCCGACCGGGTCTATGTAGCTCCACTACAAGCGGACCTCTCCCAATAATATAACAACTGGTGAAGAAGTAACCACTATGTGCCTCCTCATCATCCCTCTAGCCCCTAAAGCGTCGCAGCATATAAGGACGCCACACTATCATCTCCACCTACACATCATCAAGTCGCCTCCTCCATACATCTACATCTCTAACATCCTGATACCATAGTATCACTCCCGCCTCTGCCCCACATCCCCAGGACATGGCCTCTCTGTCATCTTGCTCTCCTACTTTGTGTACAATCGGCCTGGTCACCCTGATGTGCTCCCAATCCCAAACCTATAGCAGTGTGACATGTGTCACACTCAGTGCCCCTCCGATAACATACCTGATGCATGTCCCGATACAGCTATGTCAGCATGCAGGTCCCCCACACATACTGACCCTCTCAGCCCTCGATGATATGTCGAATCACCTAGATGAACCTGAGATACAAAAATCAACCACTCCGGTCTGGTACCAGGATCCCACTAATCAGTCCAGCTAGGTACAATGACAATGTCGGTACCCTACAAGACAAGCACCTATCCACATCCAGTTGTTGCCGCTGAATCGGTAGATCATCACTGCCAAATACAACATGCATGGACTCATCTAATGCCTCGCCCGCTACCCAGCACTCGCTAACCGCAAACCCTACTATGGGGAGCCTCTAAATCCGCCAAACATCCTCCAGAGTCACTGTCATCTCCCAGTCGGTAGGTGAAACGTCGATGTCGCCGAGTCCCAATGCTCTATCAAGGCTGTCAGCATGGCCCTATGGGCCTTAATTGTCAGGTATGATAGCATATGAACTAGTCCTGCCTCTGCCAGTCTCTGGTGATCAACACCTATCATCGCTGCCATGCATCTCGTCAGCACCTCAGACTGTCTCTCCCGCTTCCGCAAACTCTCAACATTCTGCATCCATAACAACAACACTTTGTCAATTTCTCCTGGCGTCGTTTTGCCCCATTTTTTTATCCTACTTCTTCCTGCCCCAGGATTTCCCTTCTCCATCCCACCATTTCTCCGTCCCAACCTTAACACCACTCTTCCCCTTCCTTTGTTTCTTTCGGCCTCCTGCCCTAGGCCCTAGGCGGACCTGCCTTGTTGCCTAGGCGGACCCGCCCTGGCCCCACTAGGCAGGCCTTCACTGGCTCGAGCTGACTCACCCGAGCCCCAGCGGACCTACCCGAGTCTCGCTGGGCGGACTCGTCCGAGCCCGGGCGGACCCACTCGGGCCTCGCTGGGTGGACTCACCCGAGTCCAGGCGGACCCGCCTGGGCTCAACTAGGCGGGCCTCTACCCGAGCCCAGGAGAACTCGCCCGGGCTCGACTGGGTGAGCCTCCACCCAACTCGGGCCAACCTGCCCGAGCCCAGGCAGACCCGCTCTAGCTCGGCTGGGCGGACCCGCCCAAGCCTGGCTGCCCCCCAACTTGGGCATAAACCATCCTCCCCCACCTCCCCCAAACGTTTTTCCCTTTAACCCATTTTTCCTCCCGAGCAACCCAATGAAACCCATATTTTCTTTTTTGAAACAATTTAGCCAAATTGACCAAAATCACAAAGTGGGGTTTCGCACTAACCTGGCATGGCACGACACACTCGACGAAGAATTGTTGTCTCTTGTCTGCCCGGTGAATGATGTTCGTATTGTACTCTGGCATCGTGTCCCTTCCCTCTTGCCCTCTCCTCTTCTCTCTCTCCTCCTCACTTGACAGCTGTCCAAATGAGGAGAAGTAATTACTAGAAATACCTTATATAGCTTTTTTCCCTCCCTTTTCACTTTTTAACCTAAAGGGAATTTTTTTTCCTTTATTTAACCTTTTTCCCCTCAACTAATTCACTCACCCCCTACCTTCTCAAGGCCACCATTTGCACACTATAAACCAGTTTTCCTCTGTTCAAGCGCCAATCTTCTTGGTTTTTTGTGCTATTTCCAACGACATATACCACCTCATACTTTTGAGAAGTTTCCTGAGGCCCCTTTTTCCTTCCCCGTCCGCCTTCTTGAAGGGGGCATACCCTCCCAATCTTTTGTCATAAGCCTTCTCTTGCGAGACTGGGGCATCCACTTTAATTCTCCTCCATTCGGGTAGCTCACACAAACTCTTCCTTGCTGGGGCATCTCTTTTTCAGTCGCTTCTTCCATAGAGTCGTCTGTATTTATTTTTCTTCAAAAACCCTATTATCCTAATAGTGTTTCAAAGAGGGGAAAAATGTAGACATCTAAATTTGACCACTTCCATATGGTCAAAGTCATCTCCTTAATCATCTTTTTTCTCATTTAAATCATCCTCTTTGCCAGTATTAATTAAATCACTCATTTAATTAATATTTTGTGTCTTCCATGAGGTTTCCAAAGTATTTAATTTAATAAATATTTTTCTCCTATTTCCTCTCTAAATTAAATAAATGTATCACTTTATTTAATTTAGTCATATTATCTTTTGGAATTTTAAATTTATTTTTAAATTCCTCACTTTCTCTCTCATTGTCACATCCTCCAACTTTTTCAAGTTGGTCTCTAATCCCTCTTAACAATCTAACCCTCTTTCTTAGTCATAATTAATTTATGATTAAGATGTGCACACCCCTAATCATCATTAGGGTCCCATCCTCCATAATTTCCCACTTTCTTCTAATCTGTCATTAATATATCTAATCAAGTACTTGCACAACCTTAATCACCTAATTAGGTCAACCTAATCCCCATATCATTTATGGAATGTGTCCTTAGTCAACTTCATTAAAAGCTTTCTCTTTTTGAAGAAGGCACTCCATTCCCCATGTGAATTTTTAATTCACATTTAATCCCCCAATGCATCTGAAGGAATTTTAAATTCCTTCTTTCATCCCCATGAGAATATTTGAGAAATTTTAATTCCTCACATGTCCTCTCACCCACATGGAGACAAGGACTTCCTTTATGAGGAGATCTTGTCCAATCTCAAGGTACTATGCAGTACCTCCATGTCATGTACTCTCATTTCCACCTCATGTCCACATCACCCTTCGCAAACCACTTCACATACCACATGTCAAGATGTGAGGGCTTGTGAGTTCTCAACTCACCTTAGCCCTACATCTTGATCTTGGTGGCTCAATCTCAGCCATCCATTTCCCTAGAGAACTCCAAATTCTCTATAAATACCCCCTATTTTCTCTCATTTTAGGAGAGATCATTCATGCTAGCCAAACTCTTGCAAAAAAATTCTTTGAGCCATACTTAGAGAATTTTCCATATTTGCATCCATTTTTACTCATCTCTCCATCCTCATCCCATCTTACAGCTTGCATCTCTTGCCATCCAAGGAGCATACAACATCGAAGATCGAAGGGCCAACCAAAGGGCAACTCAACAAGGTGAAAGCTTCCATTTTGCTTTGCTTAGTTAGTCTTTAGGCTAATCTTGAGGTGTAGGGTGTTTTTAGTGTTGTTCACACTCTTTGGTTTGCTGCTGGTATTCTAACACTCATTTTTTCCCTATCACAATAATCATGAAAGTTTTATTTCCACATAAAAAACTTTACAATATTGGTCTCCAATTAGATGGAACAATCCCTATTGCATGAATCGAAGGTTTTCTGTGAAGGAGTTTATAATAAGAAATTTATTCCCTATCATAACATGGAATAACAAGTGAAGCAAAATAGGGCTTGATTCTAGATAAGAAAATAATAGTTCCCAAAGGATCTCATCGAATAATAACAAAACCTTTAATAGAAAATTCAGGAAGAGTAAGATTAGAAGTATAAACAAAATACATTTTAGGAATTAATGACTACAAATATTAAGATTAAAAAACCATTTTCAATCAATGTATACTTAATGCTCATATAGGTTTAGTACCAAAAATGATCAGAAGATAAATAATCTTCTATTAAACCACATTGAAGTGAAGTTTAGATGGAAGAAATGTAATCTCCATAATGCCAGTATATAATACACCCAATTTGGGAAACTATTTCAATAGGCTTAGTAGAAGAGGGAATATGGATCTTTTGTATAGAATTATGAAGAAACTCATGATATTAAGGTGAAGTTTAAATAATATCCCAAAGAGAAATATTATATACTAAAGTTATTTTATACTATTATACTCTTTAGTGTTCTTAAAGGAATACAAGAAGTCAACATGAAATATTGGGATTAGATAAAGGAAGAGGAACAATCTTAGTGTTGGTTTGTTAGTTTCACCAAGTGTTATAGGTATTCATTACTACATAAAATTTAAAAATAAGAGTTTCAAGTATAATCATCAACAAAATAAAGGTTGAAATAAGATGGGTCAACAAGGGATAATTCCTAGGTTCATTAGGAATACCTACCTAGATCATGAAAACTAAATAAGACGGTGGGATGAAGTAAAATACCCACACAAAGATTTGGAACATCAAGGATGATCATTGTGCATCATTATAGAAAGCTCTAGTCCATTATATCTAGTTGTGGAATTTGTATAGGCAACTTTTAAATTTTAAAAAAATGTAACAGTTGATTTATTTTACTATAATATCCAAGAAATTTATAAAAATAAGAGTAATAAAATAATTATTAAATATTATCTTTAAATGGGTAAATATAACTATATTTTCACATGGTGGATTTTATATTATCTATAAGATTTGAGGTAATAGAAAAAATATGTACAAAGATTAAATCAAGTCATTTTCTCCTATTCTTTCGTTATTTCTTTCTTTTTGTACTAGGGTTAAATCTTCATCTAGGTTTTTTGTGTACTTATAAGAAACATTTGTTCCTTAGTATCATGTTCTTGTACATTGTATGGTAACTTTCATGATAAATATTATGTGCATGTGTCCCTTCCTCCTATCATATTTTGTTTATAATGCATATGAGGAAGTCTATTTCTAATTTTGTGGTTTCCTCCTTATCAAAATATTGCTTCAATAATTTAGAAATCATATTTACAAGCTTATATCATCTCTCACATTTTCTTCTCTTATTTGTACCTTCAATAATGACTAAATTGATTTTACATGACCACCAATGTTAAGTAATGATGCTTTCCCTTTATTACTAGTTGTAGGAAATAAATCTTAGATGCAACCTTTATCAATATTTTTTAAGTCTTTAATGGCACATTTTGTACTAGAGTGCACACTTGTAAATTTAAAATTTAGAATTGTTTTAGATTATGTTTTGTGTGCAATCTAGTAATTTGAATGTTTTGATTATTAAAAACTAGATAGATGTTGAATGTTTTTTTGTTAATGGTATGAAAATATTATTGATGAGTAGATGAATTATTAGAACTATTTTAGATAAATATATTCTCTATATCTAGATATATTATTTACCAAGGTCTCATTGCTCCTTTAGGTGTACATACATATATAACATGGAAAATGAAGATGTTCCACCTGCATAAAATTTGTTTGGAAATACCACTAATGAGATTAAAAAATTGAGAGATTCATTAGCACAGGGTGCAAACCCGGGGCTCTATACTGAACCATGCATGTTAATATTGCATAGTCTAGAAAAACTAAAAGATGAACTTGAAAGGACTAGTGCATATTCCCCAGATAGAGTAGCTGCTATTCTTTCTCGCATGCGGGAAGAAGTACATGGTGACGTTCCCCTTAAACAAATACATGATAGTGTGACCAAAGAAATGATAAAAGCCACTTGTTTTCCATTTTATCAAAATGTGCATAAGGTTAGGGGATACCAGGTCACTAGATGTGTTGATCATGTTATGGCCTCATTGATCTACCCACGATTTCTCGCATTGCATGGTCTATACCCAAACAATTACCAGATTCCATTATATTTTTTTCAATAGTTGTATGATGAGGTCCATTTGGGCCTCAAAGTCAACTACCTAGACATTCCACCATATGTTGGTCAGGGGCATGGTAGGATTGTTGATAGGCCCACCTATCGTCGAGTAGATAGACCACCCCCAGTGTTTAGGGTATTGGTTGGTGAGAGGTCTCCTGCTCTCACCCCAACTCTAGCCCCCATAGTAGATGAGGTTGTCGTTGCTTCCCAAAAGGAAGCAATTGACACTGTAGGTGACATTGCGGCTGCCACCACTAGGATATCTAATGATCATGTAGGTCAGTATTTGATGTCCAGACATTCCCGATCCACGCAATTTTTAGCACAGTGGACCACCATGGATCCTTTTACAACGGTCAGCATCCATACTCCATAGCTTGATGCACTTACAAGAGATATGGCACACAGGACTCTGCATTGTTTGGCTAAGGACCTATTGGAGGCATATGCCCACATTGCATCAGATAATGGGATTGCTATATAGCATGTTAGAGATCATTTGAGATGCAAAGGTCGTTCAGTTTCAGGATCCCATCACTCTCAGCCCAACACTAGTGCATGGCAATATCCACCTACAGATCATTCAGCAGCTGCACAGACTATGGGTTTTACTGACATGTTGACTAGTTTTGGTTTGTCATCACCGATGCCATCTCACCTGCATAATCCTCTTCACTCATCATTTATGGTACGACATGGGATAGATCAGAGGGATGCAGATGTTGATTCGTCGCTTGACCGTATAGTTGATATGGTGGAGGCGTCCGTTTCAGAGGACTTAGGTCATCCGATATTAGATGATGTGCATGTACGTGTGCATGTGCATGTTTCAATTCCTTCTTAATTATTTTTAAATTTTAGTTTTAACTTAGAGATATTCATGTACTGATATATGTATATATATTGTAGGTGGACATACCTCATGTCACTCCTAGCCTTGTTCCTCTAGATCGTGTACATCGACGTGACTCTGTGGATGAATTTGCTACCAGTGGACATGTGAGTTTTAAATTTTTATATATACACGTGTATATGTACATACATATGTATGCACATAGATCTAGATAGATATTTAAAAATATACAAGTACATTCTTAAAAATAACTTTCATAAAATTTATTTAATATAAATTAAATGTATTTAACACATTTTGTACACATTTTTATTTGCAGGGCTCAACACATCCATCAGAGCAGGACCATTCTCATTCAGATGGTCGTTCGACTAGGAGTCGACATTCATATTAGGCCCTGCACTAGATCTATGATCTTTACTACATGTATTTGCTTATATGATGATCTTTAGTATTCGACATTTGATGATCTTTGTTTATATACATACATTTGGCTCTTTGCTTATATACATACATTTGGCTATTTGCTTATATGATAATTTTTAGTATTCAACATTTGATGATCTTTGCTTATATACAAACATTTGGCTATTTTCTTATATACATGCATTTGGCTCTTTGCTTATAACATGTTACATATTTATACATTGAATCTATTTACATGTATGTATGTGTTTTCTTATGTTTACATGTTTATATGATATATGTATACATTTGCTTATATTCAATATACATACATTTGCTTATTTGATGATCTCTTAGAACTTAAATTTCCTTATATGATATACATTTGATCTCTAGTAGAATTTTAGGAAATGAACATGCCACTTTATAATTAAGTTCATTCATGTTGACCACAATAAATAATTTGCATGCACACCCATTGAATTTTATAGTAAGAAGTCAAAAATTATAAAATAAATGACTCTCAAGCTCAAGTAGACTAATGATATTTTATAAACAAGTTATAAAATATAATTATAAAGAAGAGGTAGGAACATTCCTTTTATAATTATATACCATCCTTCAAACACTTTCCCTCTACGTTATAAAATTTTTATTTTAAATTATTTCATAAATAATCTCTTAATCTACACCATTATTAAATTATACAAAAAATCTATTCTTTGAAACATTAAGAAAATTCAATTCAAATTATACCTCTATTATCTTTTTGACAAGTAAAAAAATTCTAAAATTACTCTAAGATATATGTTGCATATCTATACATTAAAAAACAAAAAACTCCACAATGAAATAACTTGTTTGATTACCACTTGATTCATTTAATGATCTAGGATGTAGTTATTCCATACACTAGAATAATTTTTTCCCCATATGCATATAGATACAAGCTTTCTTTTCATTATTCCATATCAAATTGCAAGATTAATTCGCATTTATATCAGTTGGAGCTCACGGATTTTGGAGACATCTTTAACTTGAAGAAGAAAATGGGACAACAAAGAAAAAGAAAAAATGCGGCTCAACGAAAATTGTCAAAAGAAGAACAAAAGAGGCGTGAACAAAAATTGGAAAATTATCATAGAAAGAAACAAGGTACACATGCTTGTTTCTTCTCTCTCTCTCTCTCTCTCTCTCTCTCTCTCTCTCAAGTGTACTGTGTTTAGGACTTTTATTAACACCTTAATTTGTTTTGCTTATAAATATGCATTCCTTTTATGAAAACCATGTTAGATTTAACTTGGAAACTTTAATACTAAAAAATAGCCATCTTGCATAGACATTACCTAAATTGCTTATCATCTATTTCCAATTGTTTTTGTTCCATGGAATTCTTAAGTTTAAGAATACTTGATTTTATTTGTTTCAACTCCACAAGTAAATAACTCATAGTCTCTCACTTTCTTTGATTGCATGTAAATTCAAACAAGCAGGAAATTCTCAAGTGAAAGTCGAGCCAAATCTAGATATTGGATCAAAAAAATCCGATGAAGAACACATGGACCTTGAAGTTAGGGAGGAGACCCAAGTTCAAACAATGCTTGTTGGAGAGGGGTCGGGATCACTTCCTTCTACTGGTATGGATGACCATATAAAACTAGTTGTTCAAAACTTTTGTCACTTATAGCATCATGTCTTATCACTTTGTTTGCTTGCATACATAAACTTCACTTATATAGAATCATCTCTCACTTTTCTTTGCAAAATGTGACATGTAGAAAGGGCTCAACAAGTAGGAAGTTCTCATGTTGAAGTCGAGCCAAATCTAGATATTGGATCAAATGAATCCATTGAAGAACACATGGGCCTTGAAAATAGGGAGGAGGCCCAAGTTCAAACAATGCATGTTGGAGAGGGGTCAGGATCACTTCCTTCTACTACTATGCATAAGCATATAAAACTAGCTGAAAAGGTGATGAAACAAATTTCTTATAGAAATTTAGATCATTTACTTGAAATGGATATGGAGAAGCTGAAATGTTATGCCAACCAGCCTTATAATAAGAGAAAGAGGTCAATGACTAAATCTATAAATGGAATAATCAATCATCATTTCAATCATCTTGATACACTTGAAAAAACCCAATTGTTATCACGTTTACTTCTTCGTAATGAGCTGAAAGAGTCATTACAATTGTTGGGTGTACATTCGACATCAAATAAGAAGAAACACATGGGATTACAAAAGGATATTGCTCAAAATGTTAAAAAGGGTTTAGATTCCATTGGGAAAGGATCTCGATCAGTGGATAAAGCCACTACAAGAAGGGTAATATTGACATCTATTGTACATCAAGATATAGCAAGAAAAAGAAAATTGTCAGCACTTTCGGCTGAAATTGGTTATAGTAGAACCACATTAATAAAATATGAGAAAAAAAGAAAGTTTTTGGATGAGAGTTCAGAAGGAAATTGGGCAATTATGTGTAGATCTCCCCGTTTTGACATGATTGAAGATGTTGTTAGAAACTTGATCTCAAGTTTTTGGCATGATCAGACTCGTCCATCATCAAATACTAGAGATGTTATGAGACACAGGATTGGGCCTGGTATTTATGAAAATCATATCAAACATTGGCTAGACATAACACAATTTGAGATGTATATGAACTTTTGTAATACATATCCTCATATAAAGATTGGGCAAACAATATTTCAAAGATTAAAGCCATATTATGTTCAGATAAACAAGTTTTTTGAAACTTGTTGTTGTCATTATCATATTGAATTTGATCTCTACTATCAGGTGTTTCGAAAGATGAGAGAAGAAAGTTGTGGGTTTCAAAATGCACCTCCTAAATAGGCAAGTTTTTTCATAAAGGCTATTTTATGTGATCATGAAAATGGACCTCAAATAAACTGCATAAAAGGAATTTGTGAGACATGTGGAAATTTGGCTAAATTTCCTTCAAGAAATGAGGATAATGACCTAACAAAGACAGTAAATTGCAAGAGGTAAGTACTATTTTTAGAGAGTTTATTTGTTTCAATTTGATTAGATTGTTATTTGAATTCTCTAATGTAATGTTTCATTCATTGTGTGGTTTATTAAGTTTATTCACATATTTTACTCACACAAGTACAAATATGTAAAGTTGCAAACAAATTTTGGGAAAGAATCCACAAGGTTGAACTATGTAGAAGAGGAGATTCCTATTGGAAAATTTATAGAAGATTTTTGAAAATTGATACAACCATACATACAACATTCCTTTTTTGCTAAGTGGCAAGCACGACAATTCCAAACATTGAGAGATACTTTCCCATTTGGAATAGTTCTATCAGTAGTCAACTTTGCAGAAAATTACTCCTTCGTACATCAAAAGGAGATTCAATCAGAGTATTACTTTTCAAAGCAGATCACTATTATGGTTCATGTGTGTTATCGACATGCACAATCAGAATTGGATGGTGTTGAGAGTACAGATGAAGAACGAGCCATAAAGAAAGAATATCACTTTTATATTAGTGATGATAAAGAGCATGACATGCTTTTTGTCCAACATTGCTTTACAAATTTTTTTGAGAATTTGAGAAGCAGGGGTGTAAAATTTGAAAAGCATTTTGTAT
Source organism: Sequoia sempervirens (assembly GCA_007258455.2). Lineage (NCBI taxonomy): Eukaryota > Viridiplantae > Streptophyta > Pinopsida > Cupressales > Cupressaceae > Sequoia > Sequoia sempervirens. The sequence goes on from VDFB02105785.1 coordinate 366,197,459, forward strand.
GGTCAGATGGATGTGCAGCACAATTCAAATCTTCACGACCATTCTATGCACTTTGTAGATATCATAAAATCTAAAAAATACCACATGTTTGGAGTTATTTTGAGAGTGGGCATGGAAAGGGTTAGCATGATGGAGAAGGAGCTTGCATCAAACGAGCTTTAAGAAAACATCAAATGAGTTATCCAGAAGATCGTATAGACAATGCACATGATGTTGTTGAATGGTGCAAGAAACACTTTGCATCAAATGTGGTCGACACATCTTTGAGAACAAACCGACACATTCCACATAGACTATTTTGGGAGATATCGGGTATGTATAAATTACATTTTCAAAAATTTGAAATTATTTAAATTTAAAATTTATATATATATACGTGTTTGTTCACATAAGTTTGTTGTTGTACATGTATCTAGGTGTGGACAGAATATCAATGCATGGATGCAAGAGGGTAGAAAAAATAAGATCTTTGCATTGTGTTGGGAGTTCAGATAGTTGCCATGGATGGACATTACACACAAGGGATTACTCTTGTTTTTGTACTGAGTGCATTGCGGGAAACTCTGATCATACATGCAACAACCAAGAACTTGGATATGTTGGTAAATGGGATACAGTTCCACTAGTTGTTTCAAAAACATATGGTGAAAATGAGGAAGAAAGATTTGAAGACATTCCTTTGATTTCAATTGATTATGACCATATATCAAGATTGGTTAGAAAAGGTACCTGTGTAAGTTTTCAATAATTTTTATATATTATATATATCTAGTTAATGATCTTTAAAGTCTAGAGACATTTCTATTTTTTTTAGAAATTTTGTGTGTAAATTTGGTGTACAGGAGATGTTTTTGCAGTCATAGCAAAGCCTGGAAACATCAAAGGTGTTAGCTATTATTTATTGTGTTGCACAAAAGAGAGGAATAAGCTAACACAACCTGAAACAAGTGATGGAATTTCATTTCCCACATGTGAGTTTGAATTTAAAATTATATATATTGTGTTCACATGTGCGTGCATGATTATTATAAACATTAAATATATTGTACAAACCTTGAGCACGAAAAATGGTGTACATGTTCATATGTATTACTAAGAAGGTTCATTTTTACCATGCAGGTTTTGTTGTAGTGCAAGGGACATATCTAAAACAAGTCAAAGTTGTTCAAGACGAGATTCATTTTGTTGACTATCAACCTAATAAAAAGGTATATCAATATAGTCACTTGATAATTGCTACTGCCCTACATCTTCACGCAGTTCCACATGCACATGGCCGAAGAAAATGGAGACTAGATAGTGAAGATCATCAAAAAATTCTACATGTTATTGAAGAGTGGGCTGAACCAAAATCTTTGACTTAGATTATATCCATGATTTTCAAGTTCACTTGTAACCCTATACATGTTCAAGTGATAACTTATAGTAACTTGTACATAGTTGTAAATCGTTTTGCATAAATTACAATTATATGTACATATTTGTTCCATGGAATTCTTAAGATCAAGAATCTTTGATAGCATCATCTCTCACATTTAATTATATACAACTTATATTTGTTCCATCAAATTGTTCCATGGGCAATTATGTAAATTTTAAAATTAAGTATTATCTAATTATAAAATTATTGCACACATATTTAAAACATAAATCAATGTACCCTCGAGCTCCCTCTCTCCCCTCTACCCTTAACCCTTAAACCCTAAACCCTTGTATCCCCTACCCTTTATCTCTCTCCCACTCTCTCTCTCAAGTCTCTCCCTCCTACCCCCTCTCCCCCTCTCCCCTCTACATGTATGAAGCCTAAACCCTTGTATGCCCCTGCCCTTCATCTCCTCCCTCCCCTCTCTCTCTTAAGTCTCTCCCTCCTACCCCCTCTCCCTCTCAACCCTCTACCCTTAACCAGGTTAAACCCTAAACCCTTCTACCCTCTACCCTTTATCTCTCTCCCACCCCCCCTCTCTCTCTAGTCTCTCCCTCCTAGACCCTCTCTCTCTCTCTCTCTCTCTCTCTCTCTCTCTCTCTCTCTCTCTCTCTCTCTCTCTCTCTCTCTCTCTCTCTCTCTCTCTCTCCTCTCTCTCTCTCTCTCTCACACACACACACACACACACACACACACACTCCTTCTATCCTAAGATCCTCTACCCTCTACCTTTAGGCCAAACCCTCAGGCCTCTCTCTCTCTCCTCATCTCTCTCTCACTCATTCCACTAATTCTATCTAGTCCCTCTCTCCTACCCTTAACCCATAAACCCTAAACCCTTGTACCCCTACCCTTTATCTCTCTCCCACTTCCCCCTCTCTCTAGAATCTCTCCCTCCTAGACCCACTCTTCGTATCTCTCTCTCTCTCTCTCACTCCTATCTCTAGATCCCCTCTACCCTCTACCTTTAAGCCTTTAAGTCTTAAACCCTCTCACTCTCTCTCACTCACTCACTAATTCTATCTCGAGCTCCCCTCTACCCTTAACCCTTGACACTTAAACCCTAAAGCCTTCTACCCTCTACCCTTTATCTCTCTTCCACTCCCCCTCTCTCTCTCTCTCAAGTCTCTCCCTCCTACCCCCTCTCCCTCTCTCCCCTCTACCCTTAACCCTTAAACCCTAAACCCTTGTACCCCCTACCCTTTATCTATATCCCACTCCCCCCTCTCTCTCTCAAGTCTCTCCCTCCTACCCCCTCTCCCTCTCTCCTCTCTACCCTCTACCCTTAAGCCTTAAACCCTTAAACCCTCTCTCTCTCTCACTCACTCACTCCTTCTGTCTTGAGCTCCCCTATAGCCTTAAAAACCCTTAAACCCTCTCTCTCTCTATCTCTCACTCACTCACTAATTCTATCTCGAGCTTCCTCTCTCCCCTCTACCCTTAACTCTTAAACTCTAAACCATTGTACCCCCTACCCTTTATCTCTCTCCCCTCCCCCTCTCTCTCTCAGAGTCTCTCCCTGCTTCTCACCCCTCTCCTCTCTCCCTCTGCTCTTAGCCCAGCCAAGCCTAAACCTTGTACCCTCACCTTTATCTCTCTCCCTCCCCCTCTCTCTCTCAAGTCTCTCCCTTCTACCCCCTCTCCCTCTCTCCCCTCTACCCTCTACTCTTAAGCCTTAAACCCTTAAACCCTCTCTCTCTCTCTCACTCCCTCCTTTTGTCTCGAGATCCCCTATAGCCTTAAACCCTTAAACCCTCTCTCTATCTCTCACTCACTCACTAATTCTATCTTGAGCTCCCTCTCTCCCCTCTACCCTTAACCCTTAAACCCTAAACCCTTGTACCCCTACCCTTTATCTCTGTCCCACTCCCCCCTCTCTCTCTCAAGTCTCTACCCTTAACCCTTAAACCCTAAACCCTTGTACCCCTACCCTTTTTCTCTCTCCCACTCCCCTCTCCCCTCTCTCCTCTACCCCTCTACCCTTAAGCCTTAAACCCATGGCTTCCCTCTCTCTCCTCCTCCTCCACCCTCCTTTTTGTCTTAGGCTCCCTATAGCCTTAAAGGCAAACCTCTCTCTCCATCTCCGCTCCTGCCCCTCTCCTCTCTCCCTCTACTTTTAATTATATACTTTTAATATTATAGTAATAATACATAATTAATAATAATTATATATTATTATTATAATATTAATATAATATATTATTATTATAATATGTTTTAATAATAAGTATATTATATATTATAATATAAAAAGAATAAAATCTAACTATTAAAAACAGGGAAAACAAAAAAAAAACAAATTGGAAAAAAAAAATAGGGAAAACAAAGATCCATGTCAAGGGGTTCGACCAAACCCCTTTAGTATACATTTTTTTATTGTATTTTAAAGTGGTTCACCTGAACATATGTTCGACCGAGCCTATGATCAACCGAACATATTTTCTTGGTTCGCCCAAACCACCCTTTTTTCACCTTCACCCTTCAAGGCACCAAAATTGTCCAAAATTTTTCACTTCGAAGCTCAATTTAAAAATGAAAATGGAGGAGACTTCACAAACCCAAATGGTATTAGGTAGCTCTCAGAACGAGTTATCCAATGAATATAATTTTAATATGTTTTGGTTTTATTATCTATTTGTTTTTTAAGTTTTATTAAATATAATTTTCTCACCGAAAAGGAAGTTCTCTATTCTGCACATCTGGAAAAATAGAAAATTATCAAAAAAAAAAAATTAAAAAATATGAGTGCACCAGATATTGGAGTCCTTCATCCAACAAAAAATAAATAAATAAAAATTGATACATGCAATAAAAGTTATGCATTATACAGTCGCGCTATGTCTGAATTGTAATTGGTTTGACTTTGAAACTTGATTAAAGAAAAAATATTCAATAAAAAACTATCTAACCAAGTGGAAGCACTAGATATCAGATTTACAAATCTAAATTCGAAAGAATTATAATTTTATCCTTCAAGGGAAAAAAGTTATGCTTTATACGGTGTGCGTCACTTTTTAAAAATGTTGTTTTCTAAAAAAAACCAATTTTCATGGGAGATGGAAAAAGAAGTGCAATTTGATTCCAAAAATTTTGAAAAAAATATTTGTAGAATCTACAGACAAAATGTGGAGAGACTCTAGTTTGCATCATCTTCAAATTCCTCATGGTTTATCCGTTATAGGTGCCCCAATGTGAAGATTTAGTTAAAAATAATAATTTTAGTGTCCAGTTTGGCCAAAAATTGTAAACCACTATTGTGGGATCACCCCATTGATGGAAATGTGGCCTTCTCAATCTATGTTCTGTCTCATTTACAGTGATATTGGGATTGATATCGTCTAAGTGTGTTACTTTCTTGGCATATGATTTTCCCCTTTGTGGTATTACTATGGCTAGTATTCCCTAAGGTGTGATCTTTTTATTTTGTGACTTGTCCTCTCTTAGTGGTGATGTCATGTGTGATATTCCCTAAGGTGTGGCCCTCCATGTATTGAGAAATGCCCCTTTGTTATAGTTGACAGGTACTCATCTTTGTCTTTAGTGTATAAGGGTTCCACTTTTGAAGTTGGCATCAATGTTCTAAGAGGACTCTCTATTTTTGTTTCAGTTTGTAAACAAATTTTAGATTTAGGATAAAATTTTAATCATGTAAACCTTTTTTTTATGTGTATTTCATCAAACGATAAAGTGTTGAAGGAACTCCTTTCATCTCATGAATTCATGGTATACCCAAGAGGGGAGATTATATTAAAGATCATCGGGCATGACATGGATGGGAATTTGTAACACAAACTTACCAAATTTAATAGGTAACGTTATTACACAAAGTGATTGTCTTCCCACATTGTCAAAACCATGGATAGACAAGGAATCTAGTTGAATTTTAGTCTTATAAATTCCAATTTTATCCAAAAGATTTATGTTGCAAACATTAAGCCTCAAACTATTGTCAATAAGGGTACACCTAATCCCAACACTGTTAATAATAACCATTATCATCAAAGCATCATTTTGTTTTTGTGTTTCTAGAGGGGGTAATTCACTTTGATGAAAGACAATGTCCTCACTAGACAAATTCGTACTGTCAAACAAAGTTTCTACATTGTTTGGTTGCGCACTAGGAGGGACATCAAGTTTTTGCAAAATATTTTGAAGTATGACATGATAAATAGGAGATGTCTGAATCAAATCTCACAAATAAATTTTAGCACTTGAGTGTTATGAAGTTGTTCCACAAGGTCATATTCCTTACCACTATGTTGAGGAATATTAGGTGCAGGTGGATGGTATGGTTGAGGCAATAGGATGGATGTTGGAGTTTGTCTCGGTTGCTTGTTGCTTCCAGTGTTATATGTGTGAGCAACTGCATGATAACTTAGTTGATGTGACACATGATTACTAGCGAGTTGTTTTACAAAGGTTAAGATATGGCCAGGAGCTTTAGGAGGTCCTATAATAAGAGGTGACTTAGGAGGTCCAATAATTAGAGGAATTTTAGGAGGTCCAATAATTAGAGGAATTTTAGGAGGTCCAATAATTAAAGGGGTCTTAGGAGGACCAATAATTAAAGAAGTTTTAGGAGGTCCAATAATTAAAGGAGATAAGTAGCCAATTGTGCATTCATAACCTCAACTAAGTTAAATACTTCTTGATGATATTTTATTGATAGGAGATGTATTGTCACCTTAACATCTTCATCTATGCAATCCATTTTATTGTCAATTTTGAAAGAAATGTATTAATGATTTCATCCTCTTTTCTAGCAATATTTTCCCAAGTAGGAGAGGTATTGGGAGAGAAACAAACAAGACTCTCATGACACTCAATGTTTGGATCCTCTAACACCGAAATACCTTCCTCACAAGTAGGTGAGGTATTAGGACAAGAACAACTATGATTTTCGTGATTGTCAATGATTGCATCCTCTTGTACCAAAACACTCTCACAAGTGGGGGAGATGTTCCAAGAGATGAATGAAGATTAGGCAAAGTGATATTATAAAATGTGTCAATGATTTCATTTTCTTGTGTTAAGATGCTCTCACAATTAGGAGAGATATTATGAGAATAACTACCATGATTATCATGAGTATCAATGATTACATGTGTTGGAATGTTAGAACCATTAGTGGATGACCTAGGTGAGATGAAGTCCCAAAGGTAATCATCTAACATGCCAAAGTCATCACAACTAAAGGGCTTAGGAGGTGTATAATGCACTTGTAGAAAGACATATAACATGATCAAATTATTATGCTTTCTCCAAGATTAATCATTAAATTTCAACTGTAATTTAGGTTTACAGGTGTTAAGCAAACTAGGATTGAAAATAGACTTACAAACCTATTATAAACATAGATCTGAAAATCAAACTCCATATTTGCAGATTGACAATAGGTATGATTTTTCTCCTAAAATTTAGGATAGATTTGGCTGGACAGAGGTGCCTAGGGAGCCTATGTCCCACTTGGAGTTTGACTAGGATTTTTATTTTAGAGGTACTAGTAAGATGAAGTGACTTTGTAACAGTGTGCAGACCTAGATTTTGAATTAATTATGTTATTGTTTTGTGGAGTTTTTGGATTTTGTAATGTAATGTAACAATCTAGGGTTTTAGAATTTTACAAAAACGAAATGCAATTTATCCCAATCATGTAATGCTTTAGAAAATATATATAATGCACCTATAGATTTGATAATTTCTAGTACTGAAATGCAATAAATTTTCTCTAACTCACATAAAATCAAGCAAAATGACACTTTTTCTTTCAAACACAAGGACACTTTTTGCAAACAAAAGAATTTTTTTTAACAAAATGCAACCTATTTCAAATCTAAATGGTACTGATAATCTAAAAATTCTAAATAATTTATTGAAACTAACCCTATTGCAACCTATAAAGTATAATGCAATATTGTATGCAATTTTTTTATTTTTTTATGCCTTTTATGATTCACAAAATGGATGCCTAATTTAATGATGCAAAACAATGCAATGCTAACCTGTATCTAGAATGAATTATTTCAAATTTCAAAAGGCCTATAATGTTGAAATGTTGGGTTCACAAAAATCTTTTGATGAAAAAGGGATCTTAGGTCTAATGCATAGAACACTAACATCAATCCTTTTTCAAGAGAACGTTAGGATGCAAATCAACAAGGTGATTAGATTGAATTTCAACCATGAAGACCTGAGTCAATCAAACCTGGATATGATCCTTTAGAGACTTGGAAATTGATTGAGAATGGATTTCATTAATTGACCTAATTAAACTATGTGCCCTAATATAAAAATTCATGATTTCGACAACAAATAAATTGTAACATAAATTTTCAACACCAGATAAGAGAAACACAAAGTTTTATACACCTGAGCTATAAATTTGAAGCTCTTTTGGCAAGACAGAGGCAACACCAGGATGCCTATGTTCCTGTAGGCTTGTTTTGAATCTATTTTCATAGTCCTCGAATGTTAGATTGAATCTTCCATTTTTCGCTTGTCACACTATCAAATCACAGTCAAATAATTCTATAATTGAGTTTTTGTGGGTTGTCAAGGTGTAGGGTTTCAATTGCAACAATGAATAACTAGTCTTCAAACTTCCTTCAATCTTCTTCAGACCTAACACCTACACATTCAAAGGGAGAAGAAAGGTTGTGCCATTTGGGGGCTTGCCTTAGTCAAACATCGTGTTAGTGTTTCCACTTCCACGATGGAAATGCCAATATTAAATAGATAAATGATAGGAGTGAATGATGAATTCACAAAGTGTTGCAACTCACCACCCTTTAATGGCATCCTTGAAGGATTGAAGTCATACACATCTCCTCAAGGCTTGGATCTTGCTTGCTTGAATTGTTTGAAGACCTACAAGGGTTAGATCTCACAAACAATATAATAACATGAACATGAACACACTCACATACACTTTGAAATGAAATTTGGATCTTGAATTGTTGTAATAAATCCTCTAATGGATACTCTCAACTTGTTTGATAATGCTCTTGATAATTGCTTGATCATAAATTCTCCAACTTGCTAGATAGATTTGAAATAATGCAATATTTAGGTATTTATACACAATAATTCCAATTTCTCAAAAATTAAATCCTAATGGCTGACTTTAAACATTTGAAATTTAAATAATAAAATGCCGCCTCCAACATATTTGAATTTGAAGCCAAAATAGGGGGACATAGTTTCCTAGGGTGTCACTATCCCAACCCTATTTTGCAAGATACATAATGTTAGGAGAAAAATATTAAATGAAATTATGTCACCTCCAACCTTTGTAAATTTGGGGCTAGATTAAGAGAACAAGGGCACTAAGGGTGCCCTTGTACAGACCCACTTTTTTAGGATTTGACAAGCTAGGGATAAAATATTGAATAAATGCTTAGTTTTCCCACTTGCAATTTGTCGGTAAATGATAAAATGGGCCACAAAATGCATAATTTAGGAAATTAGGCATTCAATTAGGTCCATGCACTTAGGGGGGAGAAAAACATAGTGTGAAATTGTCAAGGGTGACAATTTACGATGCTATAGTTATAAATGTTTACAAAGATTCATCTTTAGTACATGACATGACAAGAAACCCATATTCATTATCACCCATTGAACGGTAAGTGATGTGGGATATTATCAATTTTTGTAGAGGAAAAATTTCTCCAACCCTATTTCCTTCTCCCTCATGATCATTAACAATGAGATTCAAATTACAATCGTTCTTCTTTCTACTTGCATTATAAAACCTACTCATGACATATTTTAAATTCATTTTGTAGGTTCCCATGGAGAGTGCATGACAAAGGATGAACCTACATGATCACACTTTGAAGGGTCCATTATTTTATATGGGTCCCCATGATAATCTTCTATGTCCAAATATTTACTTTACATGTATGTTGATGAGCATGCTATATTTTTTGAGATACACATGATCATTATCAAATTCACACACACCTCATAGTGGGTGTAAAATATAATGGTGAATTTTGTATACTCATTTTATTTTCCATTTATTTTGTGACCATTTTGGAAGAATGTTGTAATACATTGACATATTGATAAATGGCGTAATCTTGTGAAAATATGGGTCCCTTTCCACATGCCTTTACCCATATATTTATACACATTCCTATGTAATTATCCCCTGCCTTATCCATAGACACACATTCTAGTATATTATTTTTTATTATGCACTACTTATACTTATCCATACTCATCTCTATGCATTATGTTGCCCACTTGATTTTATTATTTCCTTGTCCAAGGTCCTTATTGTGGATGTAAGGACAACTCCACAATCATAGAATTGACCCTTTAAATATCAAATTATAAATTCAAAATTTGGCCAACTCTCACCCATTCCTTTCTTAACTAAAACTGACTTAACACAAGTTTGTGTGATTTATTGTGGTCTTCTTGTATTTAAAGATGTATTCAATTAAATTCATTTTATGTCTCCTCATATTTTAAGCATTATTTGCATATCACAAATGCATTTAAGGAACATGAAACACTTTAGGTTTGTTCCTTAAAACAAATCTAGATCTATACATTCACCCTAGGAGCATTTGAATGATTGAGATACGTTTCCTTCAATATTTTACACACATTTGTAGGGATTTCAACCTAGAAGAATATATCCTATAGCAACATACCAATAGCCCTTCAAAGGTATTTCTAAATATTATTAGTCTTTAGATCAATGAAAAAGGTAGAGTAAACAAAGATCAACCAAACAAATCATAGAGTAGAGATACATAGACTATCAAATTATGTATGTGGGTGTGGACCATTTTTGTATGTGTAGAAAATTTTCACAAGTGTAGATGTAACCTTAATTAACAAACTTGAACTTCCATAGTGTAGACATAATTCTTTGATTTTGAGGGAAACTTAAAATTGTCATCTTCTAGTTGTTATATCAAGACATCCTTTTTAGCATCATACCAAATTTTATTCATTCTTCAATCACAAAGCTAAATACATTTTATTTCATCACAAAGCTAAGTACATTTTATTTGTTGATGCTAATACCCATAACTTTGTTATCTAGATTATTCTATGTTTTTATTGCTCACATTAATTGATTAGTCTAGATAGCACATTTTAGGATAGGGAAAGATTAGTTTTGTTTACACATATAATTGGACACAGTGTTGAAATGAAATTGAGAGGAATCAATACTTAATCAAGTTTGAAGGTTGATAGAGAGTGACTAATCATAAAATTAATTGTAGCTAAAAACAATAAAATTAAATCAATAATTTAAACTAGGCCATCCTATTTTTATGGAGGAATACAATCACATGTGATTCTATTGTGGATGATGTGATTTATCCTTCTTGCATGATTCCATCTTTTTATAGAATTTGACCTCTAGTATCTAAAAAAATATCTAATTGATATAATTTGCATAAGAAAAATTTAGGGCCAATAGTAATAATAATTACTATTGGGATATGTTATGATAATAGGTAAGAGTGATTGATTTTGATTGATTCAACAATGATAGAGACATGGAATAAACAAAAGTGTTGGATTTTGATTTAGACAAAATAATCTACAAATAAACTTACAAATATTAATGACAAATATGTGAATATATTGTCTTATTTTGATTGTTTGATGCTCTCCATAATATCTAATTTCTCAATAATAATTAAAATAATCTAAAATAAAATCATTAAATATACAACCTTTACTTTAAAAATAAAACATAAACATATACACAAATTAACATGATAAAAATCTCTTATAAAAAATAAATATCTTACAAAATATCATTTACTCTCCCACACTAATACATCCTTATCCAAATTTTATAATTTAAAACAAAAATAATAATGACCAAGTTTTTTGGACTTAGCACCAACCACTAAAGTATCTTTAGTTTTAATAAAAGAGAAATAATGTGTTGGAGATGAGAAAGGTAAGCAAGAGTACCATTTAAAAAAAAGCAAATCTTGTAAAATATTTTTAAAATAATAGTTATTTATTTGACTGATCAATTTATAAATACAAATAATAATTGCCATAAATTTTAAAATAGCATCTTCAAACAATTGATAGCATCAAATAAAAACTATAATTTATTAAATTGATGGCATCATGCAGGAATCTGAAAGTAGTGATCATCAACATTTTAAAATGCTTTACCAAATTCTCCTTAAATTCTGCAAATTGAGAACAAACCCATAAACTGTTAGGCCAGAGCAAAAGTACATTGATTATTATTTATAATATATCCATTTGCTAGTATTGCCATCATCATGCTACCTTCTTAATTGCTTCATAGTGATGTTGCCTGGCTATTTGACTGGAAGTTATTATTTGATTCTGCAAAGCAAATGATAGCATATTTAATTCAAGAACAGGCAACAAATCTCATAAACAAAGTGTATGAATTAAAAAGCTAAAAAGACCATATGCTGCAACCAAATTTCATTCACGTCCATTAAATGCTTCAAACTGAGAAGAACATTAAAAGTAATGTTCATTTCTAATTGTAATTTCTTATCCATTTGAATGGATTTTTTTTTTAAATATCAAAAGATTTAATGATCATTGATTCAATCAATTTTAGATTGTTAAATAGTAAGTATAAATATAAATATTCAGATAAATATTTTTAAATTAGATAAATATTAGATGATAAATATTTGTTTCAATTTTACTTGAGTAATATTCTTGAACAAATATCATATTAGAAGATATAAAGAGAGTTTATCTCAGTTTGTCATAAACAATATATTTTCCTTGTTTATTATATATGTTAACACACAATCCAAATGCTTAAATTGAGAAGGTTAATATGCAAAATAAATTAAAACATTTAAATTAAGGAAACAATCTTATCTAGGCATGTTATGATTTATAATTAAGGACAACAAATTTCTTAAGGTGACAAACAAATTGCTACAAAATAAATTAGAATCTTATCTTAAAATAGGAGTTGTTAGTCATTTATTGGTTGTGTGCTAAAGACCAATGGTTAAAAGCACTTAGACTATTACCTTGCTAACATATCCATCTATCTCACTTGAAACATGTTGATTCCACAACCCTCTACTCAAGTTACAATACACACACATCATCTGACCATACACAAAAATGACACATAAAGAATAAACATCTCTTCTATTTATTGAAAATTCTTATATAAGTATACTTCCATTTGCATATTTCTCTATCTTTGTATGCTTATATACTCATTATCTCAATATAACCACTTCTTGTGTGTCCCTGCTTTATAATCTTAATGTATATATAGTTGCGTATGGAGATATGGTGCATTGAAGACCAGAGTTAATTAATCTATATGTACACAAGAACGAGTGTGGAAATTGGATACTATGTGCCGCTTTTTGTGGTCTTTTCTTTTCTTTCTTTTTTAATGTTGAAATGAATTGTATAAGCAAAAGAGTAAAATGCAAGAAACAGAAACAAAATATACAAAATATGTCAACAGATACAAATATTAAAGAAACCATATTCTAACCTCTTAGAAGGCTAACAAAAAACAATATTGAAAAAGAAATATATTTTATATTTTCAAAGTTAAATGTTAATTACTTCACATGGAGAAAATGATACAGTACCATATGCTGATTGTTACATAAAACAATATGCTGATTGTTATATAAAACAACATCATAGAAGATTTCAGAAATTTACAGCATAAGAACCCCAAAAACAATAGCAAATGCTATGCACACAAAACATGGTTTCCACTATACAAAAGTCCACAGTACAAAAACTTGTGAGACAAATATGAAAATTAAAAACTTTGCATTGCTACTCTGTACATGAAAGTTTTGTGCACATTTGTTATATGACAGAAGTAATCTAAGTTGCATATTTAGAAACTGAAATCTGAAATAAAAAACATGTAAAATAATAGGTTTTTTTTTGTTTCTTAAAGCAATTTATCATTCTGATGATATATCACGGAGTGTGATCTGAAATGTTGGTGAAAAAACTATCACACAGATAGTTTGACAATAATTTTTTCTACCAATATTTCTAGACAGAGAATGTCAAACGAAGAGAAAAATTCTGTTAGCTTTATGGTTATTCTCAAGTCAGAATAAATTCTAAAATAGATTCAATACTTCCAACAAAGAATATTAAACCAGGATAATTATGTTGTGATTTAAAGAGGAAAGGATTAAGAGAAGGAAAATAATACATAATTCCTCTATCATGTAATGTGCATACTCTTATGTTGCTGTGTTTTCAGATTTTCTTTGCTTTCTTGTGTGAAATGCAATTGGTGAGTGAAGGCTCTCTAATGTTGTTACTTTCTCAGATTTTCTTTGACTTCTTGTGTGAAATGCAAATCGTTAATTGATTTTGATGCAAAAGCACCCAGACGAATGGACAATCCTGCATCGCCTAAAAAAATATTTCAATTTAATTTTGTTCTCTGATTTTGTTTTTCAATTCCATAGTTGAAGTTGAGCAGCTGTCCATGTGCATTGGAGGGAGACATTGAATATACATTTTAGAGATCATTTCAACGGATTACAAATCTGCTTACATGGTAAGGGCGACCATTTTGATGGCACTCATTTTAAACATTTCCTTTTAAATGGGAAACCAAAAATACAAAGGCAGGGTAAAATATGAAGGGACGGGAACTCAAGGGTCGCCGCCAACAGGTTTGTAGAGAAGCATTTCAATGAAACAAAAGATAATTTGAAAGGGAGGGGCGCAGAATTTTGAAGGGCGACGCAACAAGCAGAGGCAGCGCACACATCCCACAAGCTAAGATAAAAACCCACGATGAACATAAGAGAAGAGACAGACCGCGAGTAGGAGGAAAGCAAGGCCAGCTAATGGTTTAAGTATCAGGCTGCGCCAAGAGAGAACAAGGCCTTGGATTGGTACCCATTCATTGGTGTGCAGAGGAAGCCGCGCCAGTTGAAGATAAGCTCGGAGGAATACTTAGATAGTAAGATCGCTGTCCAGTAGGAAAACAAATTCAAATTGCTCATGAACAGTTGTTTATGTCGATACAGAAGAACATTTAGTTGTTGGCAGAATATGGAAAAATTAGTTTGAGAAAATAACTGTATCGATCCAATTGGAATTAATATTGAAAACAGACTATAAACTTGTAGCCATCTGTTTTAGCATTTGACTGGATTGAGTTTTAAGTTGTTTATCTGATTTAAATTGTTACCTGATTTATCAATTGACAAACGAAGTTGTCAATTGAATAATATACCGGAGATTTGTGTTTCAGCATCGAATTACAGAGATACTTAGTTACAGGAATTGACAAGTTATGAAAGTGTGTTGTGATCTATATTCTGAGCAAAAATAAATAAAAAATAAATTGGGGCAAAGAGATTGCCAGTCCAGTTTGTGAATTTGCAGGGGGAGTACCTTTGCACCAGATTTTTCCTGGTAGGTTTGTGCAAAGAATAATCTGACAATATTATTCCACCACTTTTTTTGTCTGATTTTGTGAAACAGATTGCATGCCTTGTGTATGCTTTTTTTCATTTTGTACAGTTAACCACCAAGGCACTTGCAACTGCAATGCACAGCAGAAATCCACCTTTGATTATGTTGTGATTGATGTCCATGCTCTGTTGCAAAGCTCCATTTTTGCCACATAGTGAAGCTATACCTGTAACCAAGCTGCATATATTCTAGCACTAAATCCACCACACATTGTGCTGCCAAGTGCCAACAGAGAAATTCTTTGAGGCAGAGGATGTCAAACGAAGAGAGAAATTCTGTTAGCTTTTTGTGGTTATCCTCAAGTCAAAATAAATTCTAAAATAGTTTCACCACTTCAAGCAAAGAATATCAAACCAGGACAATTATGTTGTGGTCTAAAGGGGAAAGGATTAAGACAAGGAAAAAAAGACATTGAATACTATTATGTAATGTACACTCTCTTATGTTGCTGTTCTTTTGTATTTTCTTTGCTTTCTTGTGTGAAACGCAATTGGCAGATTATTTTTCCTGGCAGGTTTGAGCAAACAATAATCTGACAACATTATTGCATCGCTTTTTTTAAGCATTTTAAGTAACAGATTGCATACCTTGTGTGTGTTTTTTTCATTTTGTACAGATGCCCAATGGGGTACTTGCAACTACAATACATGGCAGAAATCCGCTTTTGATTGTGCTATGATTGATGTCTATGCTTTGTTGCAGAGCTCCAGTTTTCCCACAAAGTGAAGCCCATATCTATAACCAAGCCACATGTATTCTAGCACTAAGTCCACCAGACATTATGCTTCCAAGTGCCCTGGCAGACATTTATACAAAATGTAAAAACCTATTCAACACTCATGAATTGTTCAATAAAATGCCTAAGAAATGTAACCGTGTACACTACAATAATGGCAGCATATGCAGAAAATTGCATATGCAAAATGTATAAGTGTAGACAGTGCACCTGAACTATTTTGCAAAATGCCTAAAACAGATATGCTCTCATAGAATGCAATGCATATTTGACCATTTGCAAATAAAATGGATATGGCATCTTCTCTTTGATGCCATAGCAGGCGCCATAGTTTCTCTGGCATGTTTTAATTACCAGCTCTGATATTTCTCAAAGCCTATGGCCCTTCTTCGATTATTCCTGATTGACCATATTGCATTCAGATAGTTATACAAGCCTGCATTGTTTTTGCAAAACAGATAGGCATAGACACAGCTTGTTAAGTTGTGTTGTTTGTGTAACTGATTGGTCTTTGTGTCTCTTATTTTATGAGTGGGCTCAATTTCCATGCCCTTCAAACATTAATAGATACTTTCAAGCAATTTTGAGATTCTTTTTGAATTGTTGCTTTTATGAAAGTATGAATTCTAGTCACAATTTCACAAAGTATGATTTTCATAGTTCTTGTATGAAAGCAGTAGCAACAAACCCTAATATCTTCAAGGGTAAGCAGTGTACTTAACAAGAACCTTTCATTTTAGTTTCTATACTTATTCTACAGGATTTAATTAATACATTGTGAATCACATTTCAGGAATGTCTGTTTATATAATCATGCATACAACATTAACTACTTCAAGGTTCATACTAATTATCCAAGGACTTCAACTAAATACTTTAATAGAACCATCCAGTCTAGGTTATCTCCATCATAACATATGGCATGACTAGCTAGGGCTCTAAATTGTAACACTGCTTTTTTTCGAGCATAAAATTGGATAGATTTAATATATTAGAGTTAATTTTATATGATAACAGATTTATTAGTGTTATTATCTAAGTTTAAATATTATAAGGTCTATCTATAATTTATATACAAATAGATAAAATGTTTATTTATCAATGTTAACTAACTTAAGACTTAAGCACATCAAGATTACCATCATTATAATACAAATTGATATCTAACGATATGAATATGATCAAAATAAACAAATAACATCTTAAAAGAATTTAATTGAATCAACTCCATCTCATTCATAATTAAAATATCTTTGAATAAGTTTAGTACATATTTGAATCACAACACTTGGAAAGTTCATTCTCACCCTAGGAAAATTATTTTAAATTCTTATGTTTATAGCTAGTCATGCCTTATAAACCTTTAATTTAAACTCATCCCTGGTTTTTTTTCAGACTCTTATGAGTAGGTAGTTAGATATCATAGTAAGAGAAAATACAATGTTTTGTAATGACAGACCTGTATTATGGGCATACATTCTACTAAGTGGTACAAGCATTAGAGAAAAATGTTTGACATCTATAATAAGGGATTCACGTATTTAGGTTAACCAGAGTTATAAAAGCAGCCTTAATCTATGTTTTGTGCATATCTTGGGATCATTACATTCCATCAGATTGTATTCTTTGAGGAATTTTATTGGGAAGTCTTAAAGCCTCATTGAGTAGGGTATTTTGTCTATGGGACTGTTTTTTTTAAAATCCAAAGGATACTTCCAAATTGGAAAAACTTTTAGTGTACATAGTGCCTTATAAACCTTTAATTTAAACTCATCCCAAATTTTATGAGTAACTAGTTAGATATCATAGTAAAAGAAAATACAAATATGTATTGTGGGAGTTCATTGCACGATCCCCATTCCATTTTTCCTCAACAAATTCAACACCTATTGGATGGACACACCCTATAACACATTCAGGAGGATTGTCATAGGCCTCAATGCATTTATGCTCATTTGACAATCTAGCTCCTTGTCAATTGAACACTCCTACAACTTTTGTGCATGAATTCATGTTCCATATCTTATGCAAGCTGTAGAACCAACTTACAAATTCATTTCAAACAAATGAAGATTACATGGAAAGGAAAAATGCTACAATACTATAATAACCACCCTAGTTGCTACTATTTTCTTTTGTTCATCATATCATTACACCTCTAGTACTATCTTAATCAATCAAGAAACTTCTATCCACCTTAGAAGAATTAGCTTCACAACCTTACCGGCCATAGCCATGGCAACAACTCTATACCATAATCTTGCATATTCACACTAAATATGATGAACTCCCAAAAATATCAAAGTCATCCCTAGACCTAGACCTATACCTCAAAGATTCATTCTTGATTTCCTTGCCTACATATCTCTTCCTAGGAATCAAAGGCTTTGTAGTTCACACACCAATAATAGAGAGACTTCATAGTCTCCTCTAATATAAGATCTTCAATCTCACTTTTAAAGCATTTCCATTAGTTGATCTTTGCTTCTATTCAATCCATTTACAATAGTATGATAGTAATTGCATTCCAATCAAATGTTAGTTTACTGGCAACATTCATGTATGAACACAAAAATTTGTATGGTAACCAGCTCATATGTACATCACATTTATACATAGTGAATAGCTCTGCATACAACACTTGTAGACAATATGGCTCACTCATGCATACATATCATATACACAATGTAATTAACTCATGGATACATCAATTATACACAATGTGACTGGCATGGTGAAATGTCACATACACATAGTGTGACTAACTAATTCCTACATCTCATATACACAATGTGACAAGCTTAGGCATATATCACATATACATAGTGTGACTAGCTCATGCATACAACCTAGCAAGTACACATAGTGACTAGCTAGCAAAAAGGAACTAGTCACAACCTCACTACAAGCATATTCCCCTTCTCTTGGTTCACTAACACATAAGCCCTTAAGTACATCTCAATCATAAAAAGGAGTGTCGATGCATCATATACTACATCATGGATCCCATCTTTCTTCCTAGATCATTGCTAGAGCTATGATGATGAGCAAGTGTCACATACTACTTGCATTCATCACCAACAAGGGCACAAGTGTAACAACACTCAACACATGAGGATAATAATGCACATGTATAAATAGTAATTGACTCAAATACACAATGATCAACTAGCAATAGGAAGTGGATGGGACCCTACAATATGCATCTTCCTATTACTTGGTACATCCTAGCCAAAAAAAGGAATGGTGGTGTATGCAGTGCAGGAAGCACCTAGGCTAACCTCTATTTTTTATTGTAATTTTTTTTGGCTTGTACCTGACCTTAGCCAAGTCAAGGTGAAAGTGTGTCTATTTTGGACCTTAGAAGGTCTTGCTTGTGTGTGGACTAGGTGAGTTAGTCACTAGGACTAAAGTCACCTTAGTTTAATCATTGTTAATTTTTGCTTTAATTAGCCTTAAATAGCTTATGTTGGAATGTTGAGCCTTAAATGTGTTCTAAACACATCCTTATTGTTAGAAAGATGCCAAGAGGTAGTTAAGGGGTTGGTTGCTCAGAATCAAGGAGATTGAGGTCCTAAGATTTAGGATGATGGAAAAGTTGCAAAAGTTGTTGCAAAGTTGTATGACAACATTTGTTAGGTTGCATGCAACTTAGTTGTCTTGGATCCCCTAAAAGTTAGGAGTGTGGGATTGACCAACATCCCTTGAAACATGGCAAAAGGTATCTATGTAAGTGTGGTGGCTCGAAGGCAAGCAGTGAGTCCATTGTAATCAAGTTTTTGTTTTGTGTGAATAGAGAAAAGTCTGCAATTTATGTGTTCACCGTGTATTTTGAAGAAACAGTGATATCTAGTGGATTGTATATATTGATTTGGCTTTAGATCTGTGTTCATAGAGTAGTTTTAAGCCTTTTCCTTTCTGTGATTGAATTGTTTTAAGTTAAATTAGTGTGGTGAATTCATAGTTTAGAGTGTAGAGGGTTTATTGTTTCAGTTTTGAGCAGTTAGTCTTTTGATGGCTCCCCCATGAAATCTAGCCACGAGATCTTCCTGAGGAAGGATGGATATGTTAGGGGAGCCAGTAGTTTGTAAATACTTAGTAGTAGGAGTCATGAAGAGTCGAGCTCTATTATTTAAAACCAAACCCTAGGCGAGTTCTTACTACCCGGTTAGAGGTTTGGCAGTCAAAAATTGAAGAGAACAGGCAGGGGAAGGAGGTACTGTACAGAACAAGTACAATTCCAGGTGGGGCATAACCTTACCTAAGAATTCTAGAAGGATTGAAGCTTAACCAATCCATTTGTGTGAGAGATTAGCAAGAGATCATTGAAACCCTATGAATTAGGCCTATTAGCCCTATTTTCCCTAGATTGTAGGAACCCATTGTACGGAGGAGTCAGGGGTCTAAAACCCTGAGAATCTTTTAAAGGACTAAAAAGGGTGTCTGAAAGTGCAATTTGTTTGCCAAGTTGTTTGGAGATTTTGGGCGAGAAAAGCAAAAAGGACACTGTCAAGGGCTACAAGCAATTAGGCCTTCTCAAAGCAAAATCTTGGAATCAGTAAGAAAACATATTGAAGGTCCACAAAGATGGATCTAAATGGATGTGAAATGCAAGATTCTAGTATCTCTGACACCCCTACAAGCAGTTCAAGGTTGAGAGTGAAGTAGGCACTTAGATCCTTCTAAATGTAGGAGATAGTTTACAAATTCAAATGGTGTCAAGTCCTCCAAGGTGAAGCACAAAGAGTGAGACTCTTGTAGCAGAGTTGAAACAAGGCTTAGTTAATGACCTAAGCCTAATCAGAACCTAGAAGCTATCAGGTTCTTGGGTGAAGACAGAGAGAAGTCTTCCTAACTAGTTGGTGCAAGCAAACCAAGGAGCACTTACATCGATTATCCCATACTAGAACATGGGTCCCATCATTTTCCCTAGTTCACTACTAGTTGTGATGATGAGAAAGCATCCCATATTACTTTTAGTCATCATCGACAAGGTGTAAGTGCAATAACATACATCACATAAGACCATTAATAAGATTTGCATAGCCTACTAAACCATTTGAGTCAATGGATCTTGACATCTATCACCTCCATGCCAATGTAAAAAGTAGCTCCTGGAATCTATCACCTACATACTAGTAATGAAATCCAAATAAGTCTTATCATACCAAGGGTAGATCTTGGGAATCCATCACCTTCATGCTACTAGCAATGGCTAGCTAAATTCTACGATACAATGAATAGCTCCTAGTATTAATCACCAACAAGTATTGGTTCAACAGTTGTCTAAACTGTGTTTGTATCATAACATGGATAGCTCTTGGAATCCTTGACCTATATGCTACTAGTGGAAGGAATCTAATTCTTAATATTTAGTAGATAGTAGTTGGAAGCCATCACCTACATGATACTAGTGATAATTGGCTATCGACACTTGTATGAGACTCAGTTCCAACATGTGGGGTCATCTTATAGCCAAGGGTGATCCCACAATAGTGGTTCACAATTTTTAGCCCTGCTTGGACACTAAAATTATTTTTAAAACTAAATCTTCACATTAGGGCACCTATAGCGGCTAAACTGTGAAGAATTTGAAGATGATGCAAACTAGAGTCTCGTCATATTTTGTCTGCAGATTCTAAAAATATTTTTTTCAAAATTTTTGGAATCAGATTCCACTTATTTTTCCATCTCCCACGAAAACTGATTTTTCAAAATAACATTTTTTTAAAAATTGGCCTTTCTTTGTATAGCATAACTTTTTTTCCATGAGGATAAAATTATAATTCTTTGAATTTAGATTAGCAACTTTATTATCTAGTGCTTCCACTTGGTTAGATAGTTTTTTATTAAATACTTTTTCTTTAATCAAGTTTGAAGTCAAACCAATTACAATTCAAACATAGTGACCGTATAGCATAACTTTTGTATATTGTCCAAATTATTTTTTATTTTTTTGTTGGATCAAGGACTTCAATATCGGTGAACTCATATTTTTTCAATTTTTTTTTTTTGATAATCGCTATTTTTCCACATGTGAAACGAGACCTTCATTTTAGATGAAAAACCTATGTTTAGTAAAACTAAAAAAACAAATACATAATAAAACCAAAAATATTAAAATTATATTCGTTGGATAGCTTGTTTTGAGGAATACCTGATTGCAATTAGGTTTGTGAAGATTCCTCCATTTTCATCCTCAACACAAGCTCACGAGTGCCAAAATTCGGGGTTTTGTGTCTCGGGGGATGAGGAATAAGGGGGTTGAGCAAACCCTAGGGAGAATTCACTAAGTTAGCTCGAGACCCTTTATAAAAAGGGGCTTTTTGTTGGACTTTTTGGCGAGAAAGCATTAAAAGGGTTCACCCGAACCCAGGTTCTAGCGAACCCCTAATGGGTTCGGTCGAACCAATATGTTCGTACGAACCCCTAAAATCAATATTTTTACCATGCATTCATTTTCTGTGAGTTTTCCTTCCTCACTTCAATTTAGCAAACCACTATTGTGGCTTCACTAGTACACACAATCAATTACACATAAACATAAACCAATACCAAATCATAATATAATCTCAAGGCCCTTCAATGCATTCAAATTGTTACTAGGAATTAAAGTATTTATTAGAAAAAATTTCAAACCCATGATAGCATTCTTAGGCAATATTTGAATTGTGAAAAAAATAGCATTTTGTATATTACCAATCATAAGGCTTCACCTACAATTATCCACCAATCAATATAAATATAAAACACCTTACCATATGTGGTAATAATTATTGTTAGTTTCCCACATTTGGCAAAGAGAATCACAAGGAAACTCTATCCTAACTCAACACAAATCTAGGCACATATTTAGAATATGCGAATCACCCACACATATTAAAAGTTTTTCACAAAATCAAATTATAATGGATTAATTTTGAATCAATATTAAATAAAAATTTAGTCGGTTTCCTTATTCATAGTCATGTCATGGCCAAGTTTATCATGTCCTTATTTCATGGAACAATAGATCTCATTAGTTTCTTGAGGCTAACCTATACCACCATATACTTGTTTTAGAGCCAAGACACAATGCCACAATGTTCAATACACAAAACTATAATAATTCTAGTGTAGACTAGTCCAAAGGAATTCTCATACATTCACATGAGAGATAGACCATGATGAAAATGCATCTAAAGGTCCATCCAATATTGGAACTTAGATTTTGGGAAATCCAAACACCACAAACCTCAAAGTAGATAAACTTGATGAGAATGGGTTACCTTTTTATTAGCTCATACCTATACAGTGGGGACATATTAATTGGAAGGGTGAGTTTAGAGCAATTCAATACAAATTTTAGCCTCAAGCTGAAGCATACTAAAGAAGGGAGGTTGATCTTGTTTAGGATTAACCCATACCTTGGAGTAGTTCCTTAAACCCCTTTCCTATGAACTTGGGTGATAGGGGCATCCTTCACCCAAGGACTACCTACTAATCTACTTCCAAACAAGATTGAAGTCCCATTTAGCTCTCATAGGATTTCAACTATTAAGATGAGAACTTGGACTTTCCCAAGTTAAGGTAACCTACATAGATACTAGACACAACCATTTTTGTCTCCTACATTTGCAAGGGATACTCTTCTAGGATTCCCAACCTTGATATATATAGTTTTCCTAAAGAATCCAAGGAGTAGCTTAACCAAGGAATATCATGGAGATGATACAAAACACAACTATATATAATTTTACTCAATTGTGCTTAGATGGACTTTACTGGGAACAATCTTTCTAAACCACTTCTACATACAAGGGTCCCAATTATCAACTATTTTTATACATAGTTAAGCATTAAAATATCCCCCATCTTAATGACACACCTTAGACAATAGTGTCTTATAAGGATAGATGGCCAGATTGAAATCCATGCACAAAAATTATACATAACAACATCATCAATTCAAAATAAATCTCATCACATAAGATCACTTGATGTCAATTGCCAAAAAATCTCCACAATGCAGCAATCATGCAAGCCAGGTCATATGGTTCCATGTGATGTCTTATAATAATATGATTCAATGATATCAAGCATCATAATCATACTATATTATGACACCTACCTAATCAAAACATATCATGCATTAACAAGGCCATATAAAAGCTATCCAAACTTCAAAAGTGTTACAACCATAATTATAAACTTGCTTTAAGCATGAACAATACCTAAGTCATGCCCAAGATAGTTAGCAACACCAAATCCATTAGATCACCATAGGAAGATATACACTCAATAATAATACTAATAATAATTTTAAGCTTCTAATTTCATTTTCCTTATGTGTAATCTATGTTGCACAAATGATTGGCATTGTACCAAAATATTGACTTGTTAATGCCCGATACAACCGCCAGATTTAATGAATCCACAGGAGGCGGTTAAGCCATGTCACAAACCCGAGTATTGTGCTGCATAGCACAAGGAGACCAAGGGCACACACCTTGCAACAACCCCCCCCCCCCAAGTGCAAGCGAGGGGTTCAAACCCATGACCTAGGCTCTGATACTAATTGTTGCACAAATGATTGACCTGTTAATGCACAATACAATCACCAGAGTTAATGAATCCACAAGAGGCAATTAAGCCATGTCACAAACTCAAGTGTTGCACTACACAACACAAAGAGACCAAGGGCACACACCTTGCAACAATCTAATACTCTTAAAATGGTCCAATTCAATGAATATGTAATATTCACAATTTCCACTTATATTAAATATGACTAATGGTCAATAATAAGTGATTGCTTTAGCAGAAATAGGTTTGCAACTCAACCCTTATGCTCAAATTTCAGTGGTCATAAGATGTATAAACATCACAAACTCACATCACATCTTTTGAAATCAAACATCATATGACCAACAAGCAAATAGACACAACAATAATACAAATGCAAAATGTTTAGACCTGATAAACAATCTTCACAATTTAGTACCCAATATGCATGAATGCTTCTTAGTCCAAGCATTTTTGAAGGATGGAGATCATAAGAGCATGAAGCCCAAAGTCAATTAATAATTCAAATTGAGGTAAATCTAACCCAAGGTTTCCTAATTAGTTACTCTCTCATCTTCTATGCATCACAACTTAGCACTCAAAGATTCCTAAACCTCTATCATGCCCAACAATCGCTATTAATCATATAATCAATCTTTTCAAACAAAACTAATTTTCATAGTCCTAACCCTGATCATAAAAATGATCCTTTATAATTTTAATCATATGATATGATTAGAATAAATACCACTTGCCACTATTGCACTAGATAATGATAGTCAACAAGTTTAATCATAACCCTAAATTCAAAATGTTAAAATACAAAATATTTTGCCATTCCTTAGTCCTTTACTAAATGCATGATAAATGAGGAGATGGGGGATGTCATTTGTTACACTCCAATTGTGTAATTACTATTTACTATTACTATGTAGGGTAAATATAAATGTAATGTGAATTCTAGAGATAAATAAATTGTTTCTATACTTTGTTATCAATGTGTTATATGTGAATGCTATCTCATTTGATGTTATTTCATGCTTTATGTTATCTTATGGAAAAGTACAACATATATGTGAATGGATGGTTATTGAATTATTATTCTAACTTTGGAGATTTTTTACGTATACTGCATATGTTATGAACAATTGACTGTCGTGCACATGTGTTATTGGTTGTAGGTATATGTTCAATTCCTCCAAGCGAAGGGGAAGTATCACTCAGGAGAAGATCTTGGTCAGGTAACCGGTAACAAAACTATTTGAGCAAAGACACCATAGTAGAATAATTGAGTTGAGTCAGTTTGTGGGAAGTTGGTAAGTCATCCTTAGTTGATGTGTTTGCATTGGTAGAGTCTTGTTTACTACTGAATGCATTATTGGGCGATGTTTATATATTTGAGCTTTAGAGTTCTTTCTTGTACTATTATGATTATATTGATAAGAGGGATGCACATAGATTATGTGTATATATATGCACATAAATGTCAATGGGATCTAACGACATGTATATGCACATGTATAGATGTACCACACACAAATACTTATCAATATGGTGGTAATCATGAATGGCTATATGTGAATTGAATGTGAACATATATATGTATAGTATATACACATATCCATATGTATATATGTATCGATACATGTGTACATTGGTGAATGGACACGCCCATACGAATGCATCGATATAGGTATACATACACATACGTGTACATAGAGGCATATACTTATATACATATATATATATATGCATACAATCAATATATTGTGTTTATTATGTGTAAATGCTAGCTTGCCTATACTTATTTATATATCGAATGTATACTTACATTAATGGCTTATGATATATATATATATATATATATTAACATATTAGTTATTACTTGAGATCGACTATCATTTATCATGATAGAGGCCAATTATAAGTTGCTTATGACTATGTTTAGAGAGGCCAAGTTTTACTCTTGTTGTCACGCTTTATGGAACACATATATTTAATTTAAAGCTTGTTGCATTATGTCGATGCATGGTGGAGACTTAGTCGACGCCTATTATAAGATAATCTTTGACTTGGTAAAACTTAAAGCACCATGTCTATGAGCTTAAACCAACATATGTTAAGAAGTAAGTTATTGGTCGATAACTTTGTCAAAGTGAATAAATGTCTGAGTCGACTCATACCTACACTTAGTTGATGAAGGAATGGTGTTGCAAATTGGTTATTGACTATTTCTAGTTGCATGGAAACCACACCAACCTTGAGAATAGTGTGGAAACTTTGGCGCCATCTTTGTTTCCTTATACCTATAGATGTCCATTGCTGGAGATAATTCAAATCATCCATGTGCAGATTTGAATAAGTCTCTATTTGTTGTCGATCTAGCAAGGTCGATATATAGATGTTTTTACTGAGTATGAGCTTACATAGTCACCACCTTTTTGTTGAGATATATGTGTAGCTGTGCATGGTGTTTTTTGTCCATATCCATGCCTAAACTGTAGGATATGAAGCCTCGTGTTGCTGTATAAATAGTAGAGCAGTTTCATTTGAGAGGACACATTCTTCTTGCAAGCCTTTACTTTGCATTATTTTCAGCTTATTCTCATTTTTACTTGTGAAAGAGAAAGAGAGAATTCTATCATATTGAGAGAAAGAGTTGTTGTTTGAGTGAAGTAATCTATCAACTTGAGAGTTAGAAGTTCATTGTGACATTTCTTGAGAAGCTATTATCAAGCTTGTTGCTATTTGGGAGAGGTTGCATTGTTGTCAATTGATTGGACAAGCGATAACAGGCATGAGGATATTCTTCTTTATTATTTTAAATTATTAATGAATTGTTCTCCATGTATGCTTGAATTATTTTTTCCAAGTACTTGCATTTAGAGAATTTAGAATGTCATTGAAAAGGGAATAGAAGCTTTTATGTCGTTTTTATGAAGTGCTTGTATGTGTACTCCATAATAGGATATTGGTGTTTATCATAGGTATTATATACTAGATATGGTTGAGCATGAGTGGCATATGTGTTAAACTCTTAGCTAAGTTATTGAATTAACTAGAATAGCTTGTGTTTACTCCTAGGATAGTTTATCCAGTATGGGAGGGAGCTTGTGTATTTACTTGTTAAGTAGGTTTATTTCAAGTATGTTTAAATGGTGATAGGTTATATCTGGGATTATAGATTGTCAATTGAAGGAAATACCTATGCATAGTTTAAGATGGCCTTAAGTCAAATCGGCCCTGAGTTGTGTATATGATAGATTACCTTCATTCGAAGTACTAAATGAGAAAACTTTGGCCAAAGTAGTGTGACTGCCTTTGGCTCCACTGTCACTTCATCGTGATCCAGTATTACATGCTAGTTCCAGATTGGAGGATTACAAGTTCTAGTTATGTAGGACACAACACTATGCTTAGTTGGTTGTCCTTATTCTGTTACTCTACCAATCTCTTTGTCGAAGGGAAGGGCCATCTATCAAATGATAGATGTGGGGGACTGCATTAAAAGTCTGTTGTTGGCAGAAAAGTGCTTGAGTGATGCTTCTCCTCCACAATAGGCGACAAAAGAACCAAGATTTGAAAGGAAGGGTCCTGGACCGTCTTACAACTATTTGTTCCAAAGCTCATTGAGATATGTATGTAAAGTAGTGTTACCCAGGGACACGTCCCCAAGTCTAAATCCCCCCGTCCCTGTCTCAGAAATGTCCCAGGGACAAGGGACAACAACAGCTTACTATGTTTAATATCACATGCAGATTCACAAAGAATTCTGAATTCTGAATGCATATTGAGTATTGACAATGAATTCTTAACACAAATGTTATATGCTAAGATTCTATAATGTATATATGCATGCTTTATCCATGTTTTCATATGAATATTTAAAGTTTCCCTATATATGCTAAATTTTTCTATATTTTATATAGTCGTCCCCCCATTGTCCCCAAATTTGGCCTGAAAAATCAGAAACTTGGGGACTCGTCCCGCCATCCTCGTCCTGAAAACTTGGGGTAACACTAATGTGAATGTGTGCATTCTTGTATTGTTGTAACTTATGAATTTATTATAATGGAATGGAATCCTTATTGTATTATGTTATGCATCTTTGTTCGTATATTCTCAATAAAGAAAAGAAATTTTTTTATTGCAATGGCTTGTTACATAGTTTATTTACTCGCAAGGTGAAAACTTAGGAATTTTTACTTCATTAAAGGGTTAGTATGTTACATGTGGTATCAGAGCTACCGGGTTTAGCTATGGAACCTATGAGCTCATCATTCTTTCTATCCAACGTTATCTAATGTTGTGAATTCTTCTACTAGGATGGTGCATCCCAGATTAATGGCTCAAAATTCAGTAACCAGAAATGAGTGCTACATCAAGGCCAAGAAGGAAAGAGAAGCCATCATTAGAACAATTGAGGGTACCAATTACAACAATGTCATATGGTTGAGTGACACCAAAACCTTTAGTCACACACTCTCTCAGATTAGTGATGTGAAGAGAAAGATGAAGATGGAGGCTATGTACAAATAACAACTAACCATGTCACCGAAGAAGTCTAAGTCATTACCACTTTCCACGGATATTCCCTTGGAAGGAAGTGTTAGCCCGACATTCATCTTTAGGGACCCTAGAGTTATTCCATTGGCAAAAGTAATTGTAATTTCTTCGAGTAACAAGTTCGAGGGATATGTACCACAGATACATGAAAAAATGTTTGCAAAAAGGTAGACTACATTGTTGATGAACACCATATTGACATTGCATCTCGTAACTATGTATCGGATGATAAATCCAAAGGCTATTATCCTTTTGGGATAGGTACAAACAAATGAGGGATGAACAAAAAAATAGAGATCAACAACAATCTTAGTAAGTAGGTTATACTCCATTAAGTTATGTGTCAGAGAGTGAATCTGAGGGATACTCTCCACTTGACTATCTGAATAGTCGCTCCATGTAATCAAAGGGATATTGAAATCCTCATGAAATGAATAAAATTATGTGTTTATCAAAAAGTGTGTGCTTAATCTTATGTGGAATTATTAATGTGTGTATGAATACCACTTTTAATGTTTTCCATAAGATAGTTGATAACGTAATTTAGTCTAACATGGATAAGCATTCAGGTTAAAAAACCGATCTCGTAAGGATGGTGAGGACATGAACTAATACTCGCAAAAGCCAAGAGGTTGGGCAAGGAACCATTGGAGTTGAGGACAGACTTGACCAAATCTTGGCAAGGTTGGCTAACCTTGAGTAGGAAAGAGTTAAGGATAGGGTAGAGAATGATGTTCCCATTAATGAGCATGAGGGAGAATACTCTTCTCATGGACGTGAAGAAACCCATGGTTAGGAGAGGAAAAAATCACCTATGCCATCTGAAGAAAGGAATATGAAGCTCATGGATTCCAAACTTTCCAAGGACATGAAGAATATTATTTCACCCAAGTTTGATGGAAGTGTTGGAGGAGATGAGGCTAAGGTATGGCTTGTCCAAATGGAAAAGTATTTTGAAATACGAAACTATGATGAGGTTACTAAAGCCGCATGGGGTGCATATCAGTTAGCAAAAGAAGCCTCTAACTGGTGGATGAACAAAAATTTGGAACTTAATATTAACTCATGGAAGCTAACATGGGGGGAATTCGTAGAGATTTTCCGTAAGAGATGGTTGCCAAAAATCTACTATGACCAAAAACTCTCAGATTTCCAGGGTTTGAAACAAGGTAATATGACGGTCAATGAGTATTGAGAGAAGTTTATCCAACTTTTGCACTATGTTCCCATATATCACAAGGATGAGTGCTTCTACATTAGAAAAATTATAATGGGACTTAACAGTCAGATCGGAGGAGAAGCGGATATGCACGATTCAACAACAATGGATCTTGTATACAAGAAAGCAATTAAACAAGATCAAAAGCTAAAGGCTAACTCCACTCGTCAAGAAATAAGAGAGCAAAAGAAGGATGTGGAAGTTCCTGACAAGATAGCTCTAAAGAAGGTGGAATCTGTGCAAAATGTTCCAAGGAAAAAGGGAAAAGGTTCCACAATGATGGAAAGGATTCTAGAAGAGAGCATAAAAGAAATGATTCTAGCATGGGTAATACCAACAAGACTAATGAAAATTTCAACAATTTTTGAGAAACCATAGGGAAAAGAGGATCGGCTACAAGATGTTTTTTATGTAGAGGGGACCACTATGCTAATGAGTGTCCCAATAAAACTTCTAGGTCACAACCATATGGTAATACATTACCCACCTAGCAAGCGATGTTTCAACAAAAGATACATGCACCTATGGATGATCGTCAGGCAGAGTACCAAGTAACCCCAGTTGAAATGCCAGGTATTTTGTTTGGCTTACCTATTTATGTTCTTATTGATATTGGTGCAACTGAGAATTTTATTTCACCTAGAGTAGCTAAGCAATTATCTAGGAAGATAGGATACATGGCAATGTCTTGGGATGTAGAGTATGCAAACCAGACAAGAGCAAAGGTGGACCAATGCCTATTCGAGGATAGGATAG
Organism: Sequoia sempervirens; assembly: GCA_007258455.2. Classification (NCBI taxonomy): domain Eukaryota; kingdom Viridiplantae; phylum Streptophyta; class Pinopsida; order Cupressales; family Cupressaceae; genus Sequoia; species Sequoia sempervirens. Next base: position 366,228,185 of record VDFB02105785.1, read on the forward strand.
AACTACCCAATTTTTCTACGGAAGTAAACCTATATGTCGCACCTTTAGGATCATATGGCATTATCCTAGGTATGATTTGGTTGTGGAGACATAGGGCTAAGGTAGATTTCCATGCGAAAATTGTAGAATGCCTAGATGATTTCAGAAATCAAGTGAAATTTCAAGGGATACCTAGAAAGGTCAAGATTCGACAAATAATGACAATGCAACTATTTTAAGAGCTAAGAAGAAAGGGTGTAAACTCTTTGACGGAAAGATTGAAGAACTTGGAAAGGATATTGATGATTTGGAGTTCTAGGATTTTCAAGAGTTAGAAGATGGTGAAATAGAAGAAACTGGAAAGTCAGATATGGAGAAGTATCCAATATTGAGAAAATTTTTGAATTTGTTTCTAGATGAGTTACCAAGGTTGCCTCCGAAAAGAATATTTGACTTCTCTATAGATATAGTTCCAAGGTACCCTATAGGATGACAACCACTGAATTTAGGGAACTTAAGGCACAATTGGATGAATTGTTGTCTAAAGGATTGATAAGACCAAGTGTTTCACCTTGGGGAGCGCCAGCCATCTTTATTAAAAAGAAGGATGGTACCTTGCGTTTGTGCATCGATTATCGAATGCTTAACAAAGCTACAGTTAAGAACAAGTATTTGTTGTTATGCATAGACGATCTTTTTGATCAAATGAGGAGAGTCGTTGTATTCTCTAAAATAGATCTAAGATCTAGATATCACCAATTGAGGATTAAGGATGAAGATATCTTTAAAACCGTATTCAGAACCAAATATGGGCACTATGAGTTCACCGTTTTACCCTTTGGTTTAACAAATGCACCTGCAACATTTATGAACTTGATGAATAGTGTATTTAGGGATTTCCTTGACAAATTTGTATTAGTTTTTCTAGATGATATCTTGATTTATTCTAGAAATGAGGAAGAACATTGCAAGCATTTAGAAATGGTCCTACAATGTTTAAGAGAACATAATTTGTATGGTAAACTCTCTAAGTGCACATTCTTCCAAAAGAGGGTACATTATCTGGGTCATATGATCTGAGCCGATGGAACTTATGTAGATCCAGCTAAGATCAAGGTTGTACTTGAGTGGCCTGTAGCTACAAATGTGTTGGAGGTAACAAGTTTCATGGGTCTAGAAGGGTATTATAGGAAGTTTGTTGCAAACTTCTCTAAGATTTCTTTCCTGATTACTTCTTTACAAAAGAAAGGAAAGAAATTTGAATGGACTGAGAAGTGTTAAGAATATTTTGACCTACTCAAAGAGAAGTTAACCACTGCACTAATCTTAAAAGTACCAGATCTTGAGGGTAACTTTACAGTTATCACAGATGCATGCGGGGAAGGGTTAGGAGGAATATTAATGCAAGATGGGCAAGTAATTGCTTATGAATCTAGGAAGCTAAAACCTTATGAGATGAATTATGCACTGCATGATTTAGAATTAGCAGTTGTGGTTCACACATTGCAAATGTGGAGGCATTACTTGTTAGGAAAACCCTTTGAGATGAAAATTGACCATAATGGGTTAAAGTACCTTTTCACTCAACCTAATCTGAATGCTAGACAGAGAAGATGGTTAGAGTTAATAGTTGACTATGATTTTAATATCAGTTATATTAAAGGGAAAGAAAATTTGGTTGTCGACGCCTTAAATCGAAAAAGTCATATTGCTTCTATAGTAACGATTCAAACCGACTTTAAGGGACAAGTGTTGCAAAAGTGCAAAGAAGATGAGTATTACTTGCAATTCAAGCAAGCACTTGCTAATAATCCACAAGATTCTAGGTATGAAGGTTTTCATTTTGAACCTAATGGAATACTTAGATATAAGGGTAGAATGTATGTACCTAACGTAGAAGAGTTAAGAAATATGGTATGGAAGGAAGTACATGAAGCACCATACTCTGGGAACCCTAGAGTAATGAAAATGATGGCAGATGTAAAGCCATTATACTTTTGGAAAGGGATGAAAGGAGATGCCACTAGTAAATTGTGGCTAGGTGTCTTGAATGTCAAAGGGTGAAAGCAAAGCATCATCATTTTGTAGTATTTTTATATCCACATGATCTACCAAAAAGGAAGTGGCAAGTCATAAGTATGGACTTTTTGCAAGGATTTCCTATGTCAAGAAATAGGCACAATGCCATTCTTGTGGTTGTAGATAAGCTTACCAAAGTAGCACATTTTATACTCGAGAATCTAATTGTTGGAGCACTTGTCATTGCAAGGAAATTTTTGCAAGAAGTGTTTAGGTTGCATGGGATTCCTGAGAAAGATTATCTTAGATAGGGATGCACGAGTCACTTCTATGTTTTGGAAAACCTTGTTTTCTACATTGGGGACTTAGTTGAATATTAACTAAGCATATCATCCTAAAAAAGATGGGAAAACCAAAAGGATGAATCAAGTATTAGAAGACCTACTTAGGATGTATTGCATGGATCAATAGTACAAGTGGGAAGACTACTTGCCCTTAGTAGAATTTTCTTGCAATAATTCTTTTCATTTTGTGATAAAGATGGCTCCTTTCGAAGCTTTGTATGGTCGAAAGTGTTGAACTCCTAGCTAAGTTGGTATAAACTTGAGGATCGATTGAGTCTTGGGCTAGAGATGTTGGCTGAAATGGATGAGCAAGTTAAGATTATTAAGCAAAGGTTGGTTGAAGCTAACGATCATCAGAAAAGCTACGTTGATGCTAAGAGAATGCCCCAAAATTTTGTAATAAATGACATAGTGTTGTTGAGAGTGAAACCTCACAAGAGCTCCATTAAATTTGGAAATTCTTCTAAGTTAGCCCCGCATTATGTTGGAACTTTTGAGATTCTAGAGGAAGTGAATCTAGTAGCTTATCGAATCGTGTTACCACCAGCTCTTTCCTAAATGCATAATGTCTTCCATGTGTCCTACCTTAAAAAGTATATACTAGGTGATAATCATGTGATTAAATGGACTGCTTTGCAGGTACGAGACCCTGGCGTAGTAACTCTCAAGCCTATCAAGGTGCTCAGAACACGTAAGCTTCGCTTGTGTAATAGAGAAGTCTTGCAATGCAAAGTCCAATGGGACCAGTATGCAAAAGACACAGCTACTTGGGAGGACTATGCTGAAATTCAGCAAAAGTTTCCTCATATTCTTGATACTTTTGAGAATGCTTGAAACAATATGTTATTTGTTGTTGTGTTTTATGATGCTACCTAAAGTCATCGGGAATGATGATTCACAAGGGGGGGAGTATGTTACACCCCAATTGTGTAATTACTATTTACTATTACTATGTAGGGTAAATATGAATGTAATGTGAATTCTGGAGATGAATATATTGTGTTTGTACTTTGTTATCAATGTGTTATATGTGAATGTTATTTCATTTGATGTTATCTCACTTGATGTTATCTCATGGAAAAGTATTGCATATATGTGAATGAATGGTTATTGAATTATTATTCTAACTTTGGAGATGTTTTACGTATACTGCATATGTTATGAACAATTGACTGCCATGCGCATGTGTTAGTGGTAGCAGGTATATGTTCAATTCCTCCAGGCGGAGGGGAAGTATCACTCAAGAGAATATCTTGGTCAGGTAACCGGTAACAAAACTATCTAAGCATACACACACCACAGTAAAATAATTGAGTTGAGTCAATTTGTGGGAAATTGGTAAGTCATCCTTAGTTGATGAGTCTGCATTGGTAGAGTCTTGTTTACTACTGCATGCATTATTGGGTGATGTTTATCTATTTGAGCTTTATATTTTTTTCTTGTACTATTACGATTATATTGATAAGAGGGAGGCACGTGAAGTATATGTATATATATGCACATACATGTCAATGGGATCTAACGACATGTATATGCACATGTATAGATGTACCACACGTAAATACTTATCAATATGATGGTAATCATGAATGGCTATATGTGAATCGAATGTGAACATATATATATGTATAGTATATACACATATCCATATGTATATATGTATCGATACATGGGTACGTTGGTGAATGGACACGCCCATATGAATGTATCGATATAGGTATACATACACATACATGTACATAGAGGCATATACTTATATACACATATATGCATACAATTGATATATTGTGTTTATTATGTGTAAATACTATCTTTCCTATACTTATTTATATATCGAATGTATACTTACATTAATAGCTTTTATATATATATATATATATATATATATATATATATATATATATATATATATATATTAGTTATTACTTGAGATCGACTATCATTTATCAGGATAGAGGCTGATTATAAGTTGCTTATGATTGTGTTTAGAGAAGCCGATTTTTACTCTTGCTGGCATGCTTTATGGAACACATATATTTCATTTAAAGCTTGCTACATTATGTCGATGCATGGTGAAGACTTAGTCGACACCTATTATAAAATAATCTTTGACTTTGTAAAACTTAAAGTGCCATGTCTATGAGCTTTAACCAACATCTGTTAAGAAGTAAGTGACCGGTTGATGACTTTTTCAAAGTGAATAAATGTTTGAGTCAACTCACACCCAGACTTAGTCGATGAAGGAATGGTGTTGCAAATTGGTTATTGATTATTTCTAGATGCATGGAAACCACACCAACCTTGAGAATAGTGTGGAAGCTTTGATGCCACCTTTGTTTCTTTATACCTGAAGATGTCCATTGCTGGAGATAATTTGAATTATCCATGTGCATATTTGAATAAGTCTCTATTTGATGTCAATCTAGTAAGGTCTATCTGTAGATGTTTTGTTGAGTATGAGCTTACATAGTCACCACCCTTTTGTTGAGATATATGTGTAGTTTTGCATGGTGTTTGCTATCCATATCCATGCCCAAACTGTAGGATATGAAGCCTCATGTTGTTGTATGAATAGCAGAGTAGTTTCATTTGAGAGGATGCATTCTTCTTGCAAGCCTTTACTCTACATTATTTTCAGCTTATTCTCAATTTTACTTGTGAGAGAGAAAGAGAGAATTCTATCATATTGAGAGAGAGAGTTGCTATTTGAGTGAAGTAATCTATCAACTTGAGAGTTAGAAGTTCATTGTGACATTTCTTGAGAAGTTATTATCAAGCTTGTTGATGTTTGGGAGAGGCTGCATTGTTGTCAATTGATTGGACAAGAGATAACAGACATGAGGATATTCTTCTTTGTTATTATAAATTATGAATGAATTATTCTCCGTGTATGCTTGAATTGTCTTTTCCAAGTACTTGCATTTAGAGAATTTAGAATGTCATTAAAAAGGGAATAGAAGCTTTTATGTTGTTTTTATGATGTGCTTGTATGTACTCCATAATAGGAGATTGGTGATTATCATAGGTATTATATACTAGATGTGGTTGAACATGAGTGGCATATGTGTTAATCTTAGCTAAGTTATTGATTTAACTAGAATAGCTTGTGTTTACTCCTAGGATAGTTTATTCAGTATGGGAGGGAGCTTGTGTATTTACTTATTAAGTAGGTTTATTCCAAGTATGTTCAAATGGTGATAGGTTATCTTTGGGATGATATATTATCCATTAAAGGAAATACCTATGCATAGTTTAAGACGGCCTTAAGTCAAATCGGCCCTGAGTAGTGTATGCGATAGATGACCTTCATTCGAAGTACTAAATGAGAACACTTTGGCCAAAGCAGTGTAACTTCCTTTGGCTCCATTGTTAGTTCACCATGATCCAATATTACATGCTAGTTCTAGATTGTGGGATTACAAGTTCTAGTTATGTAGGACACAAAACTATGCTCAATTGGTTGTTGTTATTCTGTTACTCTACCAATCTCTTCGTTGAAGGGAAGGGCCATCTATCGAATAATAGATGTGCGGGGAACCACATTAAGAGTTCATGGTTGGCGGAAAAGTGCTTGAGTGAGCTTCTTCTCCACAACAGGCGACAGAAGAACCAAGATTTGAAAGGAAGGATCCTAGACTGTCTTTCAACTATTTGTTCCAAAACTCATTGAGCTATGTATGTAAATGTATGCATTCTTGTATTGTTGTAACTTATGAATTTATTATAATGGAATGGAATCCTTATTGTATTATGTTATGCATCTTTGTTTGTATATTCTCAATAAAGAAAATAATTTTTTTTATTGCAATGGCTTGTTACATAATTTATTTACTCGCAAGGTGAAAACTTAGGAATTTTTACTTCATTAAAAGGTTAGTATGTTACATCATTCCTCAATAATGGTTTGGCAAACAAACCCCTTTTTTCCTCCAAGCGCCCATGCCCTTGCTTTTACTCTGTCTCCTATGGAATTTACTGCATTCAATTTTTTCTATTTCCCAAAATGATGGTTGGTAAGTGCTTTGACCCTTTTGGTTTTCTTCGTTTTCTTTATTCTTACTTTTATTTTCTTTTTTGTTATTATCTTTCCTAGCCAATGTCTAACATGAAAGTGGCCTATATGGGGGATGTGACAAATACATAAACTATAGACAAATTCATGGCATTTTACAGTGTAAGGTGTATCAACATCACCTTTTCTTGTCCCCTATGGGATCAACAAAGAGACAATCATGGGTGGGCCTTCCAGGAAATCTTGCTTGGAATACTGATCCATTAGGGAGGACAAACTTTTCAGGACCTTGAAATTATGATCATAAGGCCTATCACTATAAAGGTCAAGATACATTTTGGTTACATAAACTTCTATCCAAGCCATAAGAACCTATACTATAATAAGTAGAATGTACACATATTCGTGTGCATACAAATAATGAGCTCTAAACACTAAGTCATAATTAAAGTGGATTAGTATTTCAATCCTGAAGCTAAGAACTTCTTAATCTAAAACAGTGAGCAGTCAGATGGCAATAAATTCATACTACAATATGATATTTTTCTACAATATGTTCATAATTCAGATGATTGAAGAATCAAGTCAAGATGTATTTAACATTGATTTATGTTAAACCACAGTGCAATGCTATATAAAATGTTACCTTGGTGGTTGTTGTTAAACCAAAAGATCGGCCTGTTAATGCCCGATACAACCGCTAGATTTATACAAGATCCATGGGAGGTGGTTAAGCCATGTCATGAACCCGAGTGTTGTGCTGCACAACACAAGGAGACCGAGAGCAAATTCTTGCAACAATCCCCCCCCTAGGGCAAGCAAGGGGTTCGAACCCATGACCTCGGCTTTGATACCAATTATTACATTGTTGGTTGTTGTTGCACCAAAAGATCGACCTGTTAATGCTCGATACAACCGCCAAATTTATACAAGATCCACAGGAGGTGGCAACAATCCCCCCTAGCGCAAGCGAGGGGTTTGAACCCATGACCTCGGTTTTGATACCAATTGTTACATTGGTGGTTGTTGTTGCACCAAAAGATCAACCTGTTAATGCCCCCTACAACTGCCAGATTTATACAAGATCCATGGGAGGCGATTAAGCTATGTCACGAACCCGAGCATTGCGCTACACAGCACAAGGAGACCAAGAGCGAATTCTTGCAACATAAAATCCACACTTAATGAAACATATTCCAATCAGGCAACATAAACTCTCACAAATTTAGGCTATTGAAAACCACAGAGGTAATAAGGAGAGTTTGTGATGTTGGATTCCGTGGCATGAAATCCTTTGATGCTCTTACAATAGCAGTCTTCTTGGAACTGCTTAGGCACTTCATTAGAGTTAGAAGTCAAAGTTTTCTAATTACATGAACTGAACAATCCTAGTTCCTTTAACTATTTATAGTTTTATATCTCTAATGAGATTAGACTATCAGAATAAAAAATGCGATGATGAGAAATCTTATGAAATGATAGTACATTGTGCAGAAAAACCCATGTGAATTTCTAAGGATTGAATTTCATGACTATGATAACCTTGAAAAGTAATGTTTTTCTGTCATAGATTATTTCATTCTGCCATTTAAAGAAAGTTAGCATCTGTAATTGGTTTATGTTATTACAATTGATATATTGTGTTCAGAAATTGTCATCACTAATATATGCTCTTTTGGAAGAAGAGACTACGTGCAGCCACTTGGTAGGGCTTAGCATAAAAGCATATGAGCATAAAACAATGTGAGACCAAACAAATCCCATTTATTTTCACCGGTCTAAATCTGCCCCCAAAATCAATAGTTTAATTGTCCTCTTGTAAATATTGTGGGGATTAAATCGGTCTTCCAATAGTTAAAGATCAGATCAAGTTTAGCTTCTGATTTTGAGTTTAGACTGATAGCGTAGAAATTCAATGGTTCAACGAATTTAAGAAAGATAAATAACAAAACTTATCCATTACCATGTCAGAAGCAGGGATTTTTTATTTTCTAAAAATGCAAACCTTAGGAGGGTGTAGACAAATAGCCACCACAAAAATAGCCACCACAATGCTATTTTGTAATTTTCTGGGTTTTTAAATCATCTAGGGAGCAATCCCTCTGGAAAGCTCAGACATTTTTACTTTGTTTAAAAGTTTTGTTTTTGACACAACAATCATTTCTTCATAACAAATAGATGTCGGAAAGAAATGGTCCATGATCTTAAAGAAATTCATTCCATATATATTTTCTATCCAGAATTTTCAGCAACAAAATTGAAAACCATAAATGAAAGGGCACTGTAGTTGTCTATGATGTAACTGAACAAGAAGACATACTTGTAAATTGAATCAGTGTTGTGACTGATACAAGAGGTGCAGTCATTCTCAAGGAAGTTCCTGGCTATAGAATCTTCTAGAGCATGTTGGTAATCTTGACTTAGAGATACTTGGCCTTCAAATCCAGTACGAAGGGTTTCGATTAGATTTAGCCCATCTACCTTGATACTATCTATCCCAGCTGAAGCAAGATATTTGTGTAAGTCATTGTAAAACTCCCCAATCTTGCTAGGGTTACTGATGATAATGATTCCAACTCCATATTTTCAATACTCTCCATGGCTACATCATGCAGGTTGCCTAGATTTCCTGGTGATTGTACTGGATAATTTAACGTCGCTTCATTTCTCTTCGGATTTGGAGTATATGGCAGAAGACCACCCCAGTAACCTGCAAGGACATGCCATACATATACATACCTCCAAAAATGGAAAAATATGTTGCAACTTCCAGGTAATTACTTGAAAGCCATTTTCCATACCAGATTCTTTAAATATGAAGGAATTCAGAATTATCATCATTTACTTGAGGTTGTAGGTTTCTCTGAAAAGCTTAACAATATGATGCAAACCATGAACTAATTTTTCAGAACCCTCTTGACCGTCTTTCTGGAAGTTTTTATATTCCTTCAAGTCAGCCAGTCTTGTTTCAAACCTGGGGATTCCAAAAGAGTAGTTAGTGATTCAAAAGCTTTGTTTTAACCCTTGGTATCCAAAACAGAGGCTCTGCCGAATAAAGCAAGCATAGAGGAATCCAAAGAATACACAGGCTACAAGGCTGACTTAGGGACAATATACACAATTCCCTGCTCTTTAAAACCCAAGGCTAGAATAGAGAGTGTTGTTCTTTCACTGATTTAAGTAATCAGTTAGAACAACAAATAATTTCTTTCAAAAAAACTGTTTAATTTGCCAAAAAATCTCGACGAAAATATTTCTCCTCCGTTTGGTTGTGTTTTATATGTTTTAATATTGTCATCCTTTTGTAATATTATATTATCTTCCTGGCATGACAGATGCATGTGCCAGCCAACTCTGCTTATAGTTAGACATTAAAGATTTCCCTTGGTTAACAGCTTAAGAAGCTTACTGGGTGCCTTCAATAAATGATCCTCCTTCTATTTTTAATTCATTGATTGTTTCGTGCCAGTCATCATCAATCAAAAAGAACTTTGCTGGAGTACCTCCTTCTGCCAAGCTGTTCATAACCACCAATGTTGAGCAGATGAATTTTTGTTTAAATCTAGGATTCCAGACTAAGACCAAAAGAAAAAAAGTGGTAAGGACTTCAGAGCTATGGAGTGAGAAAATGAGTATGTTCATTAACTTCAGAGCCATAACTGTTCATGATTAAGAATTACCTTTGCAAACCTTGACATACTCCCTCTAGAATGATATCCGTGTAGAATGCATCCCTTGTACACCACTCGAACCAATAAAGGATTCCAGGCATCTGTTGTAGGGAGCCAATCTAACAGGATAAAATACTCAAATAGAGCCAAATTTATCACTGACATGTCTCTGTGGTATTCAGATTATTAAAGCTTCTACTGTTACTATTGTAATTTCTTTCCATATGTTATGGAAATTAGAAATATGGTTTCTATGGCCACATTTATCTAGCAATTCCTTAAATGGGAGAAATGTTCCTAAAGTTGTTAACAAGGCTTTGAAATATTTTGTTGCACTCTGTCCAATGACAACAAGGACTAAAACTGAAATTTCTTTCACATTACCTAGCTGCTTAGCCTTTGAAAGTAATTTAATAGAGCTTTTATAATTTCTTCTAAGGTTTGAAAGAAAAAATAGTGATTGTCCTTGTTTTATGATGCTTTGAGGGGAATATTCCCTTTCGTATTTCTATTTTTAGGGAGGTAAAAAAACATTGTAAACCTATGGAATCTCCGATATTAGAGAGAATTTAATTCTAATTTTAAAATATCAATTAGATTGATAGATTTTAGTACATAAAATAAGGATAGATAATGTATTTAGACAAATTGCTTATTACATGGATATACCATGATAGTATTAAAATATTATTATTATTTAAAATTTGATTAGTTCTTAAAATTTATTTATTTAATAATAATTTTTTTATGAACTATATAATAATTATTAATAAATTATTTTCTTTTCTGCTATTCATGAGGCAGATAGGTTAATCTACCGCTAAATCTTAGGTTTGCGGGGTGTTGGACTGTCCCACCGGGCCATGAGAAGGTTGATGTTTATATTTGATGGAGCTTCCGAAAAATTCCTCAATATTTTTGTTGCAGGTTATATCTTGAGATGTAAAGATAGAATAATAATAGGGATAGTTTCAAATGAGGTGATGAATAGAACACATAACAAAGTTGAGGCCTAGACATTACTTCTAAGACTTCAAGTTTGTAAGAAGGTGCAAGTGAAGGATGACTACATGATTATTGTCAATACAATTAGGAAGAGGGTGACAACACATGGGAAGAGTAATAGAATGTTAATGCCAAATTTGTCCACTCTTTGATCGTTTGGAAGACTGTTCAATTAAACATGTGTATATTAGAGTTCACAACCATCACGTATCACGTATTTAGACTGGCTAACTCATTTTAGATTCAAATTAATTTCACGCAGTTAAATCTAGAAAAATATATATTAATTCAATATGAACTGTGAAAATCTAATATCTTTAATGATAAATGTTGAGAAGCAACACCTTGTTGAAAGTTCTATCAATAGCTAGATTAAACAAGATCCCAATCGTTTTTATAAAGATGTATCTGTATTTTAGAGATCACTCCTCTGATAACGACGAGGAGATAGTAGTCCAAGCATGCAGAGTTAAGGAAGTCCTTTAGATGTAAGTTCTGGCACACACTACATCATGGATAGAAACTCAGAGAGCTTGCCCGACCAGTTATTATATGTTTGATCTCTTCCAATTTTTGGATGGTTCAGCCTTGCAGGGATCATGGATACCATAGCTAGGTTAATTGCTAAGAATAGGCAGATCCTCTTTCTAGGCGAGATCTCAAAACTATAGCTAAGAAAAGCTTTCAAGATAAATACAGTGATAATGATTCATGCTATCAGATGATGCTTGGTGAGTCATTCCTATCTATCACTCACAGGTATAGAGTCAATATGGACATTTTTTTCAATGCTTGTTGCAGTCTTTTTGAAAGCTGGTGAATCCAATGAGGTAATTAGGACAATCTTTGAGTCCTCAATTAGACCCCAATGGCATCGGGTAATCAAAACTATGTTAGATGATGTTGTCACTGGTGTTGGTTTTCATCCTAGAGGAGACTAGTTGCCTTGTTTAACGTCATCTTGTCGGATAATGGATTTCCTTTGTGATCACAACAATTGGCTTCATTGACAATCTGCACAAACACTAGTCGAAGTGAGGGATTGAATTTGTTAAATTTGTCTCTATGGCCATGCCATTGCCAAGTATCGGTTGGTCTTTTACAATGAAAGGGGAGATAATGGAGAGTGACAAGGAGAAGGAGAAGGTGGTTGGGCAACTGGGGTGACAAGTTAAAAAAAATTTATTATCAAGAGGAATTAGGAATTTAGTTCACCAATCTAGAGCTTACTTCTTTACAGAATGAGCACCTTATAGTCTTTTGAACGATGTATAATGGATCCTCATCCACATATCATGAACAAATATGTCTATAACTGATATGTATGCAATAAAACTAGTATTAGTCTCTTGTTAACCTATAAACTTTTCTAAGTGGACTTCGTGAGTCCATATTTAGCTGACAAACCTATCTCACTCCTGCAAACAAATCTAAAGTTATTAGAAAACTAGTTTCAGCTGCTCGACATCAATTGGATAAATAATATAAATGAGTTGCAGCAACTTTTAAGAAGATTTTTCCATTCTTTTCTAGCAGCTTTTGTAAATTTTCAAAGCCTAGACAGACATAATAACAAAACACAAATACAAAAAACAGAGGAAGCACAAAAAATGTTTTACACACAAACACAGGAGCTTAGCTTCTTATTCCTCTGATTAATCAATTCATTACATATGACCTCTTTTTATAGAGGTTTTGCATACCAACTCTAAATATAGCTCATGCATGCACATGACTGTTACAGTCAACATGTAGCAACATGCAAATACAAACATTTATTAATTGTTTACTAAAAACAGTCGCATAGAATCTTCACTGAGGCTCACACATCATTTTCCAACAGCTTTCATCGTCCAACATGTAGATAAATATGACTGACCTAAAAGGTTTTTCCATTATTTTCTAACAGCTTTCAATCACTCAGCATGTAGATAAATATGACTGACTTGTAGCTATTTTTCATGACTTTCCCGTTCATGTATGCATTGCTGCCACCGCCCTTGATCACCACCCCAACTTAACTATAAATATAGTTGAATTCAATAACTAATATGCAGAACTTTTGGAGACACAAGCAGCTACAGAAATCACACCATTGGTCTTGCCAAATCTGCTATTGAGAGCTGTGAACATTATTTGAGAGTGAATACAAACTCCCTGCTTTTTAGCAACTTTTTAAAATCATCTTTCTCCGTAAGTTTTTGATTTTTCATGTTATAATCAAATATCATTTTATATAGATGTGTAGAAACCAGAGCTCTATTATCTAAGAAAACAACAGGTGAGAGCTCTTCTATTAAGTATAAATTTATAGTAATTTAGCAACTTGTTTTACTTCATTTACAATTCAATTCAATTATTAAATGAAAGATTGAAGGTGTTCAAGCTCTGCAACAGGCAAATAGTATGATGCAGATTGAACCTCTGGAACTCTGCATGCAAGTCTCGGTAACATTGTTCAGTTCTTCTCATTAATCTCCATGATATTCCTTGTTTCTGAAAATAAAACAGTATATATACATCCACCAAAACAAAAGCCAGAATCATAGAATCAAAATATATATCAACATCAAGGAACACAAACATGACTGATTTTTGAAAACTCACAGAGAATAACAATCTACAGCTCTGAAGCCCATTTTTTTCCCAGAACACAAAAAAAACTCCTCAAGAAGGAGCCACGAAAGACCAAAAAAAAGGAATTGCCATCTCGGACAGTTACAACCCAATAACTACGAATACCCAACAAAATAGAAAAAAAACAGACGGGTAATGGGAACCCATCAATTAATCGACAGTTACATTATATATATATATGTATCATCCAATGTAAATTCGGTCTTTTCATCTCGGAGCGGTAAGTAAAATTAATTAGAGTAACTCAGATGATTAGGATCAACGGGATTGAACCCGACGTGAATCGAACACGCAACCTTCTGATCTGGAGTCAGACGCGCTACCATTGCGCCACGGATCCCACTATGATACATAGATAAACCAAGCCAATCTATTGATTGAAAGCATGTGTACAGAGACCGACAGTTCAACGCACTAGAGTGAGAATGGCGAATCCAATTCAGCAGGTAACTAGCAGCCTTGGATATCGGTGTATTACTCACTGAGCATAGTTTTTGGTAAGTTTTACCGGTATTTCTGCTGAAAGTCTCATTTGGTAGATCACTTGAGCTTTCAATTGAGGCCAAAATTTGTTGCCATGTGTAGGTGTTTGAGTTCAAACTGTTCTCACTATCATTTTGACTGGTCTTTTAGTTGTGCATGGATATATATATAGACTGCAAGAATCTTGTAGCCTTCTTATAAACTGTAGTGCAGTGCATCTAGTAAATTTACGACACGTCTATTGGGGCCACGGGGATGGGGAGACTAGACCTATGTGACCAGTGACAACATGTCCTCCGGAGCCACGGAGACGGGGAGACTAGACCTCGTGACCTCTTGCCTTCAACAAGATGCTTTAACCAATCAAACTAGACCCCCCAACCCAAGTGCATAGATATTTATTATTTCTTAACCTTTGATTTGAATTTAACATTTTATCTTTTGAGGACATTTGTCTTCATTTTATGTTTTTTGGTGCGGATGTGGATCCTCCTCACTCTCTAATTAATCAGTTACTTAAATATATTCTCTTCACCCCACTGCAGTTTTGTTACCTCACGTTCTTAACTATTTTTTATTCAGCATTTGAATAATGCTATGTCCTTACTGAGATAACCCTCATTCTTATCTTACAAAAGGAGGCCATGTTTCTTTGAACTCAATTTTCATGTTAATTGCCTATTCTTTAAATTGTTTAAACATATTCCTATTTTAGTTTAACATAAGGTAGATCCAAATAGATTATTGGCCTTCGTTGTCAAAGGACATGGAACACCTTGCTTTAAGGAAAAAGCTTTTTATACAAACTATTGTTTGTTCTTGGTGCAACCTAACTCTACACAACCTAGCCCAAATTTGATAAAATGTCTAGGTCTCTTATTTTAAGAAAAGTAAATCAACATATCCATCTTAAAAATTGATTGTGCAACTTCACTTTGTTTTTGAATAAGCAAAAATTGCTTAAAATTTTGAAAAGCCATCCATTCTAAAATCGTTTCTTCAAACTTTTCATATTTAAGTTTGAAATGCGAAATTGTCACTGATAGTTTGAAATACGAAATTTTCATTGATAGTTTAGAGTTAAAGATTAAGAGACGCCATTGAGTTTATTTAGCATGCTCTATCTAAATGTCATTAACTATTCTCGGAGTAGTAGCATCATCATCCTACTAACCTTCTTCTAGTAATTTGTGAATTTCCATAAGTTTGGCTCTATAATTTCTCAAACATTTGTTTTTGAACTACTTCAAATATAGTCTGACCTTAGAGGAATATTTATGTATGAGAGTACCTCAACTTTAATTAGTTTTCAAAAAAAAATTGTATCTAAATAACTTGAATGCTTGCATATTAATTTCTATTGTATTCTTTTTTTTCTACACTAGAGTATACATTTATCGTACTACATTGAAAATTTTCAATTGGACTTGTCTATAAGTAGCTTCAACTTAGTTGAGAATTAGGCATTTTTGTAAAATAGTAAAATCAAAACAAGTCTTGGGTAACCACATATCTATTACTCAATTCTTGACTACCTTTTTCCTTGTAATGATTTGTAATTTTGTAGGTGTAGTAAAATTGATTTCTGAATAGGAAGTCTATTATGCTCAATATTATTTATGAAATCTAGAATTTTAGAAAGCCAAGTAATGTCCTCTTCCAAAAATGGACAACTAGCAATACTAGGGATAATATCAAAATTGTTCATGTAGAGTTTTCATTAATGTGGATTAAATAAATTTACAATGATGAGGTTATCATTGATTGAAATTATAGAATTTTTTCATATTTTAGCTTTATTGGTTTTATTTCAAACTTGAGGCATCATGTAATTTTGTAGCCATGGTAATATCATAGTTTTTAATATGTATAAATGCCTTGGTTGGTCTAGCTAAGAGACGAAATTAGTGAACTATGCATGCAAACTAATATTTTGTAGTTTACTAGCACAATTATAAAAGGTAGAATTTACAACATGTGTAGATAATTTCAAGGAGGAATATATTATGATACATTCTCATCATTTACTATCTGTTTTGTATATTTGTTTTAAGTTTGTGGGAAATTGCACTCCCTTGGAAGTTAATTGATACATTTATATGCATATCTTTTTTAATGTAATATCCTTTAAGATTGATTTTAACTGAGATTTTTTTTGTCCATAGTTCACTTATTTTGAACATGCTTCTATTTGTTTAAGTCATTAGTAATATAAGAAAAGTCTCAATTGGTAAACTATATTAAGGTGTTGATAGCAGTCTGGTTTGCAATGGTAAGATAGTGTAAATATGGCATACCAAATATAGATAAGTCTATTCAATTATCTTCATTAGAAAATAACAATCTAAGAGATAAATGAATATTATCTCTTATATAGTGGTTTGCTTTAAAATTTTCTATTGCATTTTCTTTTATCCATTCCCTTAACTATGAAGTTGATATGAGCATATTATAACATATATATTTAATTTTTTACATGTGTATTCAATATGTTGAAGAAAACAATTTTATTCTCCTTTAAGTTGATATTTATTTGGGTGCTTTTCCTTCTAGGTCATGGAAAATTCTCTACAACCAATTCAAATAATTGATATTTCAAGTACTAATTCAGAAGTTGCTATAACAAGGCAATTAATTATAATGAATGCTTCATTACTATCAACTAGATCAAATGTGTTTGTAAATTGGAATGGGTTTAATGAAATTGAAATATAGAATCTTGTGAGATGTCTTTCACTTAATTGTAGTTAGATTGTTGAGCAAGTAAAAGTAACGAGCTTGCATGCACATGATATCCAAGATGTTGAGGTCATAGCAATAGAGGAAAATGTAAACAAATTCCATGCAACATGTGAGAAACAAATTGGATTTTACACTTTCTTGATGCAGTTAAGAGAAGGTGATGCTCCTCATTCTCCAAGCATTTCAAAACTATATGAACTATATGGAGTATGATAGAATTTTTATTCCCTATATAGTTTACCAATAGTTGAACTTATACAACCCATTTTATGTAAAAAGAATGTTGGAAGCGGTAAGAAAGGATATTAAAATAAATTCAAAATATTTTTTTATGTAAAGGATTAGTATAAGTTCATTTTTTGGTAAACTACATAGGGAATAACGATACTATCATACTACATATAGTTCATATATAGTTTTGAAATTCTTAGAGAATATGAGGAGCATCACCTTCTATAGATTATTCATCATAGTATAAATTCCTCAAGAAATTTAAAATCCAACTAGATTCTCACATGTATGTTGCATGGAATTCATTTATAGTTTCCTCCATTGCTATGACTTCAACATCTTGGATAGCATGTGGATTCAAGATTGTTAATTTTAATTGTTCAACAATCTAGCTACAATTAAGTGAAAGATATTTTTTTTAAAATCTATATTTTAGTTTTGAATTAAACCCATTCTAATTTACAAACAATTTTGAACTAGTTGATAGTAATGGATCATTCATTGTAATTAATGGCCTTGTTATAGCAACTTTTGAATTAGTACTTGAAAAAACAATTATTTGAATTGTTTGCAGAGGATTTTTCATTACCTAAAAGGAAAAGTTCCCAAGTAAATGTTAATTTAGAGGATGATAAAATTATTTTCTTCAACATGTTGAATACATATGTACAAAATGAAGTATATATGTTACAACATTTTTCTCATATCAACTACATAGTTAAGGGAATGGATCAAGCGAATGCAATAGAAAATTTTAAATAAAACCACTATCGAATATACTACTCACTTATCTTTTAGATTGTTATTTCCTAATGAAGATAAATGAATAGATTTATCTTTATTTGATATACCATATTTACAATATCTTACAATAACAAACCAAACTACTATATCCATGACATAGTATAGTTTACTACTTGGGACCTTTCTTATATTGTTGATAACTTAAATGAATAGAATCATGTTCAAAATAAGTGAACTATAGACAAAAAAAATCCTAGTTAAAAGCAACCTCAAAGGACATTGCATTAAAAAAGATACACATAGAAGTGCATCAGTTAACTTCCAAGTTAGTGCAATTGCACACAAGCTTAAAATAAATATACAAAGTAGATAGTAAATTATGGTAATACATCATAATGCATTCCTCCTTGAAATTAACAACACATTGTAAATTCCACCTTTAATAGAACTATCCTACTAAATTGTAGAATATTAGTTTGCATGCATAGTTCACTAATTTTTCATCTCTCAACTAGACCAACCAAGGCATCTATACAAATTAAACCTATGATATTACTACATGACTACAAAATTACATGATGGCTCATTTGAAACAAATAAATAAATAGAAAATATAAATAAATTACATGATGCCAATAAATGATAACCTTGTCATTGTAAAGCTATTTAATTTGCATTAATGAAGACTCTACATGAATAGTTTTGACAATATCAAGTTTGTATTGCTAGCTTCCCATTTTTGGAAGAGGGCATTATTTGGATTTCTAAAATTTTATATATAATTCCATAAATAATATTGAGCATATTAGATTTCTTGTTCATAAATAAATATATAATAGCAAAAATTGCATCTTATGTACATTTTCATTCCATAACCTCCCCTTTAGATTAATTAAATTTGATAATGTAATACTGCCTTTTCCTAACCTTAAGTTTGTCATTAACCCTTCATTTTTTGTCGTTAAGGTGAACTTTTGTTGCCAACGACCGTGCGACGTGTAGACATCTAGGTGTTGGTGTAATTAAATGTCTTGTACCTTGTCCTAGGTCATAATTACACCTTAGTTAAGTTTACTTAGGGACCACATAGGAGGTTGTTGGAGATTTTCCACCTTTGGTGGACTTGACATCTCATTATCACATCACTTCCACCTTTTGTGGACATATCATGTGATTATCTCTCCACCTTTTGTGGGTGATCCACCTTTTGTGGAGATTATCACATTATCTCTTTCCCACTTTAAGTGGAGTGATAACTTTTCATTATTCTCTCATGTCATAAGATTATGACCTCCTATGTTCTCACCTTGGCTATATAACCAAGGGGTCTCCTATGTACATTGTACCATTCCATTATCTCATATTATTGACATTGAATACAGTTTATTCTTGTCAAATTTTTTTCTCTCTTTTTTGTGCTTTCTATTAGGCCTCTAGATCTTGGGTGGCTACCTTCATAGCCAATTCTTACATGGTATCAGAGCATTTAGAGTGTCTTTAATTAGTCATTTGGAGAGATTTTTGGAGGGTTCCATTTTTGGCCTTGTGTTGCAGGTGCATTTTGGGAGCTTGTTATATCATATATGAGCTCGCCATTGCATCCGGAGTGTCCAAGATAGTCAGATTTGCCTTTTGTTTCGTCTCAGTTGGACATCGGAGGCCAAATCTGCAAAGGGTTGAAGATTGGAGGTGGTTGCCATATCTAAGAGGTAGCTGCCACTTCGGAGCATTTTCAGCCGAAAAGGACATCGCCATCGTGCTCAGAAGGGCCAAAAACCCTAAGATTGACTATCAATTCGTCCGATTTGGAGAAGTTGTCCGTTGAAGAAAAAAAATTTGAGCAAGCCGGCCATACAGCGAACCTACGCAGTTGGTACAATTTCTTTTTCAAAAAAAAAAAAAAATTATTTTTCTGCGAAAATTCTTTTGTAAAAAAATTATTATTCAAAAAATCAAAAAAAGTTTTCATTTATATTTCGCAGCTTTTTTTATATATTGTAAAGTTTTTATTTAAAAAAAAAAAAAAAAATTGAGTACCCTGCGCAGGCACAGACCACGCACAGGTACCACACCAGTCCACAGAGGCCACATGGCCTCCTGGCCGTGGCCCCCGCCGCCCCTCCTCCACTCAACCTCCGGTCATTCAAATAACCGACAACCACAAATAAATTCCGACGTCCAAAAAATATAGGACAGCACATTCAAATCCGGCCACCAAAGATTCCATAGAATACACTAAGATTCTGAAGCATATTCCCTCGGCAGCCTATATACCGACCAAAGAATATTTCGCTTGAAGAATATTCGCACAAAGATTCCTAACAAATATTCGATCAGACGACCGATGATGACGGGGACCATCAAATTTAATCGAGGAGTTTGTTGATGTCATCACGCGTCAGCAATGACATCAGCACTGGGTTAAAAAATTGCCCCCTCACCAATGGAGTTTTTGATTTCGCAGTCTGACTTCAGAGGCTCATATCTATCTCATTTTTGCTCTTTTTTTGAGCAATTTTTTTTGATTTGGGCTAATTTTTTGTGTACTTCACAGTGGTGTACTCGTTTCTAATTTTGGTGGATAGATTTTCCAGAATTTTCAGTTTCTCATGACTGTACCTATCCAGTCACCATTTCTCAACCGAGGCTTCATTCAGGCTCATACGAACTCCTTTTTAGGTGTCATTTTTTTTAAAGTGCATGATTTTTTGTCTACTTCTTGAATATGCAATCATTTTGAAGCGATCTTGAGTGGATTTTGTACTTTCAGCATATGGTCTTTTTGGCCTATTTGGCACTTGTATTGCATAGATCTGAATTTAGGTCTTTGCTTATTTGTTCTAGTCTATTATCAGCCTCTTTTTGGAAGTTGTAAATCAGAAATCATAAGCCCACTTAGCCAAGTTGCAAGTGGCCTATTGTACACGCACTACATTATAAAGTGCCAAAATCATCTATTTGTGGGGGGGTACTTTGATTGAGTGAATTTTTTGGGGGGGGGGGGTGTATCTTGTGTGATTGTTCCTATTTTCTCTCTTGTGCTCTTGCATTCCATCATGGGTTCATCTAAAGTTCCACTCTTAACTGCACATAATTATGGTACATGGAAAGTACGTGCATGGAGTAAACTAATGGAAAAAGGTTTAATTTACTACATTGATGGAATGATAACTGCACCTTCAAATCCTAAGGCAGATCCAATTGCATATATGGATTGGCTCACTAAAACTTCTCTGGCATTGGGTACACTTAGAAAGTTCATTTCAGATGATCTTATTTTCCATGTTGATAAGTGTACTACAGCCAAGGAAGCTTGGGATAAGCTTGTTGCTTTGTATGGTAAGGTTGATAAGGTTAAGGGATACAAACTTGAACATGATCTCTTAAGCCTTGATCCCAAGGATTTTGATACAATTCAGGATTATGTCACTAAGGCAACTGAACTAAGAGTACAACTAAAAGATTGTGGTATTGAAAAAGAGGATGATCAGTTGGTCTTCAACTTGTTGGATAAACTTCTAGTTGAGTATGCAGCCTTTGTTTCAAGTTTTCAAACTCAAAGATTGACAATAAGTAATTTCACATCACCATCTTTTGAGGCTCTCACAGATCTTTTGATTCTTGAGCAAAATAAGTTGATGAAAATGGGTATTCTCAAGTCTTCAACTTCAAGAGCATTGGTGGTCAATCATGGAAACAATAAGCAAGGCAAAGGGAAGGACCAAAAGTAATCTTCACCAAAGCCACAAGGAGAGAACAAACAATCCACTCCTCCACAACAAAGCTCAACTTCATCTTCTTCAAAGAAGTACAATAATTCAAACAAGAGGGAGCAATCAACATGTGCATATTGCAAAAGGATTGGTCATGAGGAGCATCGTTGTCATGTTAAGAAAATTGATGAGTTGAAACATATCCTTAAGAAGAAGAACATCAACTTGCCAGTTGCATATCAAGAGAAGGACTCATCTCCTTCCACTTCTTCTAAGGGAAAAGGAAAAACTCTCATGGCAACAACATCAAGCTCTTCTCCTTCTTTTACATCATCTCAACATGAGAAACATAAGGGGCAAGCATTTCTTGCTTTTGCAAATTCTAATTCAGATAGGTGGATCCTTGATTCAGGAGCTTCGCATCATATGACTTCGTCCAAGGATATGTACTCTTCATTTGATCCTTGTTCATCACCACCCATTTTGATGGCCAACAACACATCTTTGGCAGTTTGTGGGAAGGGTTCTATTGACGTTGAAGGTGGAGCATGTAATGATGTTCTATGTGTGCCTACTTTGTCAAGGAACATCCTTTCCATCTATCAGATTACACATAGTGGTACAGGCAAGAGTGTAGAGTTCACACCAGATTCTGTCATTGTTCAGGATTTGCGTAGCAAGGCTCTTGTTGTAGTTGGGGAGGTTGATAATCGTTCTTGATTCTACACCTTCTCATATTTTGCTCCTAGTGATGATTCAATTCACCCTAGTGTGGACACACTTGAGGAGATTGAGTATGGTTACTTGAATCTTGGAGTGCTCTCTACTCCTGAGGTTCTTGAACCTATTGTTGATACTCCATCTCCTACATTGACTGATGTACCTGATGATACTTGTGTTCTGACAGTTTCAGTACCTTGTGATTCAGTGCAATAGTGCATACCTTGTCTTCCAGCAGCAACTTCATGGGATGACTACTTGACAGACATTGGTAGTTTGTTTGTGGAATCCTACATTGTAGATTTGGGGGACACACTTGATTCCTTACATCTTCTCTTTGATGAAGGTGATTCTTCTTCAGTTGTTGCAAGGGAACACTCTGACCCTCCTCTACATGATCAGTCTTTCAAGGTTGATGTGATTGTGGATGCATATGTACAACAGTTGGAGGAGGCCACTCTCTCTTTTGAGGAGACATTGTCTTTGGAGTATGTTCTACCTACATCCTTGCTAGATCCTGAGTTGTCTTTTTCAGCAGATGAGAGTGTTGTTGCAAAGGGTTTCTTACAGGCTCCAGGAAGTGACTTCACTATTGCAACTTCACATGGTTTGGGAAAGGCATCTTTCGACATCAACACAGGGACATTTGAGCATATTTCAAAGACTTCTTACATTTTGAGGGTTCTTCCTTCTTCACTTGTGGATTGGGGAGACTTCATTCATGCACCTTTGGTATTATTTCTTCCTAAGGGAAGGAACGTTGTTCGACAATTTTGGAGCAGCTTCTTCATTCCTTCTCGAGCATCTTCCATGGGTGATCATTGTACATTGAGGGGGGGCTACCTTGTCTCTCTTCTTCTCTTGTATGGGAGGGACTTTTTCCTCACATGGGGTTTTATCCTTCTCATGCTATGTTCATAGACTTTTGTATTTCATCTCTCTTTTGGGGGGTAGTTTTTTACCATTTGGTTTTTCTATCTTTACTCCACTTGTGAGAGATTTCATTGCATTTGTACATGGGTACCTAACATGGCCTAGTAGTCGGGACCCATCCTTGCATCTTTGTGAACATTCTCCCTAAGTTGCACTTAAGGGGGTGTTGGTGTAATTAAATGTCTTGTACCTTGTCCTAGGTCATAATTACACCTTAGTTAAGTTTACTTAGGGACCACATAGGAGGTTGTTGGAGATTTTCCACCTTTGGTGGACTTGACATCTCATTACCACATCACTTCCACCTTTTGTGGACATATCATGTGATTATCTCTCCACCTTTTGTGGGTGATCCACCTTTTGTGGAGATTATCACATTATCTCTTTCCCACTTTAAGTGGAGTGATAACTTTTCATTGTTGTCTCATGTCATAAGATTATGACACTTGTCATAATCTTATGCCCTCCTATGTTCTCACCTTGGCTATATAACCAAGGGGTCTCCTATGTACATTGTAACATTCTATTATCTCATATTATTGACATTGAATACAGTTTATTCTTGTCATATTCTTTTCTCTCTTTTTTGTGCTTTCTATTAGGCCTCTAGATCTTGGGTGGCTACCTTCATAGCCAATTCTTACACTAGGTATGTGCACCAAGTTGTGACACTAAGAGGAAACCCCCCAATTTGGTATTTCTTTTTAGCTTTTCTAATTCTTTAGGTCATCATTTCATGCAAGAGAAGAGCATACTCAACTTTTCAATATCTACCAATATTTGCAATCTAGATCTCTTGATGAAAACTATCAAGAAGCAATCCCACAAGCTCTAATACCATGTAAGATTCGGTATAGGATACTCTACACCATACAAGATTTGGTTGAAGATTATAGCCACCCAAGGTCTAGGAACTTCATGAAATCATAAGAGAGATCAACTATGAGAAAATAATGTTATTCTATCAAAGAGTGTAAATGATATATTATGATTGTATGATTGTCTATTTACACATGAGAACCCTTGGTTATATAGCCAAGCCGATACACGAGATTACTCAAGATCATGACAAGTGTCATAATTCTATGACATGAGACAACAAATATTAAATGACCTAGGACTCAATCATTAAATGTCAAAAGATAAGATAAGATCTTATGACAACTAAGACTTATAGAAATATTCCCAAGACCTAAGTAAACCTAACATGTGAACATGGCACACTAGATGAACTAGTTAGGTAAAACACCTAATTCACACCAAAATTCTTCTATACCTAGATTGATGTCTATAGCTTCCTTGGTGAGGAGAATTGACCCATCTTGTATGGGCGTGGGTTCTCTAGGGAGATGATTTTTATCATCAATAGGTGTATCACTTTTAGGTATTGAATCAAGTGTTTCCTTGGGATGGAGGATTCTTTTTGTTTCCCTCAATATTTCAAGGTGTGCAATTGGATCTCAAAGCCCTTTTTTGGTCTCCAAAATTAATGTTTCCACGGGCTTGTAAAATATCAAGGAAAACTTCACACTTTTTAAAGGTTTCAAATAAGGGAGGCTCACATTTGTCACAATTGATGAGTTTAGGATAATGCACGTCAAAGTGGATAGCAAGGATAGTATGATCATGGAGTAGGCTCATGGTGCAAATATCTTCATAAGGACTAGGAGTAACTTCTACCATTTTTTTATCAATTTTAAAGGATGTGGATGTAGCATCATCAAGTATATCAACAAGGGCATCATAGCACGCATTATAGGCACCATACCCTAACCTTATAGTGCCATCATTTTCTGGTAGATACAAAGGATGAAAAGGGCCTTGCTCTTGGAGGCTAAGACATTTTCCTTTATAGTTCATGTTATGGCACATATCTAATGAAATGGGATATATGTTGTCCTAAAAGAAAGAAGCGTATTATTCGTCTTTGTAAAGCCATGTAGGATCGAAGCCAACATCAGCAAGATAACTACCATGGATGAAGATGGTAGGTCCATATTGTAGCATGAGGAATGGATCTTGTGATTTAGGTTTAGGTTGACCAAAGGATCATAGTGAAATGGGAAATTTGACAATGTGGAGGGTTTCATGGATTTGGTATTCTCTGCATCCTTTGTCAATGATTTTGAATATGAATTTGTAGGAAATTTTTTGTGGTATTACATTGGATAAGGTGGAAGGAGGAATATTTACAAACACCCTCAAAAGATTGAAAATGGTAAATTTTGTTGCATTCTCCCTCCAACATTTTGCAATATTGGAAGGGATAGAGATCACCCAAAATAGTCACTTCTACACCATTGTAAGGGAACTTGAGGTAGTAATGGTAAGTGGATGGAACAACTCTAATGGCATGAATTTAAGGTCAAACTAAAATGAGATTATATGGAAGATCTAGGTCCAAGGTATGACATAAGGTTTGTTGCATTATGGGTCTTACCTCAATAAGCAAGTGGATAGTCCTAGTTCTTAATCTCTTTGCATTATTACATGCTTTGATTGTAATAGTTTAAGGACCCAAAACTTTCATTGAATAGCCTAAATTTTGTACCAACTTGAGTATAAAAATATTTAGGCTAGATCCATTGTGAATGAGAACTCAATTGATATTATGTCACGGATATGATGACTTCAATACGAAGAGGATGATTGTGTGAAGGGTTAATGGAATGGATATCATCATGAGTAAAATTAAGATGAAGGTAAACACAAAGAGGTCCATTAAGGGCTTGGAAGTCTGAGGGATCAATATTGGTAGGCACACAATATTTTTGAAGGACTCAATTTTGAATATCCCTGAGTAGAGTATTTGTAAAGGAGTTCAAGGATTGAGATTTGGGTGGGTTTCTACTCAAGATGGTCAATAAGTTCATATTACTTTATAATATTGATTAGGGGAGGGCCTTGGACAATAACTCTACTATGTTAGGTAGTGATCGCAAAATTGGATGATTTATTTTGATTGTGTGAACTCTCTCATCAAATTGCTCATTTGGTGAATGACAAAATCATAGGTATGGGAGGCTTTGTGATAATGGATGTTATGAGGTGTGGGAATCCTAACCTTGATTTTTTTCTTTGTGGAGGTATTTTTCTGACTATGTTTTGGGAATTATTTTTTATAGATCCCCATGTTTTGATGGAAAATGAGGTAGATGGTCCTTCAACCTCAATTTCACCCATATTTATAAGGTCTTGGATACAATGTTTCAATTTCATACACTTTCTTGGGGCATGACCTTTGAGTCTATGATATTCAAAATATTCATCGTGATTATGCCAGGACAACTTGGGTTGGTTGTCATTGAAGGGTTATGTGAGGGATTATGTGGCCATGTTGGCTTTGGAAAGTTGATGGAAGACAAACTCAAGGGGTTCCTCTAGAAATGTGAATTATCTCCTCTTTCTCTTAGGTTTTGGTGATATGGAAAGAATGGTGGAAAATAGAGAGGGTTTGTAAGTGTTGCACATTCTTTGAGTTGGTGACTCCATCACCAACCACATTTTAATTTTTTCTAAGAAATTAGGTTTATCATTAGAGAACTTGGATTTTTCATTTTCATATTGGTCCTTTGAATAAATTTTGGTAAGTCGTTTAGAAATAAATAAATTTTGATACAGATTTTATTTTTAATTATCTCATCAAAAGTGTTGGCACATTGCACTTGTAGATGGACGGATAGTTCTTGATTGAGGTTGGAAACAAAGATGTATACCAAACACTTCTATAGAACAGGCTAAGGGAACCTACTAGCCAAAGCTCTCTATCATCATTGGGGTAATGACAAAAATTCACCTATTATTTTTTCCCTGGCATTGCAAAGGACCATCATGGCTAATTCATGCTCCATGTTATAGAAGAAGTGATTAAAAATTTTCTCTATGAGGCATCCAAAGGATGTGATGGACCTTTTAGGTTGGTGTAAGAACCATTCTAGTACTTACTTTCCTAGTCTATGGAGAAAGGAGAAAATTAGGAATATATCCTTATGTGCTACTCCTTGGATAGCCATGAAGAATTGTTTTATGTTCTCCCTAGGATTTATGAAATAGAGTGGTCAAAAGGTTAGGAACAAAATTCTTGAAAGGTGTATGATTTTTTATGTGTCTCATCTTGAAGAAATGGTATTGTGTATGTTGCTTCTTGGGTGGGGTGAAGTGTTGCTGTTGGTTTATATTACCTAAGGTATGAAACAAAGAAAAATAGGGTTTGGATTAAAATGGATTGATAACCAAGAGCCTATTTTCCTAATTTCATTCAAAATGTGTGCTATAGAGGATAGATTTGGAAACTAATAGTACTAACTATCATAATGTAGATCTAGAAAGTGTAAAATGTTGTGTACTTATCACCAAAGATTCTTTTTTAGACATCACTTAGGACTCATTCGCCCTATGGCAAATGGAAACTAGCTACGGTTCTAGAAAATCAGTTTATGGGTTATGTTATGCTTAGTATGCACTCCCAGATTCCAGTTGCTCACTATCAAATAGCTAGACATAAATCTTGCATATAAATTTCCATGATTTGACAACTTTTCTTGCAACTTTGACAACTTTACAACTTTCTTCAATTTTGCTCTTCAATTGATCTTCAACCTAAAATCTACAATCATGCATCAAAGAGAAGAAAAATGTTGTTTTGTTAGGAAATAGGGGTTTTCCTTGGTCAAACCCCATTTTGGTAATTAAATCTTGAAATGAAATAGAAAAACGTGAAGGAATGATGAATGAACAACACTATCTAACAACTCACCAAAGCTTATTTGAACCTTGGATAAATTTTCAAACTAGAATGAAGTGGCCTCAATGAATGTAGATCTTGATCATGAAACTTGATTAGAGATAATTCCTTTGAACATACTTGGTTGATCTTGAACACTACATCAACATAAGAGCTCAAACAACATGCATGATGCAATAAATCTTTGACATGACAATGGAATCTTGATTTCTGAAATAATCTTCTATAAATTTACCCTTAAATTCCTTGAAAATGCTCTTGGATGCTCTTGAAGTGATCTTGTGAAAGTACTCTTGATTTCTTATGAAGATCTAGTATGAAACATAGTGAAATAACCTTGTATGTATACATATCTTAAGTTTAATTCCTAAAATTCAAATATCACATGCCAACATTGAATTATGGATTTGAAATCATTAAAATATCACCAAAAACATATCCAAAAGAGGGTCCTAGGTCTAAGTGAGGATCCATTCGCCATAGGGTGAATGGTTCCTAGGCCATTTATCTAGGACACACATCAGGAAATGTTAAACATTATGTAAAATTAGGGTCCTAGAACTCAATGAGGACATATTCACCCTATGGTGAATGGTTCCTAGGTCACTTACCTAGGACACACATCTTCCAAAGTTAAGTGTTGTGAAATGGAATTTATGAATGTCAGTTTTTATCCCTCAAAAATTGCATTTAATTAGGCTTGTATTTGAATTAAAGGGTCCAATTAAGGAAAATTAATTTCAATCAATAATGAAGACCTAGATTAGTGTGAAAGTGTAAAGATACACCTTACAACACCAAAAGCAAGGCACAATTAATTCCATTTGATCTAAAAGGGCCCTAAGCTTAATGTAAATATGAAAATCATATTACAAGACTAAATCAAGGCATCATTAAGCTCGTTTTATTATTAATTATTTCCCAAATTAAGTGTGAAAAAGGGATACTTTTTCTTATACTACATTTTACCCCCACTTTAGTGAGAGTATGACCCCATTTCAAACTCACACTAAAGTGGACATTCAAGACACTTATGTATGCAACAATGACAAAGATATAGTCATAAAACATCAAAGACCAGAAAGATCAAGCCTAAATGGTCCAATCGGCGTAGAACACATCTAAGCCTCCAATTTTTGTTTTTGTCGCGCTCACTCCAGGGTAGTGAAACCTCATGTTGCCCACTAGGTGAGTATCCCAAAAGGGTGGCAAATGAGAGAATAATATTAGGCTACCATACCATATCAAATCTATCCTCCTAAAAACTTCAATAAGGTGTCACAAGATGAGGCAAGGCTCCACAAGCAAGCAAGGTGTGTTATGCTAGGTGGTCTTGAATTTAGAGTTCGAGCTTCATAAGGCTTAACAAGCTGCTTTAAGCTAAACACCTATGAACAAGGCAAGGATCCATAGGAAAGCAAGGTGTGTTATGCTTGGTGGCCTTAAATTTAGGGTTTCAAGCTTCATAAGGTTAACAAGTTGCGTTATACTAACACTTATGAACAATAATGCTAGTAAAAAAATTTGTTCAAAAGGATTTTTCTTAGTTCATGTAAGGTCTTCTTCTTAGGGAACATCGTGTCTAATGTCTCCAAAAGAGGACAAGTCAATAGTAAAAGATTCGCAACTTAGGGAATGTAATGTGTCACATCACCACTAAGAGGAAATTCATACACTAAGAAAAATAGGGTTTGGATCAAAATGGATTGATAACCAAGAGTATATTTTCCTAATTTCATTCAAAATGTGTGCTATAGAGGATAGATCTAAAAACTAATAGTACTAACTATCAAAATACAAATCTGGAAAGGGTAAAATGTTGTGTACCTATCACCAAATATGCTTTTTTAGACCTCACTATGTGTCTTGGCTAAGGTTCTAGAAAATTAGTTTATGGGTTGTGTTCTACTTAGTCTGCACTCTCAAATTCTAATTGTTCACTGTCGGACAACCGAAAATAAATCATGTAGATCAGTTTCTATGATTTGATAAATTTTCTTGCAACTTTGACAACTTTGCAACTTTCTTCAATTTTTCTCTTCAATTGATATTCAACCTAAAATCTGCAATCACACATCAAAGAGAAGAAAAATGTTGTTTTATTAGAGAATGGGAGTTTTCCTTCATAAAACCTTGTTTTGGTAATTAAACTTGAAATGAAATAGAAAAGCATGAAGGAATGATGAATGAAAAACACTATTTAACAACTCACCAAACCTTATTTGAACCTTGGATGAATCTGAAAACTAGCATGAAGTGGCCTCAATGAATGTAGATCTTGATCATGAAAATTGATTAGAGATAATTCCTTTGAACATGCTTGATTGATCTTGAACACTACATCAACATATGAGCTCAAACAACATGCATGATGTAATAAACCTTTGACATGACAATGGAATATTGATTGTTGCAATAATCTTCTATAAATCTACCCTTGAATTCCTTAAAAATTCTCTATAAGTGCTCTTGTGAAAGTACTCTTGATTGCTTATGAAGATCTAGTATGAAACATAGTGAAATAACCTTGTATTTATACATATCCTATGATTAATTCCCAAAATTCAAATATCACAAGCTGAAATTGAATTATGGATTTAAAATCATTAAAATACCACAAAAAACATATCCAAAAGAGGGGTCCTAGGTCTAAGTGAGGACCCATTCGCCATAGGGTGAATGGGTCCTAGGCCACTTACCTAGGACACACATCGGGCAATGTTAAACATTATGCAAAATCAGGGTCTTGGAACTCAGTGAGGACCCATTCGCCCTATGGTGAATGGGTCCTAGGCCACTACCTAGGACACACATCTTCCAAAGTTAAGTGTTGTGAAATGGCATTTATGAATGCCAAGTTTTATCCCTCAGAAATTGCATTTAATTAGACTTGGATTTGAATTAAAGGGGCCAATTAAGGAAAATTAAGCTCAATCAATTAATGAAGCCCTAGATTAGTGTGAAAGTGTAAAGATACACCTTATAACACCAAAAACAAGACACAATTAAGTCCATTTGATCTAAAAGGGCCCTAAACTTAATGTGAATATGAAAAACATATAATAACACTAAATCAAGGCATCATTAAGCTCATTTTATTATTAATTATTTCTCAAATTAAGTGTGAAAAAGGGATACTTTTTCCTACACTACAAGGTATTAAAGTTAAGATTAGGGAGGTGATCAATGTTTGGATAGTCATATTGGAAGTGGTAACATGGAAGGTGTTTTGGTTTCAAATGGGAATGGATATGTAATCCATGTGGGAAGCATGATGTTTGTAGGGTGCCTATGGTTGATGTGGCTTGACTAGTAGAAGGTGGATATTTGGAATTGTATATAAGGGATATGTGTCCTAGGTGGGATTGATTCTTGATAGAGGGGGTTACCCCTAATGGTAAGGGATAATTTTATTGGAAACATTGTGGTGGGCTAGGTGAAGATTGGTGTGGTCATGAGTGAGGGTTGTATGGCTAGTGGTGGGAGGTTCCTCGTGGACATGACTATGATCCAAGGTGTCATGATACACTATATGGTCAATATTGGGAAGGTCATATCTAGGTAGAAATTTAGCCCCTAATTCAATGTTGTGTCTAAGGATAACATATTTCCTTATTTTTATAAATATTTCCATAAGATCTCACACTCCTATTTAGAACTTAGGAGGTTAATGGGTTTGGCAGTATATTCATGTTGGCAAGGGGTACCATCATCACTATTTGTATGGTGAGGGTGAGATAATTTTGTTAGAAAGTGGAATCACTCTATGACGGATTGGTTATGGAAGATTTTCTCTTTAGAAATTTCTAACTTAGAAACTTTCCTTGTGATGGATCCATTAGAATTGGTATTAAGATTAGACATGACCAATTGGATGATCTCGGATGTTTGATGAGGTTGGCTTTTGAATGAGGGGGTTTTAAAGGTGATGCCCTTTGAAATCAAAGGTTGATTTTAATGATTAGGTTGTGTACAAGGATAATAAATCCCAAGGATTATGAGAAGGGAATGATAGCCAAAGATAACCTTTTAGATGATGAATTTGGATAGATGACCAATATGGAGGAGTTGTTTTGGATGGAAATGATTGATTGGATAAGTGTAGTAGGATTTGTATTTTTAGATATTTCACCATTTTGGATCATAAAGAAAAATATTTTGGATTGGTTAAGTTTTTTGGAGATTACAAATTGTTATAGGATTCCAAAGGATTCAATTTGGGGTTCTTATTGAGGGTGAAAAATTTGGGATGAGAAGATTTCATGTGGGAATATGACCTAAGGATTCAAAGGCTAGATTGGATTAGATGGCTAAGCTTGGGGAATTTGGCATCAATTGAATGGGATAATAAGGGAAAAATTCCTAATGATTAGTCTAAAATAGGATAATGGACTAAAAGGGGATAAGGATTTGATTAGGTTTAATCATTTGGTGGTTGAAGTAAGATTATATTAGATGGATAGATTGGGTAACTACTTCTAGAAGTTGGATTTGGAAGATGGTGAATGAGGTTTGGAGTAAAAGCTACATAGGCATTGAAAGACAAAGATTTAGCAATGAACCACATAATTGGCCAATGACAAAGCACTAGCACTAAACTATGTAAGTACAAGGCTACATGGTGAGGTGAATTTTGATTGTGTGGATTATTTTCTCTTAGAAAATTTGACTTGGGATGGATTTGGCCTCAAATTTAACTTGTGGTTACTATTTTAAACATAATTATTTTTAAAAAACTACCTAGAATGGACTTGCTTTAAAGTTACAAAAAATCACATGGTAATCACAATACCAAACAAGTGAAGACACATCCACAAGGCCAAAATTATGTAATAAGGATTATCAATCTATTGGGTGAAAATTATGTAATCCCTTTTTAACATATTACACAACCTTGATTTCAACCACAACTGTGTGAGATATGATCTCTTCTCTTAGAAAGGGGAGGCGCCCTTCTTACTGCTTATTGAAACTAAGTAAAACTAATTAAGTATTCACAAAAATGTATATTACAATTAAGAGATGGGGGTGTGTCACATTCATACTTCTCTCTTTTTTCAAAGAATATGTTTTACAATGCTTCACGATTGGTAGTTCTAATTCGGTACAACTTTAAACTAAAAACAAAGAAGTAATTCAAATATCTCTATCTTGTCAAAGCAAAGCCTAGAGATACCAGCATGATAACAATAAATAATAAAAGAAGAAAGAAAAGCTCACAAAGGCACAAAGACATTTTGTAGCTTTTCACCAGTGGATCCTTGAGATATGTAACGAGCATCGTATTAGAAGCACAAAGTATTCTAGATACAACACATCAATTCCATGAACAACATGAATAAATACAAGCACAAAGTCTTATAGAGAATTCACCAAAAGTTACCCAAATAGTATCACAAATTCAAATAAAGAGTGCAACACAAAGTTTACACAAATTTATTCAAATCCCTTGAAATCAAGTAGTTACTAATCACCACCAATTTGATCAAGCCATAAGATAATTGATTCAACAAAAAGTCTAGAATGCAACTTTCTTCTTTATTGATCAAATTTAAATTCACGAAGATGAACACGAAGTTTCATATATTTACTTCAAAATGGGAAGCACTTCGTTGCAAAAGATTAAAGGTAATTAATACAAGAGAAATCGTTCCTATTTATAAAAGAGAGGGAAAAGAAAATCCAGGAAAAGTAGATGAGCAAATTTAGGATAGTTAGGTGAGCAAATTTAGGAAAATCTCACCTAACAAGTCAACTTATTCAAAGATGTTGTCCAACATTTTAGGAAAACATCTCTATTTTTACAAGTAATTACATCTTGGAAAAAGACATGTGTAATATGTCAAAAACTATTTACAAAATGCGTAAATGAAAGCATAAAAATATCCAACACTAGAGATAAGAAGTCTTCATGGTCCCTTTCTTTGGGCATGGAAGTCTTCATATTTCTTCTTGGTCTCCTATATGAATGTGTCATCTGGACCAATAGGGTAATCGACAAGGGT
Source organism: Sequoia sempervirens (assembly GCA_007258455.2). Taxonomy (NCBI): domain Eukaryota; kingdom Viridiplantae; phylum Streptophyta; class Pinopsida; order Cupressales; family Cupressaceae; genus Sequoia; species Sequoia sempervirens. Next base: position 366,262,167 of record VDFB02105785.1, read on the forward strand.
ATATGAACTCTTGTGATTGACCTTTTGGAAAATGAATGAATCTTCTTGCATTTGTTAAGATGCATCTTGAGATTATCAAGAGTTAACTGTATATCACAAATGGCATGCATGGAGGCCTTTAAAAATTTTGCATCCTCCACTTGCTTCATGATTCCTTCCTTGTAGATCTGAGAAAGTTCACTGGCCAGGAGGAAAATATTTTTTTCATCAAGGAGCTTACCCAGTAACTCCTTAATTCTAGTCTCTAGGATAGCATGATGTCCTTCGACATCTTCTTATACTTGGTGGATATCTTCAATAAGAGACTTGATCACTTGAATGCGGTGCTTGAGAGATTCTCTTACCTCCACATATTTCTCTATGTCGGGAATTACTCCAACTTCCACCAACTTACTCAACTTTGCCTCTTTCATTTGTGACCAAAATGAGAGGCATTTTCCATTTCTTTTTGTTCCTGGGAAAGTATGATTTCTTCTTTATCAAGCTTTGATTTTAGCTTAGCTATCTCAGTGGTCTTCTCATTAGCAACAACTATGACTTGTGAACCATGTTCTACGATTTCATCAATGAAATCATACAATGCCTTACCCTTGGAGGCAAAAATTTTTGCCTTTCATACTGCTCGATCCTCAAGGCTTACCATAGCCATGGGTTGTACATTTCTTGAAGAGCCTACAAGTCTCCTCAAAATAGTTGAATAATGCTCGACCTTCTCCTTGTACATATCTCAAGCCTATTCCACCTTGTCAAGCCTTCCTACTAATGCATTCAGGACCACCTGTGCATCTGCCTTTGCACTTTCATTTGTCACTTTGTTGAGTTGGACTCTCGTGAAAGTGTAGTCCTCCATGTTTACATCTCCTTCTTGTGGGGGTAGACTAATATCATCAAAATTATGACTAGTTTTTTCAACATGAAGCCTTGAATGAGCTTTTTCCTTTTTCTTCCCCTCGGCTTTTGGAGGAGTTATCTCTTCAAGATCAAGCTCATCTGGGGAGATCATTTGTTTCTTTCACTTTGATACTTGATACATAAACCAAGGTTGGAGGGAGGAAGTATGTGCTTCTTGACTCACCATCAACTCTTGTGTTGTAGCCACTTCTATAGAAATGATTGGTATGGTAACAATCGGGGTAGTATATGTCATGATTGCTCTAGTGGACTGCACACCAAGTTGACTCTGCAAAGACTCATTCATGAATCTATCAATTTCAAATTCAAAAGTGATATCAAAAGATGGAGATGACAAATTTGGGATGGATGAAGGAGAGCTTGACAAGACATCAATAGTTTGTGAGTTTGAAATTGTAGGAGTGGTAAGGATGGTTGATACTATAGGAGGAATAGAAACATCCACTATATGTATGGTAGATGTGGGAAGAGGTGAAGTAGGAAGAGGAGGTGGAGGAGTGGTAGGATTAGGAGGTGTATGGTGGAAATTTAAAGTAACAGACAATGACGTTTGGGGAAGATCTTCAACAACATTCTCATGTGGAGATAGAGTTTGTTCATCATCATGCCTAAGTTCTTCCTCATTACCTTCTTTTTCTCCTTCATTTTTTTCGGACTCTTCCTCTTCTGTAGATTATTTTTCCTCATACTCTTCCTCTTCAGATTCTTCCTCTTCATTAGATTCCTTGCTTTTTTTTCCTTCTTCTTCTTCAAATTCTTGTTCCTCAGAAGCAGGCCCTTTTCCTTTTGCATGAGTTCGCTCAGATTTTGTTTCCTCTTGTTCTTCAACTTCCTGTGTAGGCTTCTTACCAACAATGAACTTGATTCTAGGACCTCTTTGGGAAGAAGAGGGAATAGCCGGATGCTTGTCTTTTGTGTGGAGTTCCTACCATTGACTGGTTTCTACTCTTGATACTTCTTCTGGTTCAGTCCTGAAAGCTTTCATCTAGAAGCCATGTTTGTGCAACCATTCTGTTGTGTTGGATAAGATGGGTGCAATCCTTTCTTTGATGGAGATGCTTTCCTTTTTAGACCATTGTACCAAAGGTAAGGGTCTCCTAGAAATTTCATCCTCTTCATAGGCAAAGTTCATAATGTCACCAGGATCTTTGAAATCCTCCAATAGATCAGCCACACCAAGATCTCTGATCTACTCTATGGTTAGCCTACAATAATCCATTTTGTGGATGTCTTCCTCATCTCTACAGTCTGCCCATATGTCTTCAAAGAGGTAGACATGTCGGTGATTTTTTTTATTTCCTCTTCACATCTTGGTAGTCAAAGTCAAATCTATATTTGTATGCCCTTATAGTCATGATCTGCATTTATGTAGCAACTAACTTTTCCTTTTGTACACTATGAATGGTATATCTACCAATCATTAATGGAAACTTGAAACCCTGTTTGTGAATTCTCATGCATTCCTTGTGAACTGAGATCAATTGTCTACACAGCTCCATGAGTATCCACTTATCTGAGGGATATCTAGGCAACATGTAAGGGCACCTAGTATAGCAACCTACCCTCATATAGGTGAAAGTTGGAAACTGCAAAAAGATACAACCAGCCTTACTCACCACTTTCTGTGCCTCATCTGAGACTCTCTTCTTTTCGAGAGTTGGGTCAAAACTAAATAGTAGAGGTGCAAAGAAGGCATCTGTGACCCTCTTGAAATGATGAAGATTTTCCTTCAATTCCAGCTGATAAAAATACTTATACACAGGTACAAAGTGTTTGTTTCCCTTTTTAGATAGCCTTGGGAATTGCCTCATTACAATGGCAACATGCACCAAATAAGAAGTCATATAGAACTTCAGAGTGGTTGGCACATTTATCAACTACTCATCAATTTCATCACTGATTTAAGTCCCCCAATCAATGTGAGCTTTCTTTCTCCTGATGATCTGAATGTATTCATACATCCAATCCTAAAAATGAGATGACTCAGGCAAGCCTTTCACCCTACTTAGGAGGGTAATCATATCCCTGACATCCTCTTTAAAGTCACTTTGATGAAGCCCCTTTGGCCATCTTGAGATAGTAGGCCTAGGTTTTTTCAACCATTAGTTGTTAATCAAATTTTTAGCCTTGTTTGGATCTTGATCATAAACCTCTTGTGCCTATTGAATTGAAATTTTGTGTATTGTTCCATGTGTGGAACCTAGAAAATAATATCAAAAAATTCAAGGTCTAGTCTCATCATTACTTGTCCAAAGGAATCTATTACACTTCTGCTCTCTCAGATGTAGTGGGATGCAACCTTAAGAACAAACTTTGTACTATGAGCTCAGAAGTTGGGAATGTGGATACCAGGTGTAGATTTCTATGGACAATGGATCTCAAGTTGTCTTTTAAGGGATTTTGCTTAGTTCTTTTCACAAAATCTTCAAGGTCCTGATGACCAACTTCGATGTCTTTGATTTCATCCACCTTCGAGATCACCACGGTAGGTGGAAAGACACCTTGATATTTGTATTTCATTTTTCCTTCTTTCTTATTGTTGAAAAATGAGGTGTTTTCTTAGCTTAATGCTTTGTAAAACTTTAATATTGCTAATCTAAGTAAGTATTTTCTTTGTTACATATATTCTTTGTGGGTGATTATCTTGATTAATTCATTTTACTATTGTAGAATGTAGAGAGAAGTTGATAGAAGAACTAGACAGGATATTAGAAAGATCACACAAGATGTACCATGGAGAAACCCTTTCAGGAAAAAAACTCCACCAAGAATTATTCTATTATTCAATCTCTAAATTACAATAGCTCCAATTCTTGCTTGAGAATGCTTCTTCTGTCTTTACCAATCTTCTTCACAACCTGCAATAAAAACTCTCACAACTCTATTCAACTTGCTTGAGATAAATAGGCTTTAATCAGCTTTGTAAACTCAACATGAGTTACAATTACAATGCACAAGCCCTATCCCTAAAAGGTATGCCATATCTCATGCAAATAGGATTATCTCATGAAGAACAATGCTAAAACATGTGCTTCATCCATTTGGGCGTCCCAAACTCAAGCTACAACTCAACCTTCATTATGTTGATAATTCCAAAGCTCTTCCTCAAAGTTGGCGCCGATCAAAGGTCCTACTTAACTGACTCTTCAAAAATATCTTATCATGCATTAGAGGTAAATCCAATAAAGCATCTTGGGTGCCCAAGTTGGCTCCAAGTGCTTTATAGTTAACTGAAACATTTACTCAACACCTTTTCCAAAGAATGATCATCCCTTGTTAACTAGAGGTAGTCCCTGTTATCTGTCATACAACTCAATGTTATTAGCCATGCATTACAAGTTAATTGAAGCTAACTAAATGAAACTCAAAATAACCAACATGCATGCAACATGCACTTGCATGCAACTTAAGATAATTGAACCAAAACTGAACTGAACTAAACTAAACTAAACTAAACTAAACTAAACTAAACTAAACTGAACTAAATTGAACTAAACTGATTCTGAACTGAACTGAACTGAACTAAATTGAGCTGAACTAATTTGAACTAAACTTAACTAAACTTCAAGCATGCAAACATCAAATCCTAACTCCTAGGATCTTTTCATACATTCAAAAGTGTTAACTGTTACTCCGTATAGTTAACTGAACACAAGGTGAGTTTCACCTTACCATGTGTGCACCCACATGCTCTTATTATTTAGGAATAACTGCAAATGTCAATTTCATGATTTATTTCATCCAAATAATTAATATCATCCTAATCTTAGTGTTGTTGAACACATTCCAAGAATCTAGGAGATACATGAAATAATTAATGTTTAGGATTTGCAATTAAATGGTATCCTATTTCCAACATTCTCCCACTTGACATTATACATTGCAATTATTCTAAACAAGGAATAATAATAAAGCAAGTACAAGACTCAAGGCCAAGGGCCTTCTTGCACCAACTAATCAAACCATGCTAACTTCAAATGTAACTTGCATAATCATGAAGCTTCCAAGCAAATGATTAAAACCAAGAGAACTTATCTATATGGTTACATAAGATAATCTGTAACATTAATTAAAGTGTTAACTTTCTCAATTAATACCTTCCCATTATCAACCAAACCATTACCTTTCCCAAGCCTTTGTAATCAAACCACCTCTTTAGAGGCATATAAACCACTAAGTGTGTTGAATTCACATTCAACCAAGGTGTAGACTCCTCGGTATTTTCTATTGAAAAACTTTTCTTACAAGTAACCATTCCAACAAAATTCTCTTACCATAATAGAATTCCAGCCTCACCTATTTCTCCAAGTATCCATGAGGACCTGTAACCAACCAATCCATGCCAAACTCCAAATGCAACCCAACACTTTCATGAAGTAATCAAACAAATGATTAATGTACCCAATACTTAAGAGAAACACACAAGATCAATGTCAAAGCTCCAACCTTGAACATAAACATGACATCCATGATCTAACCATCTCCTCTTAGGAGATCACATGCATCATAACATACTTATACATCCTAGTCTCAAGAGAACCATGTAATATGCCAAAACTCTAATCTAGAATCAGGGGTTAAACCATGACATAATAGCAACCACTCTAAACCAAGAACAAACTATATCCCCAATCACATGAAGATAACCAATGCATCATTACTATTATTTGAGGACTCCTCTATAGAAGAATCAGAACTCTCTTTCTTGTTATTACAATCCTTCTTCACATGTCCTGGTTTCCCACAGTTCCAACACTTTACCTTACTTCGTCCTTCTGACTTACCCTTCCCTTCCTTGTTTCCCTTAGGCTCCTTTTTCTTAGGCCTACCTTTTACAAACAAGGCATCTTGGATTTCCTCCTTAGACTTCCTCCTCATCTCCTCTGATAGGAGAGTAGGAATAATGTTGTCCATCTTTGGATCTGCACCATTACCACTAATTGCAACAATTAGATTTTCACAAGAATTTGGTAATGAACAAAGTAATAAAATGCACTTATCCTCATCCTCTAGCTTTACATCTATAGATGCTAACTGACTAAGAATTAAATTAAAAGCATTTAAATGTTTTGCAACAGATTCACCATATTTCATTTTCAATGAATACAACTGCCTTTTCAAATACAACTTATTGGTGAGACTCTTAGTTTGATAAATATCCCCTATTCTTTTCCATAATTTATATGCACTAGTTTCCATTGAAACATTTAAAAGAACAGCATCAGCAAGACATAACCTTATTGTTCCTCTTGCCTTCTTATCTAATTTATCCCAATCTTCATCTGAAATAGTTGTAGGTGTCTTTGTCTCATTATTAACCACTAACCACTGATCTCTTTCTTCAAGAAGATCTTCCATTTTTAATTTCCACATTTCATAGTTAGAACCATTGAACTTTTCAATCTCTAACCTTGAATTCATTGTAACAAAACTTAATTCCAAAATCAGCAAATAACAAAAATAATAAGAGCTCCCACTAAGCCAATAAATCCTTCAAACTTTAAGAGAAAGGCGTCCCAATACTCTACCCAACCTCAACTCTAATACCAAATGTTGAAAAATGAGGTGTTTTCTTAGCTTAATGCTCTGTAAAACTTTAATATTGTTGATCTAAGTAAGTATTTTCTTTGTTACATATATTCTTTATGGGTGATTATCTTGATTAATTCATTTTACTGTTGTAGAATGTAGAGAGAAGTTGATAGAAGAACTAGACAGGATATTAGAAATATCACACAAGATGTACCATGGAGAAACCCTTTAGGAAAAACTCCACCAAGAATTATTCTATTATTCAATCTCTAAATTACAATAGCTCCAATTCTTGCTTGAGAATGCTTCTTCTATCTTTACCAATCTTCTTCACAACCTGCAATAAAAACTCTCACAACTCTATTCAACTTGCTTGAGATAAATAGGCTTTAATCAGCTTTGTAAACTCAACATGAGTTACAATTACAATGCACAAGCCCTATCCCTAAAAGGTACACCATATCTCATGCAAATAGGATTATCTCATGAAGAAAAATGCTAAAACATGTGCTTCATCCATTTGGGCATCCCAAACTGAAGCTACAACTCAACCTTCATTCTGTTGATAATTCCAAAGCTCTTCCTCAAAGTTGGCGCCCATCAAAGGTCCTACTTAACTGATTCTTCAAAAATATCTTATCATGCATTAGAGGTAAATCCAATAAAGCATCTTGGGCACCCAAGTTGGCTCCAAGTGCTTTATAGTTAACTGAAACATTTACTCAACACCATTTCCAAAGAATGGTCATCCCTTGTTAACTGGAGGTAGTCCATGTTATCTGTCATACAACTCGATGTTATTAGCCATGCATTACAAGTTAACTGAAGCTAACTACATGCAACTCAAAATAACCAACATGCATGCAAATTAAGATAACTTAACCAAAACTAAACTGAACTGAACTGAACTGAACTGAACTAAACTAAACTAAACTAAACTAATTTTGAACTGAACTAAACTGAACTAAATTGAACTTAACTAATCTGAACTGAACTTAACTGAACTTCAAGCATGCAAACATCAAATCCTAACTCCTAGGATCTTTTCATGCATTCAAAAGTGTTAACTGTTACTTCGTATAGTTAAATGAACACAAGGTGAGTTTCACCTTACCATGTGTGCACCCACATGCTCCTATTATTTAGGAATAACTGCAAATGTCAATTTCATGATTTATTTCATCCAAATAATTAATCTCATCCTAATCTTAGTGTTGTTGAACACATTCCAAGAATCTAGGAGATACATGAAATAATTAATGTTTAGGATTTGCAATTAAATGGCATCCTATTTCCAACACTTATAAGATGATGGAGGATTATTTGTTGTCATCTAGAAACATGATCAAGGTATATCACCTTCTTGGATCACCTAGCGAGATCTTGAGAGAAACTGCAAGAATAGTGAATCATCAGATGTTAGGAGAAAATGTAGCATTGGAAAGCATGAGGCAAGCAAGCAACTCAGAGCAAGTGTGAATGAGCAATTTTGCACGAAAAATAGAGCATGGACGAAGAAACGAGGTTTGGAGCACAAGCGGAGTGATTTTAGAGTGTTATAAGAAAAAATTGATTTTTATGTAGGAGCACTGAAAATCAATGCTCCTACACTTGGGATAGTGATTTACATGTAGGGGCGCTAATTTTTAGTGCTCCTACATGTGTTATGTACTTTGAGAAATCAAAGTTTTGGGGCGCTGAAAATCAGAGCCCCTGCATTTCAGAGAAGTTCATTTTTATGTTCAAGCACTGAAAATCAGCACTTGAGCATGTCTTCTTACACTTGGAAAAAGTGAAGTGTAAAGGCAAGCAAAAATAGTGCCATAGCATATTGAAGGAAAGTGCACTCCATGTAGGAGTGGTGATTTTCACCGCTCCTACATGGAGTTGGCGAAAATCTCTTAAGTGAAACGATGATTAATTTCACCACTTTGACATTGAAGGGTAAAGTAGACTCAGTGTTCGAGCAGTGAAAATCACCACTCAAAAAATAGGAGTTGGATGATCCTTTCAAAATGATGAAGAATCATTTATTTCAAAATGAAGACACAAGAATCTTCACCACTTGGTGAGTATGTATACCCAAGTGAGAAACGGTGGAAAGACAAAAAAAATGGCGAAAAATATGGAGAGAAATCAAAACCAGGGTATCAAAGCAAAAATGCGCAAAACAAAAACAAAAAACAGGGTGTGATCTTAAAAGAGGAATGGAAAATTAAAAAGATGAAAAGACCAAACCCTAAATGTAGAAAATTATTGAGTAAGGAGAATTAAACATCTACAGAGATTTAAAAGCTAATAGAAAAAAGAAAACCGATGAAGAAGAAGGACAAAAACTCACCTAGTGAAAAACACGAAGCCCTAGCTCAAAAAGCATGAAAAATTTTCAAGATCATGACCCAGCTTAGAGTTGGATGAAAACCAGCACATAGGGAGAGATAATGGTGAAGAAATGAGGGAGGATTAGCATAAGATGACTTTATTTAGTCACTAAAAGAAGGCCATTAATGAACTCGGCGTTTGCATTAATGAAGGTGCACAAAAAAGCGAAAAAGATGAACGAGCGGTGAAAATCACCGCTTGTGCATCTAGTAGACTTGAGAGAACAAAAGTGCACAACAATGATTTTCACCACTTGTGCATCATTTAGACTTGACAAAGGAAAAAAATGCACTAGCGCTGAAAATCAGCACTTGTGCATCTCAAAGATGGTGGCAAAGTGTAGGAGTGTTGATTTTCAGCACTCCAACACTTGGAGTCAAAATTTTAATAAGGCACATGTAGGAGCGTTGATTTTCAGCACTCCAACATGTTTCACAATTTTACCAACTCCCAAAGGTTGAGAGTTGACAAAGATACTCATTTTGAAGCTCTTCAAAATACAGACGGGGAGGAACACTCAAATGGATTGTTTGAGGTTTTGGACCATGCATCGAGGTGAATTGAAATTTTCCTCATTTTGCATGCTTGAAGTACATGGAACTACGAAATGGACAAGTTTCGTAGGGGGTTATCCCATGAATCTAGTGCAGCTAGATTCAAGGATAACACAATCTTCATGAGCCCATAAATATACCATCTACCAAGGGTATTGGGTAGCTAGGGAATTAAAGTTCATGGACCACCTATCCACCCATTACCTTAGAAGCCAAATCCTTTCCCAAATATATCTCTACCTCTACCACTTATAGGTACAATGTGGTTAGGTTCTTGGACCTAACTGATAATTAATATACCAAAAGGAAAGATGGTTGATAGTCTTATCTATGTCTAAACAAGGATTTTTTAGGATCATCCCTAATATACAACAAGGGTACATAGGTCTTGATTCCATGGAATGGAGAAGGATGTATCTAATGCTTGATACGAGAGGATAAACCACTCTCCTCCATCATAATCCCAAGGTATAGAGTTATTGGGTGCTTAGCTAGAATGAAAAAAAATCCTTTTTCAATGGGTGTATCTTATGATTAATTTCTAGCTATTTATACCCAATCAAAACACTAGGTTTTGGGTTGTCCCCTAGGGTGATGGAATTCCTAATCAAGCCTCCTATAAATAAAATAAGACAACACTTATTTTTATCCTCATGATCAAGAGTATCTATAAGTGTAACTTTGGAATTAAAATATAACAGAAAATTTTTAAAACCCAAATTGAAGTGTGGTGTGTAATTTTAATCCCAATTTCAAATGTGAATGTATAATCAAAAGAAAAATCACACAAAAGATAAAAATATCTAAAAATATGCCTTCAGTAATCATCTTACAAGACTGCAAGAATAGTAGTTTCTTAGCAAATGTCTTAGACCAATGTGATTTTCCTACAAATTAGGGTAGTTTCTAAAAATTTGAATTTGGGATTATTTCAAAAACCAAGATTGAGTACCATAAAATGTAGGAAACAAAACAAATGCACCTAAATATGGAGCATTGGCATTTAAATGCATAGATGGCTAATAACAGGTATCCTAAATCTACAAAAAAAGGTTGGTACAATTTGGAAAAAGATTGTAAAAACCTATAACAAAGAGTGAAACCAACTAGAAAAAAAAATTAGGTCATTACTAAATCAAAAAATAGAAGGACGATTGAAAGAAAAATTCCAAAAATGATTAAATAGATGAATAGAAAGACAATATGGTGCAGGAGCACCTAAGGAACAACAGGCAGTTTCATTAGGTAAATAAGAAATCTAGAAGGGTAATTTTGTTTTGTTTTCATAAAGGTCATGTTGACCATTATGTAGTTAGATTAGAGGTGTTTTTGATCTCTTGGAGAGAAGTTGTGAAGTGATGAATAAGTATAGAAGCTCATCTTCCTGAGTTTTCAAAAGTTGGCAAAAGTTTGAAAAACATAGTGGATTTTATATTTTTTCCATTAGGTCATGAATAAGTCCGACCAAGGGGAGAGGTAACCACTTTGAGAACCTTTAAAAGGTTGGCCTCGACCTGGAATGTTGGTTGGAAAAGCTTTGTATCTTTTGGAGTTTACTGTTCATATGGAAAAGCAATGAATTTCTTGCAATTTTCTAGTTTTTAGTTCTTGTTAGTGTGTTAATGGAGGGTTACAGGCACTGAGCAGTCTGTGGAACATGTAATCATTGTTTTTCAAGCTTTGTGTGGTCAGTGGTTAGGTTGTTTCATCATTTTCTTGCTTTTTTCTTAGTTAGCTTTGTTTCTTTCCATTGCTGATCAGTCCGGCAACCTGTTAATCATGGAGTCTTAGACCTCTGTTTTCCACTATACCTAATGTATAGTCTGTGGGGAATGAGGCTAAGCTCCATGCCTATAAATAGATTAGGTTTAGGTGTCTATAGGAGGAAAGGTATGTTGGAAAAATTCTTCTCCTAGGCGAGCTTGACTGTGCCCAGCTAGGAAAGATAGTGAAAATAAGCACTAAAGTTGTAGGGGTGTCAATTCCCTGACAAACCAAGGTGTGTGGTGAATGCAAGAAGCCTTGCAGAGGCTTGGCAAGAAGGAATGGAGCCCTGACAGACCACATGAATGAAGATTCAACTGACTATTCTCAAGAAGGTCAGAAATTGGCTTAAAACAAGCCTAAATTTGCTAAGTTAAGGGTTAGAGCAGCGTATGGACGGTGGAGGCTCCAAACCCCAAAAAGTTTCAAGGTGTGGGCAAGGGTACCACAAATCCCAAGAAAATATTTGGGGTTATTTGGAGAATTTGGGCACAATCTCCATTTTTCTCGGGTTAGGAGGCCTAATTGGGGGCTTTAGGGCTTGTAGCCTTTTCAAACGCTAGGAGAGGGTTTGGTGGAAGCGATGGAGAATTGGAGTTTTGTGATTGATCAAGAACCCTAGAGGGATGGTTTTGAGGCCATGGGAGAAATCACACACCCCTGCATTGAGTTAGTGAAGGTTGGAGTTGTAGCTAGCCTTTAGGAAGATTAAGGGCTAAGGAGAGAATGGCAGAGAGATCACCAAGATTATCTTGGTTAGGGAAATGGAGATAATAGTAGTGTTGTCCAGGAGAACCTAGGGTGCCTAAAAAGCATTAGGGCCTACAGGTTAAGAAGGTGGAGAGTGACACCAAAGGGAATTGCTAAGGTGAGACCCAGAGCATGCGACAGTGAGTGTTCCATCCAACCCTACCCTATCAGATTGGTATCAGAGCAACTAAAATATTTGGGATAGGATAATATATGTCATAGGTTGAGTCCAGTGATTCTTCCATCATGGTGACAAATTCAGAACTAGCTAAGATGGTTGAAGAGTAGGAGGAAGACAATAAACTATTGAGGGAAAGAATAGCCCAGCTTGAACAAGCATTGAGGAGCGTGCAATTTGAAGGAAGGGTACCAAAGGAAGAAGAGGTTGCAGAGGAAGACAAGACCCCTGAACCTGACCCTATTCTGAAAGAAGAGCCTTTCTTGAAGGCATTAAAGGCTTTGAGTGGGAAAGCACTTGAAGGCATACCACTGTTTAGTGGAAAAATGGAAGCTGATCTAGTCATGGATTGGATAGAGGGAATGGAAAACCATTTTGAGTGTGATGGAGTCACTGAGGCACAGAAGGTAAAGGTGGCCAAATCAAGACTAAGAGGTTCTACCTTGACATGGTGGAAATTTATTCAAACAGAGAGGGAAAAGGAAGGCAAACAGCCTATTTCAACTTGGAAAGGAATGGTTGCCAAAGTGAGGGAAGCATACATGCCAGATGACTATGAGATCCAGTTACATAAGAAGAGACAAAGCCTAAGGAAGAAAGACCAAGATGTGAATACCTACATAGAGGAGTTCCAAAAACTTTGTATGAGGTTTAATGTTTTAGAAGATGAAAGTCTCAAGGTGGCTAGGTATCTTAATGGCTTGAAGTGGAACATACAAGAGGAGATGGCTCTTTTAAGTTCGAAGACAGTACATCAATGTTACCAATTGGCTATCAAGATTGAGGAAAGGAGCAAGAGGAAGCAAGACCAGGCCTCTAAGGGTAGAGGCAAAGGCAGAGATCAAAGAGATCAAAGAAGACAGTGAGGTGGCTACCAAGGTAGAGGCAATGACCAAACAAACCAAGGAGTGTCTAAACTCATAGAGCATGGAGGAGAAACATCTTCTAGAGGAGGATATAACAGAGGTAGAGGACCTCAAGGAGTTTCAAACAGAGGAAGAGGAGCAGGTAGGAGCAATTCATACTTTGCAAACATGAAATGCTACCATTGTGGTCAAGTAGATCATCCTGCTAATAGGTGCCCGGAGAAAGCCTCTTCATCAAGCAATGAGAAGAGAGTGGCTTATGCACAAGAGGACACCATGAGCCCTAATTCATCTGAGGTCAGTCATATTGAATCTGAGGTAGGAGAGAATCTGATGTTCGGTAGAGTTTTGATCAGACAACCAGTCAAGGAAGAACCAAAACAGAGGAGATCTCTATTTAGAGTAAGGTGCAAGATACTTGGTAAAGTATGCAAGGTCATAGTGGATTCAGGTTCAATAGACAATATCATCTCAGAAGAGGCAGTAATGAAACTGAAATTGGAGAAGGTACCCCACACTAACCCCTACAAGGTCACATGGCTAAACAAAGGGCAGAGTGTTCTAGTGAATGAGCAAGTAACGGTGGAGTTTTCCATTGGAGGGTACAAGGACAAGTTAGTTTGTGATGTTTTACCCATGGATGCATGCCATCTACTATTGGGAAGACCGTGGAAATATGACAGAGGTGCCATACATGATGGGAAGGAGAACACCATCTCATTCAAGAAGGATGGGAAGACTTTCAAGTTACAGTCACTGACAGAAGAAGAAGAGGGACAGTCAAAGACACCAAGTGTCATGTTGAGTAGTGGAAAGGAGTTCCTTAACAACCTACATCAAGGGGGTGAAGGGTATGTGATCATGATGCAATCCAAAGAGGAAGATAAGACTGAGAAAACAGTCCTACCAGGAGTAGTCCAAAAGTTACTTGAAAGGTACAAGAGCATAGTTAGTGATGGGACACCTGCAACTTTACCACCAAAGAGAGCCATAAGTCATCAAATTGACTTCATACCTGGAGCCTCATTTCCTAACAAAGCAGCTTATAAGCTTACACCAGATCAGAATCTAGAGGTAGCTAGGCAAGTGCAAGAGTTGTTGGATCAAGGATTGATTCAAAAGAGCATCAGCCCATGTGCAGTACCAGTGGTCTTAGCAACCAATAAAGGTGGTAAGTGGAGATTATGCACTGATTCTAGAGCAATAAATAGGATCACCATTAGGTATAGGTTCCCTATTTCTAGAATTGAAGACTTAATGGATTGTCTTGGAGGAGCTCAGTATTTCACTAAGTTGGATCTCAAGAGTGGATACCATCATATCAGAATCAAGGATGGAGATGAGTGGAAGACAGCTTTTAAGACAAATGATGGGCTGTATGAGTGGAGAGTGATGCCATTTGGCCTCTCTAATGCCCCTAGCACATTCATGAGGCTCATGAATGAATTGCTTAAAGACTTTGCAGGGATATTTGTGGTAGTGTATCTTGATGACATCCTCATATACAGCAAGATAGCAGAAAAACATTTAAAACATGTGGAGTTGGTTCTTAGAAGGTTACAAGAGGAGTTGGCAATCAATCTAGAGAAGTATGAGTTCTTTAAGAAAGAGCTTGTATATTTAGGTTGTGTAGTATCTCAAGGATCACTGAAGATGGATCCAAGCAAGGTGGAAGCCATCCTAAACTGGCCTACACCAACCACAGGGACAGAGGTAAGAAGTTTTCATGGATTGGCTCAATTTTATAGAAAATTCATAAGGGAATTTAGTGGCATATGTGCACCAATCCTAGACACAATCAAAGGAGGTTTAAAAACTAAGTTTAAGTGGACTAAAGAAGCTGAGAAAGGGTTTGAGAAACTAAAACAAGAGGTGGCAACTCAACCTATTCTCTTATTACCTAGTTTTGACAAATTGTTCACTGTTGAATGTGATGCAAGTGGAGTGGTAGTAGGACGAGTGCTAAGTCAAGAGGGCAGGCCTATATCCTTCTTTAGTGAAAAGCTTAATGAAGCTAAACAAAAGTACTCTACCTATGACCTAGAATTGTATGCTTTAGTGCAGTCACTGAGGAAGTGGAGGCATTATCTCCTACCCGAAGAGTTTCTGGTGTTTACTAACAATCAAGCACTCAGCTATATCAACACTCAAGAGAAGTTGAGTAATAGGCATTTGAAATGGATGGAATACATCTAATATTTTACCTTCACCATCAAGCACAAGAAGGGACAGCTAAACAAAGCAGTAGATGCACTAAGCAAGAGGTTGTTGACAGTGCAAGAGATACAGATCAAGAGCATTGGCCTAGAGAGTTTCAAGGATCTCTATGGGGAAGATGAAGACTTTTCAGAGGTCTATAAGGTATGTTCTAACTTTGAGAATCATTTCCATAGCCAATATTATGAGTATACATTGCAAAGTGGGTTATTGTTTAAAGGAAATCAGTTATGTGTTCCAAGAGGGTCAATGAGGGAAAATCTCATTCAGGAAAAGCATAATGGCAGTCTTAGTGGACATTTTGGCATCAACAAGACTTTAGAACTAGTGCAAAGATTCTATTATTGGCCTAAGTTGGCAAGAGATGTTAGAAAGTATGTGGAACAATGTGTTGTGTGTATGAAAGCTAAGGGAGGAGCTAGTAATGTTGGTCTATATCAACCCCTACCCATTCCTAACAGACCATGGGAGTGTGTGAGTATGGATTTTGTGGTAGGCCTTCCTAAGACCAAGACTGGTTTTGACAGTGTTTATGTAGTAGTGGACAAATTTAGCAAAATGAGTCATTTCATCCCTTGCAAAACTACTCATGATGCTAGTTACATAGCTCATCTCTTCTTCAAGGAAGTTGTAAGGATCCATGGATTGCCTTTAAGTATTGTTTCTGACAGAGATGTGAAGTTCATGAGTCATTTTTGGAAGACTTTATGGAGCAGATTAGGTACCAACCTGTCTTTTGGATTAGCTTACCATCCTCAGACCGATGGTCAAACAGAGGTGGTTAATAGGGTGCTAGGTAATATTTTAAGGTGCCTAACTAAGGAGTATGGACAGACATGGGATATGGTTATCTCACAAGTTGAGTATGCTTACAATGATAGTGTGAACCGAACCAAAGGGAAGAGTCCTTTTGAAGTTGTGTATGGGATGCACCCAAGAGGCATATGTGAGCTCAGAGATCTTGGATCAATGGAACATAGAAGTGGACATGTAGAGGACTTCAGTCAGACCATGAAAGAGATTCAGGAGCAAGTGAAGAAGACAGTCACTAAGGCTACACAAAAGTTGAAGGAAAAGGAAGATTTGTCAAGGAAAGATGTGCAATTTGCAGTAGGGGACTATGTCATGGTCCACCTTAACAAATCAAGGTTGCAGAAGGGAATTTCAACCAAGTTGCAGATGAAGAGAGTGGGTCCATGCAAGATATTGGCCAAGTATGGGAAGAATGCATACAAGGTGGAGTTACCTACCGATCTAGGCATCTCTCCAATGTTCAATGTAGCTGATTTGATCAAGTATAAGGGGACAATCAATGATGTGGATCAGAACAGTCAGGAGATCTTCAAGGAAATCAGCAATGTATCCTTACCTAGTCAAGACAAGCCTCAAGCAGAGAAGATCTTGGAGTCAAGAGTGAAGAAGGCTACAAGACATAAGGTGTACATGGAGCACCTTGTCAAGTGGAAGAACAAGCATGACTCTGAAGCCACATGGGTACAAGAAGATCAATTCAAGAAGTTTGGTATTGACCTATCCTTGATCTCTCCTTCCATTCCTTAGTGTTTGGGCTGAGAGGGGGAGAATGGTGCAGGAGCACCTAAGGAACAATAGGCAGTTTCATTAGGTAAATAAGAAATCTAGAAGGGTAATTTTGATTTTTTTTCATAAAGGTCATGTTGACCATTGTGTAGTTAGATTAGAGGTGTTTTTGATCTCTTGGAGAGAAGTTGTGAAGTGATGAATAAGTTTAGAAGCTCATCTTGCTGAGTTTTCAAAAGTTGGCAAAAGTTTGAAAAACACAGTGAATTTTATATTTTCACCATTAGGTCATGAATAAGTCCGACCAAGGGGAGAGGTAACCACTTTGAGAACCTTTAAAAGGTGGGCCTCAACCTGGAATGTTGGTTGGAAAAGCTTTGTATCTTTTGGAGTCTACTGTTCATATGGAAAAGCAATGAATTTCTTGCAATTTTCTAGTTTTTAGTTCTTGTTAGTGTGTTAATGGACCTGGTTCCAGGCACTAAGCAGTGTGTGGCACGTGTAATCATTGTTCTTCAAGATTTGTGTGGTTAGTAGTTAGGTTGTTTCATCATTTTCTTGCTTTGTTCTTAGTTAGCTTTGTTTCTTTCCATTGTTGATCAGTCTAGCAACCTGTTAATCATGGAGTCTTAAACCTCTGTTTTCCACTATACCTAATGTATAGTCTATGGGTAATGAGGCTAAGCTCCATGCCTATAAATAAATTAGGTTTAGGTGTCTATAGGAGGCAAGGTATGTTGGAAAAAGTCTTCTCCTAGGCAAGCTTGACTGTGCCTAGCTAGGAAAGACAGTGAAAATAAGCACTAAAGTTGCAGGGGTTTCAATTCCCTGACAAACCAAGGTGTGTGGTGAATGCAAGAAGCCTTGTAGAGGCTTGGAAAGAAGGAATTGAGCCTTGACAGACTGCATGAATGAAGATTCAACTAACTGTTCTCAAGAAGGTCAAAAACTAGCTTAAAACAAGCCTAAATTTGCTAAGTTAAGGGTTAGAGTAGTGTACAGACCATGGCAGATCCAAACCCCAAAAATATTCAAGGTGTGGGAAAGGGTACCATGAATCCCAAGAAAATATTTGGGGTCATTTGGTGAATTTGGGCACAATCTCCATTTTTCTCGGGTTAGGAGGCCTAATTGGGGGTTATAGGGCTTGTAGCCTTTTCAAACCCTAGGAGAGGGTTTGGTGGAAGCAATGGAGAATTCGAGTTTTGTGATTGATCAAGAACCCTAGAGGGATGGTTTTGAGGCCATGGTAGAAATCACACACCCTTGCATTAAGTTAGTGAAGGTTGGAGTTGTAGCTAGCCTTTAGGAAGATTAAGGGCTAAGGGGAGAATGGAAAAGAGATCACCAAGATTAGCTTGGTTAGGGAAATGGAGATGATAGTAGGGTTGGCCAGGAGAACCAGGGGTGCCTAACAAGCATTAGGGCCTATAGGTTAAGAAGGTGGAGAGTGACACCAAAGGGAATTGCTAAGGTAAGACCCAGAGCATGGGACAGTGAGTGTTCCATCCAACCCTACCCTATCACAATAAGGGTTGATAAAAAATTCCTTGGAAAATGACCCAAAATTGCAACAATATAGGGGTAAAGATAGCCAAAATCATAGATAAGAACATTAAATAGCAACTAAAACCAAAACTCAAAAGTTAGAAAGTGGAAAAATAATAGAAAAGGTAGGATGGAAACTCCATCTATAGGAGGAAAAATATAAGGTGTCGGTGATGACCATGCAATCAGCTTGTGGTGAAGTATAGGCATTAAACTATCACAAAAAAGAAATAGATGAAAATTTGTAAGGAAAATTGTTCAATCCTCCAAACAACATTGTTAAAAAATAACAAGGATAATTTTAGATTATAAGATCCCACAAAATTGAGTGGAAAATGTCAAGAAATGACCAAAACCACCTAAAAACACAAATGGACTAGCAAGTTTGAATATTTTTGAATCAATAAGTGGAGTTACTCAATTGTGTAGTGCAAGCACTATGCATAGGGTGTAGGTGAAAAATTTATTAGATGTGCATATGTGTTGGTGATCTAAAATAGGGTAGAGGCGACACATGGTACCTACAACATGTAATTGAGATAAAACTCAAAAATGGATGTTAGATCTTCATGATATGGGTCTCATCAAGCATGGAAAAGATATGGACCCCTTTCTAAATTGAATGAAATGGACTATTGACATAAACAAACCCAAATTTAATCAAACAAATGGTCACACTTGTGATAGAGAAAACAATGGAAGATAAAATAAAATAAAATAAAATGTAAACAAGAACAAATGTACTATACCTCCATTGTGATGTGTGGATGTACTTCAATCGATTGAATGTGGATGCACTCTTTGCTAATTTTTTGATAACATAAGAGTGTAATAGAGATGATTGATTGTAAATGGGAAATGTATGGATAGCATGTAAGTAGGTGATGAAATGAGGGTGGCAAGCCTTCCTTAAATAGATTTTCCTCATAGAAAATAGAGAGATAAGATGAAATATTAAATGGAGGGTCAGGATTTGAGTTGCATGGATGGAATTCATAGCACCAAGTGCCAAGTGACAAGCTAAGTGAGAAGATCCTTGATCAATGGAAAGTATTTGATAACAAATGGAGGATTGAATGAGAAGAGAGGAAGTCGAAGGTGAGGTGGAAGACTAAGCATGCTCACACATATGAGTATGGAGGTGGCATGTGTGGAATATATGCTCACACATGTGTGAGGATTTGAGGGGTGATGTGGAGGTCAAATATGCTTCAAAATTAACATGCTCATACATGTGTGAGCAAGAAGTGAGATGAGTTACCATGCCCACACATGTGTGAGCATGAATTGACTAAGGACACATGGAAGAAGGGGGATGGTTATGATCTTGATCCATGTAGATGGATTGGAGGTTTGAGATTAGAAGTCAAGTTATTTTTCCCATATGTGGTGATGTGGAATTAGAAATTAGAGGAAATGTCAATGAGGGATTAAGTGGCTTAATCAATTAGCTAATCATGGATTAACTAATTGATTTAGTTGAAGGAATTGAGAGATAAGGTTAATTAATTAGATTGATCTAATTAATTAACTCTAGGAATGAAGGGGAATTTAATTGATTAATTAGTCAAATTAAATGTTGAAGAAGGGTTAATTATGAGGATGAATAATTAAATAATAACTTATTTAATTAATAAATACATGAATTAGTTTGAAGAAATTTGAAGTGAACTTGAATTTTCTATTAATTAACTTTAGGAATGAATTGGGCATTTAATTGATTAATTAATCAAATTAAATGGTGAAGAAGGGTTAGTTGCGAGGATAATTAATTAAATAATAACTTATTTAATTAATTTACATGAAGTTAGTTTGAAGAAATTAGAAGTGAACTTGAATTAAATAATAACGTATTTAATTGTTTAGTTAGCTATCAAAATCAAAATGATATCATGTGATTGAATTTTCTATTGTATTCTATGGAAGCATTTAAAAGTATAAGAAATTTTATACTCAAAAAATAGATTCCCCATGTTGACCTTTAGATAAATAATTAATACTTTTTTTAG
Organism: Sequoia sempervirens; assembly: GCA_007258455.2. NCBI lineage: Eukaryota > Viridiplantae > Streptophyta > Pinopsida > Cupressales > Cupressaceae > Sequoia > Sequoia sempervirens. Next base: position 366,282,418 of record VDFB02105785.1, read on the forward strand.
ATAAAAATAGAAAAAGAACTAAGAACAAATAAATAAATTGAAGGTGGTCATCCTCTTTTGGTTATCAAGCATGTGATGATCTACATGCACTCAAAATCCCAACTAAGCCTCATAATATAATGCAATCAAATAGTGTCGTGTTTATTTCAAAAACTTGCACAATCAAGAAATAAATTCCCTACGATGACCTTTAGATAAATAATTAATACTTTTTGCATGAATAAAGGGAAAAAGGAGCTAAGAACAAATAAATAAATTCAGGGTGGTCATTGTCTTTTGAAATTACTTATCAAGCATGTGAATATTTGCATACACTCAAAATCCCAACATAGAATCATAATGTGATACAACAAAATAATGTCATGTTTCTATCAAGAAATAGATTCTTCGTGCTAACCTTTAGATAAATAATTAATACTTTTTACGGACATAAATGGAAAAATAACTAAGAACAAATAAATAAATTGAGGGTAGTCATCCTCTTTTGAAAATACTTATCAAGCACATGACAATCTACATGCACTCAAAATCACAACATAGTGTCATAATATAATGCAATCAAATGTCATGTTTCTTTCAAGAAATTGCATAATCAAGAAATAGATTTACAATGCTAATCTTTAGATAAATAATTAATACTTTATGCATATATGTGGAAAATTAACTAAGAAAAAATAAATAAATTCAAGGTGGTCATCCTCTTTTGAAGTTATTTATCAAGCACATGGCAATATACGTGCACTTAAAATCCTAACATACCCTCATAATATAATACATCAAATGGTGTCATGTTTCTTTCAAGATATTGCATAATCAAGAAATAGATTCCTTGTGCTAACCTTTAAGTAAATAATTAATACTTTTTGCGGATATAAATGACAAAAGAACTAAGAACAAATAAATAAATTGAGGGTGGTCATTCTCTTTTGAAATTACTTATCAAGCACATGATGACTAACATGAACTCAAAATCCCAGCATAGAATCATAATATAATGCAATCGAATAACACCATGTTTATTTCAACTTTTAGGCCACCCTTTTCTTTTGCTATCAAAATTAAAATAATATTTTTTGATTAGATATTCTATTGTAATACATGGAAGCATAAAAACTTATAAAAAGTGCATAATCAATAAATGGATTTCCCACGCTAGCCTCCCAATAAATCTACACCTTACACATTTGCTAAATGTCCCATCTCACCAAGTCAATGTCATTTCAATGAGACAAGCATTATTAATAAAGAAAATATTAACACATGTAATTTGTTGCAAAGATTATAACTTTACTAACACAAACAAATCTCCTTTTGGCTAGCCATAGCTCAAAGAAGGGTTGAACACGCATGTAAGTCCTACCTAATAGCAGGGGGAAATATCAATAAGGTTGGTTGAAACGATGTGAATAAAGAGGGCTATATTCCTTCCACCTATCACAGCTCATTGACTCCAAGTTTGATCTGTTGGGAAAATATCTTCATTTCATTAGTTATTATAAGAAAACAATTAAAATTAATGAAAAATAAGTCTCAAAAGAAAGACCTTAAATTATCATTGCATTCAACATAGATCAAGAAAACATGATAAGAATAACTCATACTACTATTTTCCATAATATTATTAAAACTCAATAGAAAAATATAATCACATTGTTAACTTTATTTTAAAATTGCATCAATTACTATAAAATCCCAACCATAACAATGACTAATAAAAAATTAAAAAACTCAAAATTGATTTATAGCAAACGTGTTACATTCATGCACCCAAATTTGGTTTGTACAATTAAATTAATTTTAATATATAACATCCATAAAGGAATTTGTACCTTTAATGATTATTTAAATGAAGCACTTTTATGTTTTGTAAATTAGTGCCTTTATATTGTTGTGACATGTTCCCCACTTCCACCTACCTATGTAAAATGTTTGGATTTATTAGATTAAATTTAACCCTCAAAAGAGTAAAATAACATTTTAAGTGACAGAAGTTTCAATTATTTCTTCATGTTTTCCACAAAAGGCTGAAAAAATGTCACCTCGTACCTGGTAACAGAGACTGGAAAATTCTCAGCAAAGGGACAACCATTTAAAGTTGGTGTCAATTGTCAGAGATATTTCTTCGTATTTTCTTTATCCTTGTTGGAGTTGACACATGTCATATTCTTTGCCTTTGCATTTTAATGCCTTTACAACTGTCTTTTTCTCGACAGCTGGCATTAATTTGACATCACTCAACTTTGAGTGCTGACGTGTTCCTTTCTTTTTTTGTGTGGATAAATCATGAAACCCTAAGATATTTGTGGACAACCAAAAATAAATAAAAATAAAAAATGAATGAATATCTATGGTGATAGGCTTTGGGGTTTATGCATTGATATAATTTTGATTTGATCATTTTTTAAGGTTTCGATTTATTTATGTTTATTATATTTTGATTAGTGTTTGAATTTATATATGATGTATTTATTTTTTCATATTCATTTTAGCATATTCTATTTTAGGATCTTTTTAGATCTTGTTTTTTTCTTCAATTCGTATATACATTTTATATTTTGGTTAGTGTTTGAATTTATATATGATATGTATTTTTTATTTCATATTCACTTTAGCATATTCTATTTTAGGATCTTTTTAGATCTTGTTTTTTTTGCTTAATTTCGTGTATACATTTTATATTATGATAGGTTCTTACCTTCTTCTTTTTTGATATGGTCAAGGCACACTTTACTAAAGATAAAGGTATGTCTTCTGTGAAGATTCCATTCTATCCCACATTATCCTTTCATTTTCATGATGTTGACTTGTGTCTATCCATGCATGTTACAAACACTTTATTATTTATGCATAGACTTTACAATGATTTTATGGTTTGTGATGGTGATGGCTATCGACCTAGTAAAGATTTATCATGTGTTAGTGATGCATCTAGTATGATAGTTATCAATGATATCGCACCTCCCTCACTTATGCATGGCATTGTTATACTTCATAATTTATTTATGTTTGGATTCATTTATGTTTATTGTATTTTGATTAGTGTTTGAATTTATATATGATATGTAATTTTTATTCCATATTTATTTTAGGATCTTTTTGGATCTTGTTTTTTTGTTTAAATTTGTGTATACATTTTATATTTTGATAGGTTCTTATCTTTTTTTTTCTTGATATGGTCAAGATACACTTTACTAAAGATAAAGGTATGTCTTCTATGAAGATTTCATTCTATCCCACATTACCCTTTCATTTTCATGATGTTGACTTGTGTCCATCCATGCATATTACAAACACTTTATTATTTATCCATGGGCTTTGCAATGATTTGATGGCTTGTGATGGTGATGACTATTGACCTAGCAAGGATTTATCATGTGTTGGTGATGCATCTAGTATGATAGTTATCAATGATATCACACCTCCCTCACTTATGCATGGCATTGTTATACCTCTTGATGATATATCTATTATATGTCACATAGGTCTTATGTTCATGGACTCATATGGTTTGAATGTATTACCTTCCATTATATGTGATAATGTTTATTTTATATATTTCATATTGAACCTATGGACACTTCTAATTTAGATACATATATCTTACCTCCATGTGAAGATAATGAATCTTTTCGTATGCCTAACTTGATATACCTATTGATTTTGGATTATTTATCCATTTTGATTACCCTAGCAATAAGTTTTTATGATGCTTATAATTATTATATCATTAGTGATATGCCTTGTTCACCTTCACATAAGGTCATACACGTCTAGTGATGAGCATAGCTATTATCTATTTAGATTCTAGGTTTTCATTTTATTTTTAGTGTAGGGAGCTTCCCCTTTTCATTCCAAGGAAGACTTTACCTTATTTATTATTTTATTTTTGTTGAACTAAAAAAATTAAATTAAAATAAAATCATAGTACACCTTTACTACTTGAATAAGTAATTCCATATCAGGCCCTATTCTTTGGATTAGAGCGAATGAAGCAAGTAGAGTGAACGAAGCGAATAAACCCTAGCATTTCCCTTTGACATAAGTGGTCGTCTGGTTCGTGCAACATGAGATTAAAGGTTGAAGCAAGGCATTTCAGAGGGGGCAGAATAATGATGAAAGCTTTGAAAGCGACATGATTAAAATGAATGAGACTAGAGACGAGGAAGAGGCAGCTATTGAGATTGTGCAACCAAACTAGGGATTTTGGTGAAAAGGAGTTCATTTCAATGGATGAAAATTGCAAAGAAATAATCAATGCCCTAGAATTTATGTTGCATAATGTTGTTATGGAATGTATTGTTGAATGTCAGCATAGATACATCATTTTATTATTTTTGAGAGGAATACCATCTAAAAGATATTTTTACACATGGAAAAAATTAAATTAGGAAAACAAGGGTTAGGAAATTGAAGCCTTGAGGGTGTTAGGAAAAGGCTATATATCTTACAAATTTAAAATTGTTGAGCATGCTCAGGTTGTGCTCCAATATGGAACCTAGATTATTTGTGGCCAGGTATGTTATTTACAAGCTTGGACTCTGGATTTTCACTTAAAAGGACCTTCAAGATCATGTTATCCAATGTGGGTGGAACTCCCATTTTTAAATCTTGTCTTTAGACCATTCCTACGAGAAATAGTTTCACAGTCGGGAAGAGTTATTTGGTATAAAAATAACTCAAAAAAATTATAGTCTAACAGTGCATCCAAGAGTCCATGTGGAGATGGATTTAAATAATCAATTACCTAATAATATCAAGCTTATTGTTCTTGGTTTTTTAGTTTTACCAGTCATTAGAATATTTAAATAAAATGAATGCATGTTTTTTTGTCAACAAGAAGACCATTTAATAAGAGAGTGTCCTTCAGAGGATTTTGTGGATGGTTCAAGAAACCATCCAAGCTAAGTGTGAGGTGGCTACCCCTTCAGATCCTGGGGAGAGGGAGTTGATGCTAAGGTTGGGGTTAGATGGTAATAGTTTAATGAAATTTATCTCTATAGGGAGAAGGCCTCTCTTCAAGAATGTCCAATGTGATGGAAGATGGAGATCGCCTCTAGATGGTGTCCTGAAGATTAACACTGATGGATCCTCCAAAGGTAATCCTGGATTTGCTAGGGTTGGAGGAGTGGGTAGAGACAATTCTAGGGAGGCTCTCTTTTTCTTCTCTTTATTTTAGGGATATGAGACTAATAACTTTATGGAGGCCCCTGCTATCCTTATTGCATTGGAAAAATGGTGTGCTTCAGGGTGGTGCATGGTCATCTGTGAGTCAAACTCACAAATTCTGATATCTATGTTGAATAAGTGAAATTTGGATGGTGTGAGTTGGTAGTTGGAATCGATGGTATTGTCTAAGAAATTACTTGGATTGGGTTTCCTTTGTCCATATCTTGTGGGAGTGGAACAAGGTTGAAAATTGTTTGGCGAAATGGGCCTCTAATTATAAGGGTAATTGGAGAGTTGAGGGTTGGGAGAATCTTCTTGTGGATTGTTCCCAAAAGTTGAGGTTGCTAGTTTAGGAAGATATTTAGGAGCATTGAGAGGTGGTGTTGAGGGTTTGGATGGGTGGTTTTTAGATGGTGGGTTCTTGCTTTGTAAGGTGCGCTTGCAAGGCCCTTATTGGATTACTTTATTTATTGCATTGTATTAGTATTTTCTTTGATTAAATAAAATTTTCCCCCTTTTTATAAAAAAATAAGAGAGTGTCCTTCCAAAACAAATATAAATGTTTAGTATCAAGGTTTAATCCCCTCCATTTAGAAATGGTTGAAAAATCAACCTCAACTTGCTATAGTGTGTAAGGATCTAATAATCACCAACAAAAATTGATTACTATTGTATCGGATACCCAAAATATTAATAAACCTTCTATTGTTATTAACCCATCCTATAAATATGCTATGATGACAAATGATTGGAAAGTTATTAAGAAAATAAATGAACCTTCAAAGTTTTTTTATCATTAGAGTGGTTTCAGTCTATCCTAAGGTTTCCATCACCCGCCTTCTCATCAAAATTTTAATTCTTAGGACCATGCTTTCTTTTCTCCCTCGTCGTCTATAAGGAAAAGATCAATGTATCCATTTTCTATTGAAAAATAAATGGAAACCTCTAACAGTTATATTTCTCCAGTTAATTATTTTGAAGCTTTGTCACAAGAGGAAGATCTCTTCCTCTCCTCTTTTTCATGAATTCTAAAATCTTGTATTGGAATGTAAGAGGGATATCTATCCCTCATCACAAATATTGAGTTAAGGATTCATTTTTCAAGTGGAAACTTGATATTGTTTTCCTACAAGAGGTCAAACTTAATGGTCCCTGTCTTTCTTCTTCTTTATCCAACGTATAGAGAGAGGCTACCTTTCTTCATATGTCACATTTAGAAGGTAGGGGAGGGGTAATTACTAGTTTTTATTCATGAGTGTATAAATTTTTCATTGATAAGGGGAGGACCCATCACATAGTTGTGTATGGGCCCTTACTTTTATCAATGGACAACCCATTGGTTTTTGCTCTATGTATGCTCCAAATTTTACGAAAGACAAAAGTGAGTTATGGGATTGGATGGATAAAAACCTTCATAATGCTAATTGGGTTATAGGAAGTGATTTGAATATGGTGGAACATAAAAATGATCATAGGTGGTCCAGCCATACCAAGTTGAGCAATGAAGAATTTGATAAATGGTTATATTGTCATAATATTATTGGTGTTATAGATCCTATTCACAAAAAAAGTTTCAATCATGATAATAATTGGCTCACCTAGTCTAACTACAAATTTGGGGAGAACAAAAATATTAGCAGCTAGATATATTTTATATATTATTTAATATTTAGGTTGTTCAAGACTCGTTTATTCATTGTGTTAGACTAGATTACTCTTTCACTCTCTCATATCATTACCCTATCATTTTTTTTATCATAGGGACTGATAACATTAAAGAGAACTCTAGGTTATAATACTAGCTTAATACTTCACATTTGAAAAATCCCTCCTATGTGGCAGCTTTAGTGGGCCTCCGTAAATCTATTCCCAAGCCAAATGAAGGAGATTCTCATAGGGAATGGTGGAATTATGCTATCTCAGAATGTGTTAAATTTCTATGTGCCTTTGGAAGGAGAATTGTTTGGCAACAAAAACATAAAGAAAAAATATCTCAAATAAAAGCTTGAACATAATAAAAAATTATTAAATATAAATCCAAATGATATTAATCTATAGACTTCTATAGCCTCTTTAAAATCTCAAATTCAGAAAATAGGAAATTATAGGCGACAAGGAACTAAAATTAGGGCCATACTACATTGGGCTAAGGAAGGTAGTAAGGGTTATGAAGGTGTATAAACTATAAACATATGAAGGAGTATATTGGAGCTATTTGTAGTGTAGAAAATTATATGCTCTTGAAAGCGGTGCAATTTCATACTTAATTTGGACCTATTTTAGCACCCTTGCATTAAACACCATTTAAACCATCATTAATAGGCCCCTAAGACCTTTTATGTTGGATCTCAAGGCTTATTCCAGCTAAAAACCCAACAAAATCATCAAAAAAACTCAAAATTTTAACAACCCACCCCAAAAATCTAGGGTGGGACTTATATGCCACCTTGGGCATATGAGTCCCCCTAGGTGAGACCCATACAACAGGGCTAGTGTATGAGTTCCATTTAGGGCTTTTTTTTAAGGTTTGAGCGATAAAATCACCTTTTTAATTAAAATTTTTGGTTGATATCGGCCTTTGAGATCTGAATAATAGTAAATTAGGTGTTAATGCCTATATAAGCAAGCTCCTAAGTCATTATTTCATCTAATAAATCATTTTTCCAGAGCAATTTCAAGATCCAAGAATTCAAGAATCTTCAAGCATTCTTTCACAAGAGCATTCAAGTTTCAAAAGCAAGCAAAGTTGAAGTCTTGGAGCAGCATTAAAGTGTTTTTGCAAGTCTTCAAGCTCACTTTCATTCAAGATCTAGCATTTTCAAGGGTTGATCATGGTTTTCTATGGTGAATCATGATGGATTCTAGGTTGGGGAGATGCAACTAGCCATCAAGCCAAGCCTAATGACTTGTTTGCTAAGTGATTCCATCCTCCATTATCACTCTACATTCAGCATAAGGAAGGTACAAGCATTATCAAGGCTCATTTGGGTGATTAGAGATCTCTCAAAGTGAGTCATCCATCTTCATATTGCATTCATGCGTCTCATTCTTACACATTAGAATAGGGTTGCATTGCATTTCAGATTTCCTAATCTTAGATACACTATGGTTAGGGTTTACATTCCTATTTACATGCACATTTCATTATTTCCATCAAGGTTTAATTACCAAACTAGGGGTTTGACCGAGGCAAACCCCCCATAAGCAAATCAAGTCTATACTCCGTTTTGTAGGTCTTTTTGCAAATATGGATCCAGAAATCAATTTGGGAGAAAAGAGTAGGTGTTGAAGCATAGATTTGAACTTTGAATTCCCGAAAAAGCGGAAAGGGATTGATACGCCAAAAGTGGCGTATGAGCCCCACTAGTATTTTTCAAGATTTTTGCAGATTCAGATACCCTTTTTCCAAAAACCTGTTACTATATAGAAACCCTGATCTGGGACTAATTCTCCCAGACTGGCGTATGAGTCCCAATAGGTCAAAATTTCAAATTTTTTGGTGTTTTAGAGCTCATTCAAGTTTCCAGGTGCACACATTTCATTTCTCAACTTGTTATTCTAATTTCCATGCATTTATAGGTCGTTTAATGAAATATTGCATCATATTAGGGTTAAGCATTACATCTTTCATTGCATTTGTCTTTCCAAGTTCTAACTTGGTGGTGAACCCCTCATTAGTTTACAATCAGTCCCTATAACAACCCTATTGCAAGATCTATTTCTCCTTTGCATTGGGATCTCTAGGGTTGTTCTTGAATGAGAGAGTGTGAAGATTGTTATTCTATCTCCCAAGCATAGAACAAACAAAATTCACCCTTTCATTTTGGTGAACCTACATTTAGAACATCATAATTCTGATTTGGATTGCATCATCATCCTAGATCTTGCTTGCATTAGCATTGTGTTAAGGTTTGCATTAGTTAATTTGCATCCTAGGGTTTCTAATTTTGTATTAGTGAAAGTGCATATAGATTGCATTAATTTTTAATCTCAAATCATTGAAAATCACCTGAAAATTGTATTTGCACTTCGGTTATGAATCATACAACATAAAAAGCATCAAAATCAATTGAAATTTTTTGAAATTTTTGAAAAAAATCCTCACTAGGACTCATATGCCCCTCTGGGTGAATCAGTCCCAGTGTAGATTTTGCACTGCATTTTCCAAAATTTAAAACCCTATTTTTAGGCTTTTGTTTGCTGTTAAAATATTTTTGTTTCAATTTACATAGTTTTTGTTACATTCAAATCATTTGAATTAGTATAATTTACATTCATTACAATTGTGGATAGAATTATATTTTTGTACTTTTTAATTTCATCATTATTTCATAATTCAATTAAATTAGATTACATTTGGCACTCATTAGAAAAAAGAAAAAAAAAACACATCTAAACTAGTGAACCACTTGGACAAAGTATAGTTATTTGACTATGTCAAATCTCTTTTTCCAAGTTAACCTAACCCTCAAGCCTTTTAGTAGTGATGACTTTGACATGTTAGATGAAGCCCTCGAGGAATTCATCTCACAAGGTTCATCCACTAAGGCTTGTTATGATAAACCAAAATTAAGAGAAGTTGATGTGATTCAACCTTGACTTATTCTTTACCCATCTTCACACAAACCTCAACCTAAAAACAAGCTTGAATTTACTCTTTATCCACCTAAGAACAATTTTTTGCTGCAATCAAGTAATAATACCATTGCTCATACATACAACACTCGAAACAATCTATAACCAAAACAATCAACTCCGACAACCTTACCTTTGCCTAATCCCATTTTGCCTAGTGCTCCTCATTTAACTTCGCATAGTGGGAAGGAGTATGATCTTGTTGAACAACTTAAAAATACTCCTACAAAGATATCCCTATGGGACCTAATTTAGAATTCACCTAATTATCACACTGTGCTTCAAACAACTTTACAACAAGTAGTGGTTCGCCCTAGTACAAATGTAAACGATGTGGCATCTCTAATACAAGGAATGAATACAATCAATGTAGACATTACCTTTCATCAACATGAGCTACCTCCTTTGGAATTGAGAAAGAAAAATGATGCCTTCATGATAATAGTCATCCACAACAGATTAGGAATAAAAAGAACCCTTGTTTACAATGGTTCCACTCTTAATGTGTGTAGTGTCACACTTTTGGATAAACTTGGTGTGGATAGGTCAAAAATTCAACTTGATTCCTTGTCGATTAGTGGATTTTATAATATAGTAAAATAACTGTTGGGTGTGATTACTTTACCTATTACAATTGGAAAGGCTACTTTGCAAACCCCTATTCATGTAATGCCTAATAAGCTTTCATATAACATTCTTTTAGGGCAACCTTGGATTCATGAAATGCATGTGGTTCCTTCCACCCTTCATCATCTAATGAAGTATGTCTACAACAATAAGGTATATCAAATTAAAATAGACCCTGAGCCTAAAAGTTGTCTGCAAGTTGAAAAAGGAATGAAAAAGTCCTCCAAACACATTGATTCCAACATCGAACATAGAACCTATGGAAGACTACAAACAAGAAACAGAAACAATGTCAAAGTTATTAGACGATGATTGGGGTTCCTTGGAGTTCACACCGTTTATGGGAGAATACATAATCACAAGAAAAGAAGATGAAAAACAAAAGAAACCAATGGTTATGTCAATGTAGAACTCGAAAGAAAATTCATAAGCATCTACCTCATCTACCCTTAAAGAAGATACAAGCTACACAACCAACATCGATGAGATAGACTATCAACAACCACCAAACCTGAAGGAAATGGAAAGACTTTTTGGGAGAGGTTATGAACTTATGAAGCAACTGGGTTATAGTGGAAAAGGATGTGGAAAGAAAGAGCAAGGCATCTGTGTTCCTGTGGAACCTAACACACAAGAAAAAAAAGTGGTTTGGGATACTATCCTTCTAAGATAACACAAGCAAACAAAAAACCTTCATTAAACATCAACACCATTATGTGTAAACCTAAAATCAATCTCACCTTGAAGCATCTTGAATTGCTTGATATGAATTTTGAACCATCATGGGAATACTTTGAAGATGATGAAGCCTTGAAACAAATGCTAGGATTTTATGATAAACCATCTACTCCTCAAGATAAATGGGCTACATGTGCTATGATTAGAACCAAACAAAACAATGGAGAAAAGGAAAGTAGTGAGATGGACATGAGTAAAGAAGAATACAACCCTGAATTTCCAAAACCAAGTGCACTTCCTTTAGGAGATACAGTGGATATAGCAGTGAACATCAATGACAACAAAAAAGTGATTAAGATAGGAAATTGCCTTGATGATGAAGAACAAGAGGACACTGCAACTTTGCTTCATGAATTTTCTGAACTTTTTGCTTGGAATTATTCAGAATCGATGCTAAGATAGTGACACACAACATAGTCCTTGTTGAAAATGCTAAACCCGTTAGACAAAAGATATGAATGATGAATCCTAAGATGGCCTTGTTAGTTAAGGGAGAAATTGAAAAACTCCTTGAGGTTGGTTTCATAAGACATATAGATTATTCTCCTTGGATCTCAAACATTGTCGCAGTTGTAAAACCTAACAATCATATTAGGATATGTACGTATTTTTGTGATTTGAATAAAGCATCTTTAAATGATGAATTTCCCCTTCCTAATATCAACATGATAGTAGATTCAATTGCGGGACATGTTTTTTTGTCATTCATGGATGGATTTTCTAGGTACAATCAAATCTTTATGAACCCTCAAGATCAATACAAGACAACATTTTCAACTATTTGGGGAACGTTTTGTTGGGTCATGATGCCTTTTGGATTGAAGAATTCAAGAGAAACATATCAAAAAGCTATAACATTAATATTTCATGATTGCATACATAAGATTTTGGAAGATTATGTTGATGATATTCTAGCCAAATCTTTAACTAGACAAGACAATGTGAATATCCTGAGGAAGATCTTTGAGCGAATGCAAAAATACAACATGAGATTAAATCCAAAAAAATGTGTCTTTGGTGTAGATAGTGGAAAATTTCTATGGTTTATCATATCTCACTGAGACATCGAGGTGGAAACGAAGCAAATTGATGCTATAGTTAACATGCCACCTCCTAGAAATATTTCTCAATTGCACCTTACAAGGAAGAATTCAAGCTATTTGTCATTTTATAGCATCGTTATCGGATCGAACATTACCATTTACACATCTCCTGAAGAAAGATGTGCACTTTGATTGGAACAAGGATTATAAATAGGCTTTTGAGAGTTTAAAGGATTATATTGCCACTCCACCTATTTTACAACCTGCTATACAAAACAAACCGTTCATCCTTTACACAACAGCATCATCCCATGCTCTTGCAACATTGTTGGCTCAACAAGACAAAAATTGTAAAGAGCATCTAGTTTATTACATTATCCAAACTTTGATTGGTTATGATAAACGGTGCACAATTATAGAAACATTGTTTGGCTCTTGTATTCGCTACAAATAAACTGAGACATTACTTAATGAATGTTGAAATACATGTGATGACAAAATTAGATCCTCTAAAACATCTTTTTAGTAAAATAGATTTATTAGGATGCTTAGCTAAATGGGTTATGTTGTTAGTAGAGTTTGACCTTAAGTTTGTTTCACAAAAAGCAATTAAAGGACAAGCCTTAACCGACCACTTAGGTGACGCTCCTTCTCCCCTAGCATTACCTAATATAGAAACATTCCCTTATGAGAATGTGTGGACTATTTAGAAAGATGAAGAAACATGGGAATTATACTTTGATGGATCTAAGTGTAGAATAGGCTTTGGTGTCAGGGTTATAAAATTCCCACCCACAGGGAAGCCTATTCCCTTATCTTATCGTATAACTTCCTATGCACCAACAACATGATAGAATATGAAGCACTAATTGCTGGTTTGCACACTATTTTAGCATTGGGAGTTCAAAATATTAAGATATTTGGTGATTTGTAATTAGTCATTAAGCAAATAAATGGGACATATTAAGAAAATCATGACAAATTATTGAAATACAAACATCTCACAATGAAATTGTTGGAGAAGTTTGAATCATTTACCATTGATAACATCCCATGAAAGGATAATCGGCATGCAAATGCAATGGCAAGTGCAACCTCTCTTATATCCCCTTAAGATCCTTCAAAGGATTTCACATTTATTGTCCATACAATTATGAAACCATCAATCGAACCCAAAGCCAAAGAATTATTATCAACAACTATGGAAAGCTCTAGTGAATGGTATACACCGATATTTAATTATTTAAAAGAAGGTACCTTTCTTGAGCCAAAAACTAAGAATAGTCGAGATCGTCTCTGAAAAATAGCATCTAAATATATAATTCTCACCAATGTGTTATATAGAATATCCTTTAATGGTCTTTTACTTAGATGCCTTAAAGAATCTGAAATCCCCATAGCACTTGAAGAGGGTCATGCAGGTGCCTATGGGAGTCATTTTGGAGGATGATCATTAGTCCAAAAACTCGTTCGCATGGGATACTACTGGAGACATGTGGAAAAATATTGTTTAGAGTATGTTAAGAGATGTCACAAATTTCAGGAACATAGCAATTTGATTCATGCTCCTACTTTTGAGCTTCGGGCCCAAATTCTTATTTGGCTATTCTCAGTGTGGGGACTAGATCTAATTAGAAAAATATCACCACCTTCCTCCTCCAAACATACTTTTATAATCACCATGATAGACTATTTCACAAAATGCATAGAAGTTATTCCTCTTTGATCAACAATTGCTAATGTGATATGTTGTTTCATATTGGAACACATTATTCCTCGCTTTGGACTTCCTTCCACATTTATTTCAAACAATGGGACACCATTTAAGAACAATGGTGTGAAGAATTTCTTAGAAACATTTAACATTCAACATCGCTTTTCAACACCTTACTACCCACAATTTAATGGTCAAGTTGAATCAATTAATAAGATCCTGGAGCAAATCCTAAGGAAGATAGTAAACAAACATAATAAGGATTGGCACACACAACTAATGTATGTATTATGGGCTTACCATACTAGTATCGGAAAATCCACTGAGACAACTCCTTACAACCTTGTCTATGGTATCGAGATGATAATGCCCTTGGAGTTAGAAATCCCTATGTTAAGGATTACTCTTCAAGAACTTATTGATGACAACACCTATAAAGAACAATGATTGCATCAGCTTGAGATGCTTGATGAACAACACATTAACGCTCTCAAACATCTCCAAGCTTATGCTAGAAAATTGCAGCATAGTTACAATGATCATTTCATCCCTCATCTATTTAACAAAGGTGATTTAGTGTTATTTGAAAATCAACATAACATTAATGCTGACCCAACTGAAAAAGGAAAATTCATCCCTAATTGGTTAGGACCTTATATAATTAATGAAATTTATGGGTCTAGAGCATATACATTAATAGAGGTGGATGGTACACCCTTTAAGGAGCCTGATTCAAGAACTTATTGATGACAACACCTATAAAGAACAATGATTGCATCAGCTTGAGATGCTTGATGAACAACACATTAATGCTCTCAAACATTTCCAAGCTTATGCTAGAAAATTGCAGCATAGTTACAGTGATCATGTCATCCCTCGTCTATTTAACAAAGGTTATTTGGTGTTATTCAAAAATCTACATAACGTTAATGCCGACCCAACTGAAAAAGGAAAATTCAGCCCTAATTGGATAGGACCTTATATAATTAATGAAATTTATGGGTCTGGAGCATATACATTAACAAAAATGGATGGTACACCCTTTAAGGAGCCTATAAATGTAGCACATCTATGCCGGTATTATCCCTAATCTTATTGAATAGTGTGAATGATAAAGCAGTGGTGTTAGAGTTAATAGATGAAATTCTATGTACTCTCGCATTACTTCATTCTCGACAAACAATTATTTGTGTGTCTTGAATACTAAAGTGATTATTTGAATTAACTTTTAAATGATTACTTTAGGTTTCATTCTATTCAAGATCATCCTATGTGTTCTGTTAGATTAGATCCTTATATGCATTTAATGTTCTTTAATTAGATCATATGTGCATTTAAATTAACATAACATACATAGTAAAAATTTTGCATCTAAGAGAAACTAGAATAAGTTTTAATTAGATCACATAAACATGTTAAATCATGGAGACATTTATTAAATAGTCTTACAAATATTATTTGATCAATCACATTGCCATTTAACATTAAACACATAAACACAAATAACTAAACATCAAACGATCATATATATATCAAGGTTTTGTGTACATTCCATCAATATATACAATGTTAATGAGGTTTATGACTGCTAGATCCCTCAAGATCTGCTACTCACATATGTCTAGAGGCGATCCATCGTGAGACAGTGGTATACGATCATGATCGTGAGCCACCAAGTACATTCAGAGCAAACTATAAACCATGTACCTATCCAAGGGCATCCCGGTGATCCTCTGCTAGACGATCTCTCTCCGCCTGTAGTTTGGCTTCCTCTAACTGAAGTCTATCAACCTCTTTTGGGGCTCGAGATGACTAAACATCTTAGGCAGCCTCAGCTCAGTGGGTGCGCTTCTTGAAACTCTCATATGCTGCCCACAATTTGAGGTATGGCTTGAACAACACTAGATCCCACTCCACGATGGGTGGGGGAACATATTTTGTATTAGCAACCTCCTCGTAGACTAATGGGAGAACTATCTCATAAGCCACCTGGCAATAGAGATCGTGAAGGCCTCTCACAGCTCCCATAAGATAGAAATCATAAATATAATCAATACACATCATGATAGATATATATAGACATAAAATTAAAGCATGGACATAAGCATAAAGGATAACAATAAATAAAATATCACCTAGCTCTCTGGTTGGTTGTGTAAAGATA
The DNA here is from genome assembly GCA_007258455.2 of Sequoia sempervirens. Classification (NCBI taxonomy): domain Eukaryota; kingdom Viridiplantae; phylum Streptophyta; class Pinopsida; order Cupressales; family Cupressaceae; genus Sequoia; species Sequoia sempervirens. The sequence goes on from VDFB02105785.1 coordinate 366,298,505, forward strand.
GCCTTGTCATGCGTAGGAGGCATGGAGGATGTGTTAGCCTCTCCATGACTATAGGTGTCGGTGTGTGTTGCAGTTATTGATCATGATCTAGTCACATGAGTAGGATTTGGCTCTCCCCACTTGTGGCCCACTGGATCCTCTTCTGATATCTCATCACCTTCACTCATTAGCTACTCCTCCTCCTCATTCTCCTCCTACCCATCATAATCAGGATCTACAGCCTTGTCATACTCCTCATTTATCACATCTATGAATATGTCTACAATCCTAAAGTGTGTCTCCTTAGCTCTATCCTCCTCATCTATCTGATTCGGGAGTGGCCCTGCATCACCTATTGGCTCATCCATCACAAATATAGGAGTCAGTCATGATGTTTCCCACCACTCCTCATAGGAATTTGTGGTACTTACATCATCAACATCAAATTTCGAAGGCATATCATCATCATCATCATCGGAGTCACTGTAGACAACATCATCGGTAGTGAACCGTCTAGTATCATCAGGCCTCCAGGCACTTCGTATTGATCTCCTAAAAAAGGGTCATGCCATGCATGGAACCTAGACCTATCTAAACTATCACATGACACGATCATAGTAGAAGGGTTGTACTATGTAATCATGTCTTCCTATAAAAAAATTTGTCTATTTTTAATCTCCTCAATTGATGAGTCTCATCCGGCCACTATGGTATAAGCTAGTAAGGTCTCCATATGATCTCCTCCTCATCTAGTCAATCGAATTTGACCCTCAAAAAATGTAAATCCTCATACTGTCATAGTCACCTCAGTGGATAACTAAATGCGTGAGGATACCCTAAGGCTAATGTACATGGAAATCTTATCAGCTTGGTGCACATGAAATACTCCAGGCACCACACCTATAGCAATGTACAGTGTACCATATTTTTGACCTCATGGAATGAAAATCGCCCTAGATCATAATATAACTCAAGATAAGAAGACCGCTTCCAGCATACCAGTGTGTCCTCTCTCGCTTCACCATCATTTGTACTGCGTACTCTTCCTCCTCTGGTAAATGTATTCCCTACAATGCGGATGAGTACTAGTGCCATAGTAAACATCATAATCCACACCACAAGTGGAGCTCATGAATATAGCAGCATGGTTGACTACTCTATGACTTACCGAGCGATATCATGAACTAAACCTCCACACATATTGTAATTTCATCTCCAAATGATCGAACATCTCACAGAAAATGTAATTCTCTCAACCAAATTGGGAGGCGTTCAACGCCCTCTATCATCAGATCGCCATTCTCTGCGGGAAGATGAAACCCGATGTGTTCATATATCCTACCGGCTTAAAGTCATATCGCAAAGATATAACGCGGCACTGGGGCAATCGTGTGGCGCCCACTAATATAGTTCCATAGAATATCCTGCAGCATTGATGTTTATCCTCCTATACAGAGTTGGGGCTAAGTCTGAGGTGATAGATCTCAGATAAGACGCTTGGCAACAATCTGTGCGGAATCAACAAAAAGCAAAAAATATGTCCTATAAGCATTCTAAAATATTAAATCTAGCATCAACAATCAAAAAAAGTAAAATAAAAGTTGTCATTTAGTGATTTCTTCTAAGGTCCTAGATGTAGGACCACTTTTAGATTAATTTACAAAGAAACAAGACACTTTGCGACAAAAAGGGACACTTTGCGACAAAAAGGGACACTTTGCGAAAAAAGGGATACTTTGTGAAAAAAGAGGACACTTTGCAAAAAAAAGGGATACTTTGCAAAAAAATTCTCCAAGGCCATAAATCTATCTAAAAATGCGTAAAAACATAAAATAAATGTGTAAGGACAAAGCTAAGACAAAAAAATCAACTCACCTGATAATGATGCTCATCACGAGCTATCTGATCTCACAAGATGTCCATTCTCGGAGGCTCATACTCTTTCCAACTCAACATATTCAATCACTCCTCACCAAAGTCAAGCTACAAGAAGGTAAATGAAAAAATAATTAGAAATTACTTCACTTTTTAATCTTATATATGCTAAAAATTAGGGTTTTTACTATATTAGGGTTAAAAAGTGTCTTTCATTAAAACTAACATAACAGGAGCTATAGAGCTCCATTTTCTACGCCATTTGTTTTGTTGGAATAGTGACTCTACTCATATCCTCATCAAATGTCTATCATCATGTGGTATGGTACTTAGAAATACCCTATGATATGACTTAAGTGATTCGATGTGGTTAGACTGCTACCTTGATTCCACCTCTGTAAACCAAGCAGAATCAAGGGGGGGCATACATCTATCCTCAAATATGGTTTCTAGAAGAAGTTAGATAAGAGGATTTATGGACAACTAACAAATTTTCATTTTAGGATGTAGTTCCTAACATTGTGGTTTTGTAGATAGTTGCAGTGGGGACTTCATTCTCATGTGTTATAAATGAACTTATATGTATATCCTTTTATGAAATAGAGTTTATTTTTGAGTCCTTTAGCTTGCATATGCACGTAGAGTCATATGGGCGCTAAAGTGGGGGCTAAATGTAGTGTATAAAATTTTACACTCTTGAAAGCAATACAATTTCACACTTAATTTGGACCTATTTTAGTACCCTTGCATTAAACACCCTTTAAATCATCATTAATGGGCCCCTAAGACCTTTTATTTTGGATCTCAAGGCTTATTTCAGCTAAAAACCCAACAAAATCATTAAAAACACTCAAAATTTTAACAACCCACCCCGAAAATCTAGGGTGGGACTTATACGCCACCTTGGGCGTATGAGTCCCCCTAGGTGGGACCCATACACCAGGGTTAGCGTATGAGTCCCATTTGGGGATTTTTTAACAGTTTGAGCGAGAAAATCACCTTTTTAATTCAAATTTTTGGTTGATGTTGACCTTTGAGATCTAAATAACAGTAAATTAGGTGTTAATTCCTATATAAGCAAGCATTTTCAAGATCCAAGCATTCAAGAATCTTCAAGCATTCTTTCACAAGAGCATTCAAGTTTCAAAAGCAAGCAAATTTGAAGTATTGGAGCAGCATTAAAGTGTTTTTGCAAGTCTTCAAGCTCACTTTCATTCAAGATCTAGCATTGTCAAGGGTTGATCATGGTTTTCTATGGTGAATTATGATGGATTCTAGGTTGGGGAGATGCAACTATCCATAAATCCAATCCTAATGACTTGTTTCCTAAGTGATTTCATCCTCCATTATCGCTCTACATTCAGCCTAAGGAAGCTACAAGCATTATTAGGGCTTATTTGGGTGATTAGAGATCTCTCAAAGTGAATCATCCATCTTCATATTTCATTCATGCATCTCATTCTTACACATTAGAATAGGGTTGCATTGCATTTCAAATTTCCTAATCTTAGATACACTTATGGTTAGGGTTTACATTCCTATTTACATGCACATTTCATTATTTCCATCAAGGTTTAATTGCCAAACTAAGGGGTCTGATAGAGGCAAACTCCCCATAAGCAAATCAAGTCTATACTCTGTTTTGTAGGTATTTTTGCAAATTCGGACCTAAAAATCAATTTGGGAGAAAAGAGCAGGTATTGAAGCACATATTTGAACTTTGAATTCCTGAAAAAGTGGAATGGGATACATGCTGTATGGCATGAGTCCCACTCACTGTATTTTTCAAGATTTTGTAGATTTTATTCTTCTTAAAACCCACATTTATTAAAGTTCCCCGATCTAGATCATTAATTCTCCCATCAAGGATGAGTCCCGGGAAAATGTTTTTCAATGTTTCCAAAGCCTGACCCACTTCGCTCAAAGCCCCAAGGCACACATTTCATTTCAGCCTTGTTATTCTCGGATTTTCATGTGATTTATGTCATTTAACAAAGATCAGAATCATATTAGTGGTTAAGCATTACACTTTTCTATTTCATTTCATCTTTTCCAAGTTCTAACTTGGTGGTGAACCCCTCATTAGTTTACAATTGGTCCCTAGAACATCCCTATTGCAAGATCTCTTCTCCTTTGCATTGAGATATCTAGGGTTGTTCTTGAATGAGAGAGTGTGAAGATTGTTATTCTATCTCCCAAGCATAGAACCAAACAAAATTCACCCTTTCACTATTCAAGATAAAAATATTCATGTTAATACGAAGTTAGAAGAGATAAATATTTTGTTATGAGAAGCTCTTTGAAGAAGATTCACGTTGGCAAGATGTTCAGTCAATTTAGGAATATATAATTAAATTTCACATCCCCGTGAAATTGGATGTTGATTATAGTCAATTTTTAGATCATAATTTTTTCATTGAATATTTAGAGCATGTTGTGTTTTATATGCTTGCTAATATAATTCTTGAGATTGATGGACTTTCAATGGAATTATATCAAACTATGTGGCAATATATTCAAGATGATTTTTATTTGTTATATTAGGAGGCTTTGGAGCTAGGTTCATTAGCATTGAATATTAATAGGGGCCTTATCAAACTCATTCCAAAAGGAAAAAATGAAGACACTATCTCTAGTTGGCATCATATTACATTACTTAATACCTCTTACAAAATTATTGCTAAAGTAATAGTTACAGGGGGTTAAATTGGTGGCGAAAGGTATTGTTAGGCCAGAACAAATAGGGTTCCTTGTTGGGAGATTTATTCTCAATAATCTTATCCTACATGGGAATCTATAGAATGGTCTTGACAATCATCTCAAAATTCTCTCCTTATAAAGTTGGATTTTGATAAAGTCTATGATAGAATGTGATGGAGCTTTATTCTCAAGATGTTGTAATGGTTGGATTTTTGTCCCAAGTTATGTAATCATGTTCAAATTTTGTTTGAATATTTCAATGCTCAATTGGTAATAAATAAAGAGATGTTAGATACATTCCCCTTACAACGCTCAATTAGGAAAGGTTTTCCTTTATCTCCTTTTCTTTATGTTCTTGTTGTTGATGCACTTGGTTACATGCTACAAAAGTATAATGAAATGAACAAGATCAAGGGTATTTCCATCCCCAATAATTTGGTTGTGATTAATTCTCATTTTACTAATGATAGCATGTTTTTTCTTCAAAATATTGAAGAGGAGATCATTAATGCTATGGATTTCCTTAATCTTTATTGTTTTGTTTTGGTTCTAATTTAGCCCATCACAAAACTAAATTTCTGATAATATAGGTGGATCCAATTCCTCATTGGATTCATAAATAATGGAAATAAATTAAACATGGATAGATTTTTCATTACTTGGGCATCCCCTTTGGGTTGGGTCTTTCCCTTTTTAATATGTGGAAGTGATTTCTTAATAAAGTGAAAATTAAACTTTGCACTTGGGAAAATAAATTCTTATCTTTAGCTCGCAAGATTCAAGTTGTGAATCACATAGTATTACTCCTCTTGTTGGATGCATTCCAAAAAAGGTTATGATGACCTTATTAAAAAAATCACCACTTTTTATGGTCTAGCTAGAGTGTTAATGTTGGTTTCAAATATACTTCCTAGTTACATTTTATCCAACCTATTGATGGTGGTTTTGGCACAACCAAAGTAAATGAGATCACTTACTCCTCTTGAAAAGAAAGAAAATATGACTTGAGGTTCCTCTTAGGCTAGGTCTTGACTATGTGGATAACTAAGTAGCCAATGTGATCGGTTTCAACAAGGGGAATTTGTTGGTTCTATCTAGATCTAGCTACAGTAAGGATATTTAATATAAAAAAATTAGATCTACTTACACATATATGGTTTAAATTTTAAAACACAGATCTAAAAACAATCATTCCTTCATGCAATAGAATTTAAACAAATTTAAATTCTTCAAATATCTAAAACTATCATAAAATATTTTGCAATAAAAATTTTAAAATATAATGAGGATGAGAGATAAAACTCAAATTAAATGGACAATAATAAATTTTACTCCATTTTTACAAATTTGAATGGTTGGATGAGATCAAAAAAATAATATTATAATGATCAATATTCCACATAATCACTCTTAACATTGATGCAATCATCTAAGGAAATAGAAAATATTTTTCAAGCCACATTAAATTAAACCACCATTTACATGTGTATATTTGAGACACAACTGTATGTAAAAAAAATATAATAGATAATAGATCTCACTAGATTATTCAATTTATAGAAACAAAATAAAGCGTACCATCACCAAGATCATAACATAATTTTCAAAAACATGCATGATCCTTTGATTTTAAATTTGATCAAAATTACAAAGTTTAGTAGAGTCTCCACACTAAAAAAGTATAAGTTTTCTATAGTGAAATTTCATTTCTAACCAGGATAAAAGAGTCTCAAAAATATATATATAAATAATCCACTAAGCATCTCAAAATTATGGATCTAAAAAGGAGTATAACTAAAACTCATCATGGGTGACTTCATCTAACTAAGAACTAACTGCTAGTTATCAGCTAAGTCAAGAAATCCAACACCACTTCAGCAAATATCAACATGGAAGTTGATTTATTACAACACATGGAAGAATAAAAAACACAATAATTAAAATGAACACCTAACTACTGACTTAGAGTCTAGAAAACTCTATGAAAAGGCACTAAAAACTTCATTCAAGTTGTTCACATTGGGACCCTTACGATATGCTATCTTTACTCTTTGATAAAATGTCAACTCTTCTATCTTTTCTCGCAATTCTTCAAAATCTACCAACTCTTCTTCAAATTTTTGAAGTGATAACTTTCTTTTAATAATCTTGTCAATTGTTTCCCTAGACACTAGTTGGTGAAGAAAATATAAAAAATCATTGGCCATTCTATAATTTGGTAATATTAATGAGGAGTTTCCCAAAAGGTACAAGAGATGTCCTTAATAAAATTGTCTATATTAACCATAGCCTATTCTACTAAGGTTCTACTTCTACTCAACTTTCATTTGTACTTGTTAAGGATTTTTACTCAATTGACTTTATTTTAGCTATTCCTTTGGCTTATCTTGATCTTCATCTTCAAAAATAGATGCCTTAATAAGCTTATCAAGAGAAGTAGCCTTTATTCTTTGTAAAATTGGAATGTAATCTTCCTGAATAAGGAGATCCTCATAAATTTATATCTCCATTTGATAAGCTAAACTGACTTTGTCACTAATAGAGTGATAATATTTTATTTCCTTTTTTATTACCCTTCTACCAAGTTCCTACAAATTTTCTCTCCACTTTGAAGCTAATGGAAGAAGGTCTTCAAGGTCTAGACATTGAGCATCCTTATTCAATGTTTCTTGTAAACTTGGGGTTGGTGCAACAACGTCAATAGGTCCCACTAGGTGACTTATGGAAGAGCTCAATTATGTAACATGATTTTTAAGTTCCTCTTTGGTATTTTTGTCTTTCTTCATGTGATCCAGTATTGTAGAAATAACCGGTTGCAATGATAGTTTCTCCTTTTCTCTAGTTTGGGCACCTAAGTTAACTTGTTGTAAAGAATAGTCCCTGGGTGTCATATATGCTTTAATCTTATCCACCACAGGGATATCACCTTATGCTATTGTATTCCTTGCTCATCCACTATAACCATGGAGTGTCTTCTAGCCCTTTTCTTTTGGCCAAGATGAGCCTTGAACACTCCTTCCAAAATTAAAAAAAATCCTCCTCTTGGACATATATTATTGTTCTTTTCTACACAATATGGTTAAGCTATACTAGGAAACTTAATGTCCCTACTTATAGTTGTTGAGAATAAGGTGTTTGCATAGTATCATTCTTGAACAAAGCGAGTTCCTCAACATTTTTAATATCTAGCTCCTTCCCTACATCATGCTCATGTTCATCACCTCCTATAAACTAGTCCACTTGTTCTTAGTGAGGTGGTGATGATGTAAAATTTTGATGTAGAGGGGAAGGATGAGGAGTTAGGATTTTATTTTTTGATATATCTTGGGAAACCTCAACAACCTCTTCTTCTTGCCTCTTTTTTTCATGCCTCGTCTTCTTAATGTCCTTAGCATCATTTATCTACGCATTCCCCTCAAGTTTCCTATTACTATAACATGTTTGATCCATTTGTTCAACATATGGAGGAGAAGGGATTGGATCCTCATGTGGGGGGATAATAATATGACGCAGAGATGGAGGAGTTGAAGGAATAGGGAGATGAGGTGGAGAAATCGGAGGTGAAGGAATAGGGGGATGAAATTGAGGTGGTTGAGGTGGAGAAGGAACAGGAGATTGTTGAGGCACATCCTCAGTTTGGGGAGGGTTTTTCCTAAATAGAAATGAAGATGGAGATGGAATGGAAGATTAATGAGGTGGAGATAAATATTTTTCAAGAAAAGGATCCTAAGAATGAGTTCTCTTCCTCATTCTGAGAGGGATTTCTTATTCTTCTTCTTCTTTGCTAGTTTCTATTATTATCCTTATTTCCACATGTTTCCTCTTCTTTGCAGTTGATTTGGATTCTTCTTTATCTTTTGTTTTTTGTTGTTAAACTAGATGATTCCCCAACTTTCTTTTCTTGTTGTTCTTGTGTCCTAAGGTGAGGTAATTCTAACATTGGGAAAGGTGCTTCCAACCATACTTTGGACATTTCCACCATATTTACTACTTAGCTATCCACATAAGAGTCTTCAAAAATTGAACAATATTCATTATGAATGGCTTGTTCAAAAACCCTTTGTGTGTTGTAGGTTGGGTGTAACACCTTTCCATCATACTCTAGCTCTTTTGGGATTTTTCCCAAATTGCATGTCATCATCAATTCCATAGACAACTTGTAGTAATCCTATAATCTAACCTCATACTCATCTATTCAATTGGACCAATGGTACTTGAATGTTGACTCATGTTTATTATAAGCCCCTATGATTGGGTTAATTTTCCCAATAGGTTCAATATGTTCCTTATGTCACCAATTAGGTCCATTGTTGATGAAGCCATTTTAATCTTAGTTTTTTTTATTGTTTGCATATTTTCCCAAGAGTGTACTCCAATATTAATGGGAAAATATTATCTATATGTGTGCTTTTCCATTGACATATTGTGGACATCTACCACCTTTCTATAGAGCTCCAACAAGAATAACTTATCACTTGGATATATAGGTAGTTTGTATGGTTCTTTATGGAATCCTACTTCCCTAATGTAAGTGAAATTTTCTAATTGTATGTATCACCAGCCTCAATTTTTCAACTCAAATGTTCTCTCCATATATATCCTTTTGGAAAAATTATTTTTTAACCCTTTGATTATTGCAAAGATAAAGGAATCATTTACCAAGAAATAATTTTTCTAGCTTTCTTTTAACTCTAATTGGGAGTAGTGGTGATATAATTTTGTTTCTCCCATTTGGAGGGAGCTCACTCTTCTCAATCCTGGGAAAGTAGCTTGGTAATAAATCAAATATACCAAGTTGGAGGTCATATATAATTTAGTGCTTCTCAACACATCCATCAATTGATCATGCAAGTTATCACTAATGATGGATGCTTAATAAATCATTTTCCTGGCAATTATCTTTAATATGAAATAACACATCCAAGTTAGAAATATTTTTCTTGGTTGTATCCATATATCCTACTAAGAAGTGTGATCATGTCCTTTGCATCCTCTATGAATTTACTCTTATGCTACACCTTAGCCATTTTCAATGTCAATTTCCTAGGGCTGAGAAGAATTTGATTGTTGATGAAGTTAATAGTTAACTGGTTTTTTTCTCATAATAATTCAAAGCCTTTGGAATATCTATGGTATCATATTCAACAAATTTTGTGAGACCAAATACCATTTCTATCATCTTTGAACTAACATCCAACACTACTTCTCTTGATGGCCCAAATACCTTATGTTGTGCCTTGCACACACACCACGTGAAAACGAGGACCCCCTCTTTTATGTTCACTTCCTTTGGTTTGGTTTTTATTTTGGTCTTGCTTTTTTCCCTTTTCTTGGGTTGGGTTTCAAATTTTTATCCCCTTTTGGATAGGTCTTTTAAAAATATGATTTTTTTCCTTTTGCAAGTTTTCTTGTGTGGAGTTTCATCTATGGGTTTCCTAGTGCGGGATATCCATGGTAGGCTTCAAGGGTTCAATTCCCATAATGGCATAAGTTGTCTCTTAGCCCATGTTTCCTCCACTCCCACAACTTTTCCATACCCACATCTCATCATTTCTCATGTATTTCTCATCCACACATACCTATAATTTGTGAAAGTTTCATATTCTCACATCCCTCAAAATTTTGCATCTAAAATCCTAATGATCCTTGAGTGCATGACAAGTTGGAAAATTCATGCATTTATTGTGCTGCAATGGGTGGACGCTATAAATAGGAGCTTTCGTTTTCATTCTACACCTTTTGAATTTGAAGCATTTGAAACCTAAGAAAAAAATATCCCCGTGTTTCAAGCTCAAAATTCCTACCCCACTCATCATGTGAGTTGCGTGATACTCTATTCAGATTGATTTTACTAGTTTAGGGTTATTATCTCCTTCTTCTGATTATGTATTTATAATTATGGGTTTTTTTTTGTTCTTCAAGGTAGTTATTAGACTTGGCCTTTTTTATCAAAATTTCTAAGTGGAAAACATTTTACAGATTTCCTTAGTCTTGCTAAATATTGGCTTCGTAATGCTTTCGATGCGCATGCATTAAAAAAATCATGGGATCCCTTGTGAGAATTTTGTTGTGGGATTCCTATTACAAGATTCACTATGTGAGAATCCATCTCTCCAACGCCACCCACCTTTCAGCCCATGAAAATGTAATCTCCACCTTCGTTGAATTCTACAAAGCATTTTTCTTGCAGAAATCTCATTACAAGATCCCATACCTAGACTACTGAGGGAATTTTAACTTATAATTTTGAGAATTTTTATCCCCTCAATCTAAATTCCACATGCTCTTTTAAAATTGCATTAAAATGTTGAGACTTCGGCCTTTTGTGAGAAAAACCTTGCAGGTTTCCTAATGCAATTTTGTGGAGTTCCATCCCTCTGGTGCCATCAAGCTCCCAGCTCACAATCAGTCTCGAGCTACAACTTTGTCATCCTCAAAAAGCACAAAAACCCATAAATGATCACAATGAGCCTGATTTCGATATTTCTTGCTAATGTAAATGATTTTATTCATGCATAATGTGATTCTAATGTAATATTTTCATAATTTGGGTCTATATATGCATGATTTATGTTGGAATTGATTATTTTACTCCATAAAGTCAGACTTCTCATTACATGTTATCTTTTGCAAATTTTATAGAAAAAGTTGATCGAGCAACTAAGATGAAGTTTGAATTCCATGATGTCAAAACTACCTCAAAGATTTCAACAATTTGGGATAAAATATCTAACACTAATCTTAGACATGTGGATATTGAGGAGTTCTAGAAAAGGATTTACGGAGTTCCAAAGAAAAATTTGGCATCAAAAATTAAATGAAGTGGAATTGCCTAAGCAGTAGGATTCCCTCCCTCTTTAATATGTCTAGAGCTAATAATGGGATCTTAGTAATATTATCACAAGGACACTCAAAGAATTATTGTTGTTGAAGGAAGGGTGTTGGTTGATCTATTTGCCCCTTCAATCTCAAGGATGTTTGAGATCCCATCTTTTCCACAAATGGAAGTCACAGATTGCTCGTATGTAACTAATGTCTTCAAAGTTGATCCTAATAGTTTCTTGCAGCTTATTAACAAATATTGGATGAAGAATCCCAAAGAAAGTGTGGGAAAGTTTCCCAAAACATTATATAAGAG
>VDFB02105785.1:366989991-367171663 GCA_007258455.2 Sequoia sempervirens
CAATGGGGCAATTTTCTCGAAAATTTTTGGAACATGGGTTTTGCTGCTGATGCTGAATTATGTGAACCCAGATGATCAAATTCTGAAAATTATGCCATTTATTTTGACATAGAAGAATTTTAGAGATGGAAAATAGAAGTTATTATTCAGCCTCTGAAAATCATGCCTATGCTTGAATTCAATTTGATGAAGTCTGCATGCACTTGAACAATGAAGTTTGAAAAATAAATCCTTTGAACAATCTGGACCTGGCATTGCGAAGAACATTGAAAATTGTCACCTATAGCACCTTTAGATCTTTGCTTGCTCAAGAAAATACATGTTTGCTTCCACTTGTGATGAGAATAATGGACGCCCAAATGCCTTAATAAATAAAATTTATGAAGAAAGGCGTCACAAATGCATGTAAATTCCTAAACGGGGCGCCACCTTCTGATTGGACTTCATTCAGTTAACTAAATGAAAAATAAGCCCTAAATTGGGCCCTGCCTCCATGCACTTCAGTTAACTGTGCAAGCAAAAATAAATTCGCCATTTGCAAGCAAAAATTAAGTCCTGTTGAAGTCGACTTGAGAAGTGCAACTGAAGTTTAAATATTATTTAAATTCATTTAACTAACACCTCCATTTTGGGGTGGTCCCTGCACTTGAGTTCAAAAAGTCAAACTTTGACTTTGGGTGCCTTTACTCCAGACTTGGAAATTTTCTTGAAAATTTCAATTTGCAAACGTCACCGGAGCCTATGTTCGATCATTGATTTTGATTGATTGATGTGTCCAAAAAGGTGAGTGATAGTTTCATTGGAGCATTATCAAAATACGACAAGAAACTCGCATGAGCGCAAACCTAATTTTGACTTGAGGGCTTCAAAATTGAGTTGCCCTTAATCGGGGGCACGTATGGAGCAGTCAATTTTCATGAATTTTCATAATTTTGAAGGTGATTTTGACCTTACTTCATTTGGCGTCCTCCGACAACTAACAAAACTTCAAAATTGACTGACAAGCTCACTGCGGAGCTGGCTCAATTATGAACATGAGCTCTTGGAGAACACTTTTCCTAAAAAAATCATCTGCTAGGTGAAAAACATGGGCGCCCTTGGCCTCCAGGGGCACCTTTTTCTCCCATAGCCATTTTTTAGATTGGCTAATAATCCACTCAATCTTCGGCTGCAGGCTACTGACTTGTCTTTTGACTCGGGTGGGGTATGCAATAGAAAGTTGGAAGCATCACGAACAGGATGAGCATTTGAGCTAACCCAAGCAACTACATTTGAGGCTCCAAAACCTTGGGCGCCCCTAGCCTCCAGGGGCGCTTTTGCCGTTTTTTGACATTTTGACCATGATTAAACCGCATGTTTGTCTCCTGATTCTGGCAGTTCAACAACTTAGCTTTTTTACGGCCCAGTTCATTGCGGCTTGATCCAAGTCTGAGACAAACATCCAAAGGTCTCATTTGGTCATAAACTTGGTACCTCAAAGATGGGTGCCCTTGGCCTCCAGGGGCGCTTTCTCTGCCAGTGTTAGTCTAATTTCCATCTCCCTCATTTCTTGTTCAATCTTGAATTTCAGGTGCTAGACAGATCTTCCAGACTGGCTGGTAGGCTCATCGCGAAGCTGATAGTATTCCGGAGAAGTCTTCTTGGAAGTGACAAACCTCAAAAATTGATCTGGGCCTTTGAAATCTAGGGCGCTTCTGGCCTCCAGGGGCTCTTTTGTTTCCAGAGTCAATAATTTCGATGATTCTCACCTTGACGAAAATCCCCTCTGTGATGAAGCAACATCTTGAACATATCTCCCCATAGAATCTTCGTTGGAGCATTTTAAGCTTAGATTACGACACCTGGTATCTGGCCATCTGCCATTGACGACCTCAGAGGTCCTAACTTTTCTCTTGAAAAAGTGAAAACTACCCACCAGACTTAAACTGACTTTTAATTGAATCTAACTTCACCACTGTGATCGTGAAGTGAAATAAGCCAATCAAAACAATTTTCAATCAATTCTGACAAGTTTCAATTTTTAGGGTTTTTGACCTAAAAATAGGGGTCCAGAAACCCTAATTTTCAATTTTTTCAAATTTTACCAGTATCTTCCTGACATCAAAATTGACTAAAAGCCCATACTTGATTTGCCCAAAAACTATGTTTTGATGACACTTTTACAAGGTTTAGACTATTTTAAAGCAAAATGGCTTATTGAAGCAAAAAATTTGGTTTGGGTACTACAGAAGGCTATCAGAGATACGAGGTATGAACACGTGGAATTCATGAGCCTTGAAGAAATTGGTTATCTGGTTGTGGAGAATGTCACTGATTAAGGCAGGCTAGTCATAGTGTTCTTTGTTGTTGACAAGTTGAGCTATGATGTAATACATCCATGGTTGGAACTTGTTTGCCTCTGCTTGACCGGTGACCCGGTTGAGTAGTGTGATCATGATCGCGTACTCGTCTCTAAATTCTCCACGACCCACGTTCTTTGGCAAGTTGTTTCTTTTCTCTTTAAGCCACCTTTCTGCCATTCTTTCTTGACACTTTTCCTTTGACGTGTTGAACGCCCATTCACACTCCATTAATATGACCAAATTGTTCGCACAAGGTGGGATAGCAAAGCATCTTTCAATATCTTTTGGCTTGAGATTGCATATTACTTGCCCATCAATTGACTGAATCTCTCGTGCAGTAGGGTTGTAATGCTTTACACAATTGATTACAAATTCTATGCGCTGTGTTGAGATGGGAAATGAATCTGCCTCAAGCAATCTAGATTGCACAATATTCTGAAGTGTGCTTTGGTTATGCTTTCCAACTTGTCCAAATTGACCTCTGGGTGTGCTCAATGTAAATCAGTGTCAGCCGTCCTCAGGAAATCATGAAGTAAGACCGATTTGGTCTTGTATTCAACCTGAGAGATTTGCATTTTGAAAATCTTGAAGATTGATTGGGCACACAATACTATTTGAACAACTTTTTCTGTAGCAGCTAAAAATAGCTTCGCTGAGGGGTAACTTTTATAAAAATTTCTGAGACGTGGGTTTTGTTAGGAGTATCTATCTAAATGGACCCAGAATGTCAGAATTTTGAAAAAGTGACTTTTCCTTGGACATGCAATAACCCCTTGGCGAAGAAGCTGCAAAAGCTATGTAGAAGCTCCAGAAGCTATTTTTCCCAAAAAATTGTGGCACATGGGTTTTGTAGGTGCCTCTGTGCTGAGCAAACCTAGTTCGTTAGTTTTTGAAAAATGTGACTTTTTGCAAAAGCCCTAAAAATTGGGGGCAACATGGCAATTTTTTCGGAAAATCCTGGCATGTGGGTTTTGTGGCCAATGCTGTGTTGAACGAACCCAAAAGGCCAAATCTATGAAAAAATGTTTACTTGGACATGCAAGAAAACCTAAGACACGAATAGAAGAAACATGTGGGGAGAAGCTAGAAGTTAAAGCTGCTGCCTTTTGAAAATGGTGCTTGGAGATGAAGTCTTGTGAAAGACGTCCTTTTGTGCAACCTGAACCTGGAAATATGAAGAACATTGAAAATGGCTTCCGTTAGATCTTCAAATGGCGTTGGAGAGAAAATATCTGTGTTTGTGCTCTTCAATCTGCAAAGAATAATGAATTATGACACCTAGATGCTTGATATATGTCAATTCGAGGTTGAAGCATCAGTTAGGGCATCTCAATTCTTGACTGAGGAGTCAATTTGCATGATTGGAAGTTAACTGAAAGACTCTCCACCAATTTTGGGATGCCTAGGCTTGAGAAAGTCTTCAAAATCTGGAACCGGGAGTTGACTTTGGACGCCACCTTGCCAGTGTTGAAGATTTTTGACTTTTGCTTGATAAACAGCCTCCGTTTGATTCTTGATTTCAGTTGCCTGATTGATCCTGAGACCTAGTTGACAGATTGATTGCAGAGCTGGTTCAACTTTGAAGAGATGTTACTGGAGGTTGCGATCCTTGAAAACTGAATCTAGTGGCTTGAATTCTTGGGCGCCTTTTCCTAAAAGGGTGCTTTTTCTCGCTAGACTTAGTCAATTCTTGGATGATTTTCAATTTCCTTCATTTGACCCTCCGCGCTTCACTCTATAGCTGCCGATGACTGACGATTCCCACGGACTGAATGTTGAATCCATCGCGAAGTTGGAAGAATTCTAGAAAGGATGACTGTATGTGCAAGTTCTGAAAACTGATTAATGAGGCTCAAATTCCTAGGCGCCCTTGGCCTGTAGGGGCACTTTTGTGAGATACATTTTGCACTTTGTAACCCTTCATGAAATGCTCCCGTTTGACCCTCATTGCCGGATGTTTGATTGCTCCGTTGAATTTGTTGATGCTCTCATCATGGAGGTTGATCAATTTTGAGGTCTTCTTGGGAGTCACGAAGCCTGTAAGCTGCATCTAGTGCTCTAGAAAATTGGGCGTCTTTTTCTAGAAGGGTGTGTTTTCATCTATACTTAGCCAATTCTTCACGTCTTTCAACTTGCCTTCGCCTCTAGCGTTTCACGCTTGATCTTTGTTTATGAGTGTTTGACAGGTCCCATGGACTGGCAACTGGATTCATCGCGAAGCTGGAAGGATGCTGAGAAAATGTCTTGGAGAAGACAACTGCTAAAAGCCACATCTGATTGTTCAAAATGTTGGGTGCCCTTGGCCTGCAGGGGTACAGTTGCTTTGATCTTCATTAGTTTATCTTCCATTACACGTGCTCGCTAGATCAACAACCACTGCCGTTTGATATGCTCTTTGAGTTGGCAAACAAATTTGTTGCGAGGCTGGGCTGAATTTGGGGAGATCATTTGGAGATTGCCAATCCAAAGATTGACATCAGAGAGCTTTCTTTTTTGGGTGCCTCTAGCCTATAGGGGTGCATTTTCCTTGATAGGCTACTGTCTTTGATGACTTTCGCTTTCAGCATTTCTCGCCTTTGCCTTCGTTTGACGGTGTTTGATGAATCCAGTGAACTTGCTTGACGTTTTGTCAGAAAGCTAGCAAAATTCTGAAGAGGACGACTAGTTTTGCAATTCTTAACAACTGTAGTTGGCCTCTTGAATTCATGGGCGTCCCTGCCTAGCAGGGGTGCAGTGAGCTTTAGAGTTAGTCATTTCTTGATGATTTTGACCTCCTCGCGCTTTACGTTCACCGTCTTGCTTGTCTTGAGATGATCACCACTGTCGCTGACGCGAACACGTTCACCGTTGTGATTGCTTTCACCATTTTGCGTGCACAGGCAATTGAAAATGTTGACCGAGGCATTGACTACGTAGTATCTCCCTTGTGACAAGGCGTGTATCTTCTAGACTTAGAATATTTTTAGCAAATTTCAACTTTGAAATTCCCCTCCGTGATGAAGCATCTGTTTGAGCATCTTTCGCCATGGATTCTTCTTTGAAGCATTTGAGGCTTAGATCTTGATACCTGGTATAGCCATTTGCCATTAGTGGCCTTGGAGATCCTAGCTTTTCGCTTGAAAAAATGAAATAGACCCAACAGAGCAAACTTGACTTTCTTATGATTCTGACTTGACCAATGTGATTGTGAAGTGAAATCATCCTATCAAAATCATTTTGAGTCATTTCTGGAAAGGTCCTATTTTTTAGGGTTTTCCTAAAAACAGGGGTCTAAAATCCTAATTTTCAAAATTTCCAAAATTCACAAGTATCGTCTTGACAATAAACCCACAAAAAGCCCATGCTTGGTTTGACCTAAAATTGATTTTTGACGATAATTTTACTAGATTTAGACCATTTTTATCAAAATGACTTGTTGAAGCAAATTTTTTATTTTGGGTACAACAGTAAGCAACACAACTTAAGTCTTAAGATGGCTTTAAGTGAAATAAAAACACTAGTTAAAGCTAGGACCTCTACCAAAAGACAGTCTTAAACCACTTAACACATGAATAGTGAGAATAAATAAACACCTAAGGGTGGCAATGCAAAAAATATTATCTACATTTTGGCCCCCAAGTTTAGAGAATGATAACCAATAAATATCATCACTTTTAGGCCGTCATATGCAATCACAATAAAACTAGCAAGCAAAAGTATGCACATTCAACATGAAACTCCAAGCATTTTATAATCAAATTTTAAGTTGAACAGCACAATCCATATATATAGAGTTTGTATCAAATTGACAAAATATGATACAAGATTACCATTCCTTTTCCAAAAATCGCAAAGCCTCAAAAGTAGTTCAACTTACTGGTAAGCTGAGAAATATGAAATGCAAAAATGCAGGCTTAAAATGCTTGAGAATTGCTACAAGCTCCTCAATAACTTCTCATGAATTCTCCCAAAAAAAATTTAAACAAATTATGAATCATAATATGCCAGTTAAAAGCAAAAATCAAAATGGCAAGGCTGCAGCTTAAGGAATTTTGAAAAATTGACCCAAATAAAGCTAAACAAGATAAAAACCCCAAAGTGACTTTTGAGGGAAAACAATGAGTGGACCCTTTAAAAGTTGGGCTAACAGCTTCAGTGGCTGCTGCATTGGGTGTGGCAGCGACACCACTTCTTATTCCCTTCAAAAACTTTGTTAATGCCAAAGACTTTTAAACATGTAAGTGGCTTAATTAATGTTACCTTTGTCATTACTCCTCAAAAATGAAAAAAATCATTGCTCTCAACTTCCTAAATGCACCCATTGCATTGCAAATCAAAACATTTACATTTTTTAAATTTACCATCACTGCAGTAGGAAGACAAATTCATAACCTTGGTCAACTTACGATCAACAAATGCCACTAGACATTACATAACTAAAATATGAATTTTAACCCTAGATTTAAAAAACCAATAACCATTATGAAGCTCAAAACTATGATAAAATTGCAAATTGATCATTTGACATGTGAATGCAAGAGTGCCAACAGTCATATCACTTTAAGTTCAAACATCTTTTCTAAGAAGTTCAACACAATTATTCCACCACAGTGATAACAAAATACCTCTTT
The DNA here is from genome assembly GCA_007258455.2 of Sequoia sempervirens. Classification (NCBI taxonomy): domain Eukaryota; kingdom Viridiplantae; phylum Streptophyta; class Pinopsida; order Cupressales; family Cupressaceae; genus Sequoia; species Sequoia sempervirens. Next base: position 366,996,944 of record VDFB02105785.1, read on the forward strand.
CTACGTTAATATCATGCGAATGATCAAAGGGAATTTAATGAGGACAAGACTGTAAATACAAATGCAGCCAAAACGAAGCATTCATTACGTCCAAACAATAACAACCATGTTCCGATTGAAAACTTTATCTCATCACTGTGTTCAAAAAGAGAAGAATGCCATAAATGGTAAACCTATCAATGATGATTATATATTGCTCAAATCAAAATGACATTGTTATGTTCACACAAACTGGTGTACTGAAAAGAGAGCAATGACATGACTGTGTAACAAAGCAACATCTTGAGAAGTTCAGAGTCTTATAGTATTTTGTTTGATCAGAAGATTGTTCTTTGTAACCCACAAACTGACACTAAAGATGTTTCAAATGGTATTGCTTATATCAGGAGAATCACTACATAGAAATGTTTACAGAACAACTAAAATGTGTGCAATATTGTCAGGAAAGACAGGAAAGTGATGCAACCTGCTTCGTTTTAAATATTTGAAGTGACGACATTCAATTGAGATAAGATTATACTGATTGATTTGCATTTTGCAGAGTGTATTCTTATGTTTTAGTCCCTAAACATAGTTTTCTTAGTGTTTGTTTTTATAGTTTCATTCCTGATTTGAAATTGCTTGTATGGGATTTGGGTTAAATTTGGGTGGCCTATGTCTCTGTTCCAATATGCAATTTTTTGTGAAAAATATCCACTAATTCTTTGTTCATGAAGAATTGAAGTAATTCATTGACGTTTTTTGATCTGCATTAGATTGTTCTAGCATGCTTAAATTTTGAAAGAAGCACTTATATTCTTTGAAATGTGCAGTTATTTCATCTGTCTGTATGGCATTGAAAATTAAGAGTAATAAAATTAATAATTATTTACAAAACGTGTTTGTGTTCTTTTTAATTTTGAAGGTTAAGCATAAAGTTGGCAATATGCATTATTGTAGATTAATTGGTGGTACAAAAGTTATATCTATATGGATTAAACGGGATTTCTTTTGCAGTCATGAAGGTGAGGGCATCAGTGAAGAAGTTATGTGAGTTCTGCAGATCTGTGAGACGCCGTGGTAAGGTTTATATTTTATGCTCTTCCAATCCTAAACACAAACAGCGGCAAGGGATGTCAACTCTGGCATATGAAGGTCTACCGCCTCCTCCGTAAGTATTGTATACACTTAATGCATGTGGGTTGTCCAATGAGTGCAGTTTTTCTTTTACTGGCTTGTTCATATTGAATTCAACTAGTCGTCTCTCTCACATTTTTGTCTAAAATTTTGAATTTATTTTCTATATTAATTACACATTATGTTTTCAGTTTTCACAGTGCTGAATTTATCCTCAATTATCTTGAAATTTATTGTAACATTTAATGCTGTATGTCAGGCATATGTACTGAAATCTAGTATTGATTTTCTTATTATATTTTTGATAAGTGAGGGGAGTAGGACCCTCAGCCTTTACATTAACTTCATAAAAGATAATTACATTGTTTCTGAACAAAAAGCCTGATTTCAACAGGGCTTTGAAATACAAAATGACCTCCATCCTAGGTGGACAAGTTGGAGAACCAGCTTAACTAGAAAGGTAACTAAACTCCCTGAAGAAGACAAAATAAAGGGAAGTTATATCAAACAAAAAATAAACTTATTCATCGATGATTACCACCCCAGGTCCCATTGGAGGATGTCCCTCTGCACTGCTGCTGCCAAGCATTTCATCTTCCCTTGCAGGAAGGAGGCATGGGATCAGCCACCCCTGCAATTTTGAACAGGCGGTGGCTGTAATATTGAACCTGACAATGCGATCTTGATCCATGGGTGGAGAAGAAGAGGTGAAAGGCTTCCTAAAAGCTGAGAAATCAAAGGCATACATGTCCTCAACCTCCCCTCCACAATGATAGTATGAAGCTTTTCAACATGTTCTGCCAAATAAGGCAGCACTTTTCCATCTTACAAAAAGATCCTATGGGAATAGTGCCTTGAAATTCTGTGCCTGAAATGGGCACATCTTCTTGCTGGAAATTGCAACCCAACTCTAAAATTCGTCTAAACCCCTGCTAAACTAAAACCTCACAAAGTATGCCACCTTTTTCTTTACCGTAGTCCTTTTCACCAGAAAAAACAAATATGACAAGAAAAAAGAAGCAATTTCAGAACTCCCCATACTGTGAATACCCATTTCCAGGTAGTTGACATCCAAGATGTCTTTAATTGCTGCCTTGGGTACACCATCTTGAATGATGAACACCTTACCTTGGCCAGTCAAATATCAGAGATTGGTTCTCTGAATGCCATCTCACATTTTTCAAAGAAGGGGAAAAAGTGGGGCTCTATGAACATCCTAGGGTCCAAAAAAGCACTTTCCAAAAACTGCCAGTGAAAAGATCTTTAGAAAATGAAGACTGCAGGTTAAAATAACCACTGACGGGCCTAATAAATCATTTCTTGCAAGGTGATTCAAGCCTTTGCAGTATCCCATGTGGCAGATGTATATTGATCCCTATGTAAGCAATTGCCACTATGATGAAAAGATGAGGAACCTCAAGTGAAATGAACATTAGAAAAATATATTATCTTGGGAAAGCTAAGAATATTTTAGATTGGGATCCCAAAGAGGATACCAATTCCCAAACTCTTTGAAGGCCATCGCAACGGTCCATGGCATTGTCTATAGACTGTCTTGTGAATCAATGCCATAATTTGTTAAGAAATCTGTTATGGAATTAACTTCTCTATGGCAGTGTTGTACTGAAAGGACCTTGAACAAATCAAGAAATCCCTCAGCCTGCCTCAGAATGCTATTTGATCATCCAATTTGGAGAATGCCTTTTGGAAATGGCATCCTCAAAATGCTATTCGATAGTCCAATTTGGAGAATGCCTCATAGATCATTTCTTGTAAGGCAATTCAAGCCTTTGCAGTATCCCATGTGGGAGATATTATATTGATCCCTATGGAAGCAATTGCCACTATGATGAAAAGATGAGGAACCTCAAGTGAAATGAACATTAAAAAAATATTTTATCTTGGGAAAGCTAAGAATATTTTAGATTGGGATCCCAAAGGGGATACCAATTCCCAAACTCTTTGAAGGCCAATGCAACGGTCCATGGCATTGTCTATAGACTGTCTTTGTCATGTCCCTTTCGGTTGACTTCTCACCGGTGATGATTAGCCTATTATGTGACACTCGTAAGCTGATAGGATGGATAGAGGGTCTTGATGGAGCTTGGCTTGGCTTCGACTGTCAGAATTTTACCAGTTGGCTTTCGTTCAGGCTCATTCGGACACCATTTGCCTGAGTTGCTATTTTTAGCATTATTTGGCACTCAGCGAGGCACCCCTGCTATTTTTAGCATTATGGTCTGGTCATGTGAGGAATCACTCCCTTATTCGCTAGTTTCAGATGGTTCGTGAATCGGATATATTTTGAGGGAGATATTAATATTTAATTGATTTAATTAAATATTAATTATTCGAAACTTATATTATAAAGTTATAATATTTTAATATTATAACTTAAGTGGAACCCTAACTGAAGAGATTAAGGCCATCATTGAAGGGGCCACTTTTTAATTATAATTTATAATTAAAGTGAAGTTAAACTTATGGAAAAATTAAAAATTAAATTTAAATTTATTTAAATGATGTCCAATTGAGAAAAGTCGACTTTTTGAGGAGATATAAGGGTTTTCATTGGAATTGGTGCTCATTATGATTGAAGTCGAATTTTTGCTGAGTTATTCTTCTGAGAACAGAGTCAAGGGTTCCAGTTTTCAATTTGCATTGGAGAACGTGCAATCTTTAGTGTGTGCGATTCAGAGGCTGTGAAATACCAGCTGATCTATTGCCAGGCAGAGAGATAGCTTTATTCATAAGTTATCACAGAGCATCACAGGCAAAATATATTCAGGGTTTTTAGTTTGGGATTTATTCGAAATAGGTTCTTTAGTAAATGCGCCCATTTTTGTCAGATCTTGAGACTACAATAAAGGCCGTACTTTATTTACTTGATTGCTGCTGCTTCAAAGCTGTACATCTGCTGTACTAAGGCCGTACCATCTCATAAAGGGCCGTACTTTCAAGTTTAAGCCAAATCGCCTTCTTTTATCATCTTCTGGTTGCAACCCAGTGGGCGCCTACACCTCTGGACCATTCTTCTGGCATCTGGCTGAGGGAGAAGTAAAAATCTTGAAGGCCGTACTTTTTCTATGACATTTCAGCTTGCTGCAAATCAGGTTTTTATCTAATATTTTTGTTTAATCTTAACTGCATGTCAGAGTTTCATTATTGTAATGGCTGAGGAAAAATAATGCAATCAATAGATATCCATTTTTGAGCCTATTCATGTTAGATCTGAGCTTATTGTATTTGTTAGGAATTTAATATCAATTTTCTTCCAAAATCGCAATTTTTATCATTCATGCAAAACACCCAAAAAAACCAAAAACGTCAAAACAATCAAAAAACAGTCAGTTTTAGAGATTAGTTAGAACAGGGGTTTCTACAAAAAGTGCGCTATTACACTTTTTTCCCACACTTAGTCTTTTTCTGGCCCTGGCACGTTTCTTCATGTTTTTTGCATTTTTCGTCAATCGTGCCACTTTTCGTGCCTAAATTTATTGCTCGACTTGAGTTAGGTTTTTGAGTTACCATTTACTTAAAAGTATTTTATTTCGCCATTTTCATTGTTTATGATCTTTATTCTTCTTTTCTTCTTGCTGGGCGAGTTCTCTTCAAACTGCAATCACGTTTTTGAGAAATTCGAAGTTCCTCTCCAGCAATTTTCGCGTTTGCTCTTGGTAAGTCTTTTTCCTTACTTTCTCTCCCTTTTCTTTCGTTACTTTGTATATGTCTTAGGATTTACATATGCGTTTTTATTTTTTTCCTTCGTTTTCTTCATACGTTTTTCTTCTTCATACGCGTTTTTCTTCCTTTCTCCGTTTTTAGTTTTACATCAATGTGTGGGCGTTGTGTTTTATTCTTATCTCATTGTTTTTCTTTCCAAAATATGTCCACCTTGTGTCCACGCATTTTCCTGAATGCACCCTCACGCTATGGGATTTTCATGGCTTGTTTTGGCGTGATTTCTCTCTACCCACGTCCCTTATTTTTCAAAGCATCGCTATGTTTGCTTATCACCGTTTACATCAATGTATAGTGGCGTAAAGATGTAGGTTTGGCCTTTCAAAATGCGTGGTAAGAGGGTTCCTCTTAAAAATACGTTTTGCAAATGCTTTACACAAAGAAATTCGCGCCTCAAGAGTCAAGCGCTGTTTTTCAACCTCACTGCGCGTTGTTTCACAAACCTCAAGCTTCATATGCAATAGCATCCAAAATGCGCGCTTATACATTCATTTTGTTCTTCCCAGGTATTAATTACCAACTTTGCAGTGGGAGATGTCATGGCGCTGAAAAAGTGCGCCCTGGCATTTTGATATTTTTTCTAACACTAAAAAGTGTAGGAGCGCACTTTTTTAGCGCTCTTGCATCAAAGTTTGAATTTCCAAAAATGTAAGGGCACTAAAAAAGTGCGCCCTTACTCTTCACAATTTTTTCCAGATGAACTTCAAACCTGTCCGTTTTAGCTCTGAACCTTGTTCCTTCCATTTTGTGCATTGTTTTGCATGCCTTGACATCCGCTCCACGCTTTCCCATCATCGTTGCTCGTTTCGTGCATCTCCATGCTACCTAATGACTAATGTTGTTCTGGCTCGATACCTTGCAGTCTCTTATCAAAGATCTTCAAACTTTGAGTGAACAAAGTTTCAGTTGTTCCTGATGACTGCTGGTAAACCACCGTCTTCTTCAAAAGCGAAAGGCAGAATGAAGTATAAATACCAAGGCGTCTATCCGCCGACCGTAGTGGTCTCCAAGGTGGAAGAAATAAAAGATACAGAGGTTGGCCATCAAGACTTGGTTGATTTTGCGAAGCAAACAGAGACGAAGCCTCTTCCTGATCCAATGAGAGCAATTGTACACAGTAACCTGCATTTGGTAGCTATGTTCCCTACGGCTGCACATAATATGGAGTTTGTTCTTCAAGTGGCATCTCACTACATTAGAGAAAGTAGAAGTGTGATCGATTCTTCTGGGCACGAGATTCTAAGGCTCGACCTTGATTTCTTTGACATTGTTTTTAAGGTTCCTCAAATGGAAAAATACATTGATATTTCTATGCAAAAAGCACAAGAGGTCTTTGACGCTGATCCCATCAAGGCTAAAAACCTGATAAATGCCCAATGGTTGAAGAAGCCTAAACAATTTGTTTCCAAATGGCCAAAGGGACTCCTGCGAAGCAATTTCAAGGATGATGTCAAAGATATGATCACATTTTTAAGCAGAGTAAAAGGCTTGCCAGAATCGTCCACTTTTCACGATTGGATGTATGAATACATCAGGATTATAAGAAGACAAAAGGTGCACATTGACTGGGGCAAACAGATCAGTGATGAAATACATGAGCAGCTGATCAATGCTCCTTCCACATTGAAATTCTATATGACTTCTTACCTGGTGTACGCGGCGGCTGTAATGAGGCAATTCCCAGGTCTATCTACAAAAGGGAATCGGATGATGGTACCTGTGTACAAATTTTTCTATCAACTGGAACTGAAGGAAAGCTTTCATCACTTCAGTCGGGTCACAGATGCTTTCTTTGCACCTTTGCTTTTCAATTTTGATCCGGCTCTTGAAAGAAGGAGGGTATCTGATGAGGCTTATAAGGTGGTAAGTAAAGTTGGATGCCTATTTCTTCAGTTCCCAACTTTTACTTACTTGAGAGTAGGGTGCTACATTGGCTGTCCCTACATGCTGCCACGTTATCCTTCGGATAAGTGGGTTCTCATGGAGACATGCAGACAGTTGATTTCAGTGCAAAAAGAACGAAGAAGTAACCACAAGCGTGGATTCAAGTTTCCACTGACCATTGGCAGATATATTATCCCAACTGTACAAAAGGCTAAGTCTGTTTATGCTGAAATGCAGATCATGACAATCAAGACTTACAGGTATAGGTTTGATTTTGATTATCGAGATGTCAGAAAAAGATTACAAAAGGGTCATCATCACAAGTACCGTTTTGAAGACATCTGGGCTGATTGCAGAGATGAAGAAGCCATTCGCAAAATGGATTATTGCAGGTTGACTGTTCAGCAGATCAGAGACCTTGATATTGCTGACCTACCAGAGGATTTTGCAGATCCTGGTGATATCATGAATGCTGTCTATGATGAGCAAGGAATTGTTAAAAGGCCATTGCCTGCAATTCAATGGTCTAGGAAAGAAATTACCAGCATAAGAGAGAAATTGAAGCCAATCCTAGCCAACACGCAAAATGGTTACATAAGCATGGTTATGAAATGAAAAGTTTCAGAACAGACTCGGAAGGAGAAGAATGTAATGGCCCCTTCTCGAGCATGACTTTTCTGATTGACCGTTGGCCTATTCTGGAGACCCGTAGGCTTCTTGGTGGTGAAATTAGGGTTTCTTGGTTGGTGGTTTCTTTGGCTCACGATGGGTGATTGAACTGCGGATTCCTTCTGGGTTTTTCGTGAGCTTTTCGGTGATGTGTTTTTCTTGGCATTCTGAGCACTTTCGTGAATTTACTATTTTTAGTAAATTCTATTTCTAGCAGTAGTCCTGTTGGCATCGGCACGGTTGGCTCTCATCTTCAGTCTTTTCAGTTGGTTTGATCAATCTTGACCTTGGGAAGCATTTTTGGTGAGATTTGTCCAGTTGATTAAAATATTATATTTTAAAGTTATATTTTAATATTTTGACCCCTTGGTCTAGTGAAACAACTTAAGTTGTTCTTAAAAGGGGGACTTTGAGGGAGTGGCGCCTCATGGAGATATTTCTACATTTTCTAAAGGTTAAAAAATAATTGCTTGAAAAGGGACGCCCATCTTTGAAGAAGATTATTTTAAAACTAAAGTCAAAATTACTTCAAGACAAAAGGGACGCCATCTTTGGAGGGAAAGGTGAAAATTCAAATTTGAAAGTTAGGGTTTCTAGAAGCTTCTGGAAAGTGATCACAAGTTTATAAAAGGAGGTCTTGGTCTTCATTTGCACTATCTGATATCTTGAGTAATGTTATGTTGCCGAAATGGTGATTGGACTGCTTTGAGGAATGAATGCCTCTTAGCTTGGCTCAACTTCGTGCTTGTGAGATAGCACCTAGTGGAGAGGTTTGCTTGCTTTTGAGTGATTTTGTAGTGAGTTTGCTTTCAGCTGTTGTTTATGCATTGTAATCCCTTTATTTGCAAAATAATCAAAAAAATGGAGTTGCTGGTTTGTGTTGCAGATTTGGTTTTTAGCTCATAAGTCATTGTGTGATTTTCTTTTGGTTCTGGGTAGTTTACCCATGCATTTGCTAGGTAAGGGTGCCCCTTTCAGAGAAGTTTGGGAATTTAATTTGAAGTCTCTAATTTATTAAGGCAAAATCGCCCCTCCTTGCAGCCGTACCATTTAGAGTGTCATTGGAATTCGTGAAGAAAATAAATATCTGCATTTAGGTTCTGTTTTGTGCTTTCAGCTTGGGCGCCTTCATCATAGGAATGATTTGCATCAGATTTCATGTAATTTGGGTGAGTAGTGAGTGAGTTGTGTGCATTTCCTTGAGTTTCTGTATTGCTGGTTATCAGTTTCAGTCATTGTTCTGTCATAACAGCTTGCATAGAATCCGTCATTCGAGTTTGATTTTGAAAGGAGAGACATTGAGAGCATTAAGGATTGCATTATACATTGTTGCAACATTGGGAATACTCTTATCTTGTGCTTAACAGATAAATCTCTAATATTGTAAGCTGAACAGTAGTACTGTCAGCATCTTTCTTATTCTTGCTAATCTCATATTTGTAACTGCCCACTGAATAAGTGGAAGAGGCTGGCTTGCCGCCTGTTTACTTGATTTGCATTGTAATTTCATAAGTCTCCGCCATATGGTCGCCTCATCTCCATCTTGGATTGAGTAGCACATACTTGGTGTTGAGTTTTCTTTCAGTATTGCAATAGATAGGGATCCTCTGACCATATGCTCGCCGTCATCTGGCGCATTCTTGGTTAGAGTTCTTTGTATCAGCATTTCTTTAAGATCCTCTGACCAATGCTCACACCTTGCCCACATCGGGATCCTGGTGTACATTCTGGTTAGAGTTGCTTTCAGCATCGTTTTGGTTTAGGGCTAACCTTAACGGGTGCTTGTTAATTGTAACTTGCAATTGAAAATCGAAAAAATTTGGCTTGGTATATTTCAAAGAATCTGAAGCAGAAGCTCGCCAACAGCAAGAACTCCGCAACAAAAATAAATCAGCGGCTGTTCCCACTTCTTCACGAAGAGGTCCTAGGATCAAGTTTACTGTTGGCAAGAAAGATACCCAATCCGTCCCAGAAACAAAAACCACGGAATCCAATCCATCTCGCTCTAAAGGTAAAAAGTCTATTCCAGAGGAGGTAGATTCCGATGAAGAAGGAACTTCAAGTGATCAATCCGCTGAAGATGAAGACTCAGCAGAAGTAGACTCCGATGCAGAGAGGTTTCTGAAAGCGGGCAAGAGTCTAACGAAGATTCTGAAGAAGAATCTGAAGGTGATTTTGAAGGTGAACCAGAATCGAAGAGACAAGAGGGTGATCAACAGGAACCCGGGCATGATCAAGAAAAAACTACTTGTCCTCCTGAGAATGAAGTTGAGGAAATTCCTAGAACGTCATTGCCTGTGATTTCCAATGTTCCTCATACCCCTCCAAATTCAAGAACTCCTCCACCTCCTGTTCCCTTGTCACCTATTCCTACCACATGCATTCCTGTAGTTGAGATATCCACTATCCCTGCAGCATCAACCCCGCTTGATACTCCCTCAGTGACAAGCATTCATACGGTTGATATACTGTCAAGACCTCCATCGTCCATTCCTAGCCTGTCTTCACCAACATATGATATCACTTCTGAAAATGAATTCAATCGTTTCATGAATGAGTCAATGTGTGGTCAGCTCAATGTGCAATCTACAGGAGCAATGATGACAGACACTTCTCCTATTGTCACAATACCCATGGTAACTTCAGACGTGACAATAACTTCAGAAGTAACGATGACGACTGAATTGACAGTGAATCCAGAAGTTCACACCTCCTTTCTTCCCCCTTGGCTAATATCTCAAGTGTCGAAGTGGAAAAAGCAAATGATCTCTCCGGAGGAGCTCGACCTTGAAGAGATAGTCCTTCCAAAGGCTAAAGGGAAGAAAAAGGCAAAAGTATACTCAAGGCTGAACGTTGATAAGTCTGGCCACAAGTATGCAGAGATTGGCATACCACCGCATGAAGAAGGTGATGTCAATATGGAAGACTACACAGTGACAAAAGTCCAGCTTGGCAAGGTTACCAATGAAAGTGCAAAGGCCGATGCGCAAGTGAAATTGGATATCTTGACTGGAAGATTGGATAAAGTAGAGCAAGCTCGCAATATGTACAAACAGAGGGTAGAGCATTATGCCACTGTTGTAAAGAGACTTGCAGGATCTCCAACTAATGCACAACCAGCGAGTGGTAAGTATTGAAGACCCAGCTGTCAAGAAAGGAGAAGTTCGCCTCAAAGGCAGAGTGTTGTATGATTTTGTTGAGAAGATCATAGAACACGAATCTCCGAATCATAATTGTCGACGAAACTTCTTGTTAGCCAAGCTCACCATAGGCTTGATAAAGAAAAAGTGTACTTTCCAGGCCAGCGAAATATGGAAAAATGCCTGCTGACGTGGTCGGAAATGAAGCAGGTAAAGCTTAGTAAATTGGTGGAAGTTGGGGTAATTCCTGACAAAGAAAAGTTCGTTGAGGTAAGAGAATCCTTGAAACATCGAATTCAAGTAATTCAATCTCTTACGGAAGATCTCCACCAAGTGCAGGAAGATGTCGAAGGACATCGTGTTATTCTTGAGAAAGGTATCAAAGAGTTGCCCGGTCAACTTCTTGAGGAGAATCGTATCTTCCTGCCGGCCACGAAATATCTCAGATCTTCAAAGAAGCCATCATGAAATTGATTGACAGTTCGAACTTTCAGAAGCCTCATTGAACGTCATTTGTGATAGGCTCACATTGGATAACCTGAAAACGCATCTTGACAGTGCAAGAAGGTTCACTCATCTGCCATGAGATCGATCACGAGAATTCACACCATTGTGGATTACACCGTTGGTCCAGATGAGAAGTTCGTGCAAGAGACCAGGAAGAAATATGAACTTCGGCCCAAGGCAAGGAAACATGAAGAAGCTTCCTGTTCTCCAGTGTTAGACATTTCCAGTGCATCCCTTTATGCATCTTGTAAATATTTCCTGACATCTTAAATGTCTTTTTGTAAATTGTAATTACACCAAGCTCGAAGATGTAATCTTTTGAAAACAAATTACACTTTGACTTTGGTCCAAGTTAGGTGAGATCTCTAAAATCGCTCACCCAACTTTCCTTAATTTCCTCAATTAGATTCCTAATTTTGCTCATCCCTCTTTCTATATAATGTGAGGGATTTCCATTGTAAAGTTTATCCTTTAGTATTTTGCAACGAAGTGCTGCCATTTTTGAAGCAAAATTGTGAAACTTTGTGTTCATGCTTTGTGAATGAAATTTGATCAATAAAGAAGAGGATTGCAAACTAGACTTTGCATTGGATTCAATAATCTTACAAATTGATCTTATTTGGTGGTGATTAGGTGATGGAATCTGAAGGACTCTAAGTAATTTATGTAAACTTTGTGTTGCATCTATTATTTAGATTTGCATTTGTGTTTTCGTTGATCTTTCGGTTGAATAATCTACAAGACTTTGCGCTTGTAATTATTCACGTTCTTTGGATACTATTGTTGAATGATCTGCAAGACTTTGTGCTTGTAATTGTTCATGCTCTTTGATAATTTGGTTGAATGATCTACAAGACTTTGCGCTTGTAATTGTTCATGCTGTTCGAGGAATTGTTGTGTCTAAGAAGACTTTGTGCTTCTAACGTGACAAACGATACACTCTTCACAGATCCACCATTGATAAAGCTACGAAACGACTTTGTGCCTTCGTGAGCTTTCCCTTTTACTTTATTTGTTTATTGTTAATCACTTCTGGTATCTCTACGCTTTGCTTTGACAAGATAGAGGTATTGGCATTACTGCTAGTTGATCGTTTAAAGTTATTAAGAATTAAGAACTTCCAACAGTGAAGCATTGTAAACATCTTCTCTGAAAAAAGAGAGAAGGATGAATGTAACACACCCCCCCACTTCGTAAGTTTTGTGTACATTTTGTAATTACTTGTTTGTTTTACCATCACTTCTGTCAGCCAATAAGAAGGGCGCCTCCCCTTTCCGAGAGGAGAGATTTACATCTCACATAGCTGTGGCTGAAGTCCAAGTTGTGTAATCTATCGAAAAGCTGATTACATAATTTTCACCCAACAAAATGCTTTTTCCAGCAATTGGTATTTATTTTTAGGATTCCATTAATGGTTCTTAGTGTAACTAGTTGCTGTTTTAGTAGTACTTTAACAACACTTTATTGCTGCTTTAATGCTCTAAATCAACCTTTCTCTATGGCTGCAAGATTTAGGTGTTTTATTTCTGATTTTAGGAATGAATCAACATGCTTTCTTTTGCTGATTTAAGGGGAGTTTTAGGTTTGTTTTAGTCTATATAAAGTCGCCCCAAATTGTTGTTTATGCAAGTATATTTCAATGCCACAATTTGAATTGCTCTTCTTCAAGCTGTAATTTTCCTTTCATAATAAGACATCAAGTAAAATGGGCTCATTTTCAGTATAGATCAGTGTTACAAGACTCGCAAAAACTCACCTAAACTTGGCGAGTCGCGAGGTGGGTGACCCTAAACGAGTCCTAGAGACTCGGCCACCAAGTACTCGCCGGACTCACTAGACTGGCCAAAACCGGTGAGTCTCATGCCTTAGACTCGACCATTTTAATTAATTTAAATTTTTTTTTTTGTAGTCTTTCATTTACAATTTTTTTAATTAAATGGTGTGCGCCATGAAGGTTTGTGCGGTTTTGAAGGTCTTCATTTGGGCTTGGTGGCGGGGGCTCTGCCCCTTGACCCCGCCCCTCCGCCCCGCCCTGTATCGTGATAGGGAGCACACTTAGGGCATTGCCCGAAGACCCGACCTCGCCAGGTGACTTAGATAGCGATATTTTTCCTTTTTGAGAATGGTGTGAAAATTTGGGACATTCCTTGCTGATAATTCTCCTGAGAATGTCATAGTTAATTAAAGGAAAACACCTCACCCTTTGGAGGTGAGCTATTTGTCCATCTTTGAATGTATAGATAAGTGCCCTATTGCTTTTGACATTTGCTGAAATTCACTAGGCATTAATGGTTGAGCAGTCTAGGTAGTTTTGATGATGATTCATCCTGATTGAGTACTAGTGTTCAAAGGACATGACTGTGAAGTCACTATTTGTCGGAAGCAAACTTGGGCAATCTTTTTGCATTTAATATTCAATCAGGGCTTATCAGGCAAGATTAATGTCTTTCCATGGCAACACTCGAAAAGAAAAGGAAAACAAAAGAAATGCAAGTTAAAGGTAGTTGTTTGTTGCAAAACAACTATTAAGCATTAGCAATGCTTTGATTTTGAGTGGTGCTAGAATTGAAATGTAGTTTTTAGTCCCTTGTTGATTGTTTGTTTGCATGTTCTTCATTTAGGCCCACGATAGTGAATATCATTTAAAATAGTTGAAGTTTTGTCTTCTTGTGTTTTACGTGGTTTTGCCAATGACAATGATCCAATAATAGAGACAATAAGCTTTATTGAACAAGCCAACAAGATTATGTCAATTGGAAGGATTTGTGGCTAGGATGTGTACATAACACAATAAGGACATTTTGCTAGTGACTTGAGAGGAGGAAATTTTTCAAGTTTGTAGATTCCAAATTGAGTCCCCTTGAGCCTTTATACTTGCTATTTTGCTAGTTGTGGCTTACTACACTTGTCATGGGAGTCATGATCGTTATGGATTCTAGTGATAGAATTTGTGTTAGGAGGACTAATGTATGTTGTGTTGTTTTTAGAAGTTGACACATGAACATTGTGGTAACTTTTTGCCTATTCAAATTTAATTATAATTGTTTTCCCAAATTTGATTAGTTGATAAATTTGTTCCAAATTTTTTCTTAGCAAAACTCAACCACGAACACGAACCTTGTGACATACCTTATAAGTTATATCTATACTGAAAATGAGCCCATTTTACTTGATGTCTTATTATGAAAGCATATCTTTAAGACATTGAATATAGAAATACTTTGTCTTATCGCTTGATTGGATCGTGGAGTGACAACTATTTATGTGATTGAAAGTAACTTGTAGAAACAAAATATGCTTTGTATTCTATCTGTGGAATGAAATTCTCTCATCATACAGAGTCTTGACTATGCTTGCTGTATGTAAGAAAGAAAATGCTTTATGTAGAGGGTGAGCATAATATATGGTGATTGTAAATAACTTTTAAAAACAGTAGTTGCTTTGTATGCGATCTCTGGAATGAAATTATTTTATTATACTGAGTCTTGATAATGCTTGCTTGTTCTAATAAAGCAAATACTTTATGTAGAGGGTGAGCATAATATATGGTGATTGTAAATAACTTTTAAAAACAGTAGTTGCTTTGTATGCGATCTCTGGAATGAAATTATTTTATTATACTGAGTCTTGATAATGCTTGCTTGTTCTAATAAAGCAAATACTTTATGTAGAGGGTGAGCATAATATATGGTGATTGTAAATAACTTTTAAAAACAGTAGTTGCTTTGTATGCGATCTCTGGAATGAAATTATTTTATTATACTGAGTCTTGATAATGCTTGCTTGTTCTAATAAAGCAAATACTTTATGTAGAGGGTGATCAATATTTTAGTTCTATTTAACTAAAATAACAATTGTTGCAAGAAATATATTAATTCAGATTTCTCTTGCTACAAATAATATGTTAATGTCAGAATTCTGTTGAAAACTCATTGGTATATTTTAGATACTTCTTGGCTTGAAACAATAGAAGTGTTGGTGTTAAAATCTTCATTTAGTATCAGAGCATTTGGATAAATTATGGGGTTTTTTGGGTTGTAAATTTTTTGCTGTAGATCTCTCTAATAATTGATCCTAGCAAACTTAAACTCTCAATCCTTTCCAGGATTTAGTGGATAGGAAATTACTAAAGTCTAATGATGATGACTCTATTGACAAATTTTTTTTTACCGGAGATAAATTTTATTTGGTTATGTAGAGCCAACAGATTGGGCCATTGTTCCAGTCAATGACAAACAAGCTAGGTAGGAAGTCATGAAGAAGAATTCTTAGGCATCATATCGCATTTGGATTGCTAGGCAGGAGCTTATTTCCAAGAATTGTGGGTGCAAAATCAGCTAAGTATGTCTGAAAGACTCTACAAGAGACTTACCAAGGAAGTGACATAGTTAAAGTGGTTAAGTTGCAAACATGGAGGAGAAATTTTGAAAATCTAAGATGCAAGAAGTTGAAGCTGTGATTAGTTATCGTGTAAGAGTTAAGGATGTGGTTAATAAAATGACTACTCCTGGAGAAACCATGAATGAATAGATCATTATGAAGGAAGTGTTAAGGAATAACACCAAGATAGAACCATGTTGCCATTATAATTGAAGAGAGCAACAATTGGAAAACTATTGAGTTTAATGAACTTGTTGGTTCTCTTAGGTTTCTTGAAAAGAAACTAAGAGGCACATTTGGAGAAAGAGAAGAGAAGGCTTTTGTCTTCAAATTGGCAATCTCAAAGAGTGAAGGTGCCAAACAAGCATGTAGTGACCTAACCCGTATGTAAAATAAAAATTTCATAATTTAACAACAATAAGTAAAGACAATGCCATTTCAATAAAATTTTTCCTTTCAATTTAAAAACATGATATAACATTTTTCAACTTTTAAACTATTTCTTTTCAAAAGAAATCAACAAAGTAATAAAGCACAAGATACATACATAGCTCGTAAGCTTTTGCACAAATAGTAGTAAGAAGGTCCAGGAGTCCGTCCTTTCAATTCTTGGTACATCGGCCACTTGTTGTGGAGCAGAAACATCACTCAGGCGCTTTTCCGCCAACCACAGACTTATAATGCGGTCCCTCGCACACCTATCATTCGATAGATGGCCCTCTCGTTGAACCAAAAGATTGGTAGGTTATTCGTTAACAATTACCAACTAAGCATAGTGCTATGTCCTACACAACTAGAACCTTGCTATTTCACAATCTCGAGCACCTATCATTCGATAGATGGCCCTCTCGTTGAACCAAGAGATTGATAGGTTATTCGTTAACAATTACCAACTAAGCATAGTGCTGTGTCCTACACAACTAGAACCTTGCTATTTCACAATCTCGAACTAGTATAAAGGATCACAATGAACTGATAGTGTAGTCTCAACTAACTCACATCTAAATGGAAGTTGTACATATCACTACTTTGGCCAAAGTATTCTCATTCAGTACTTCAAATGAAGGTCATCGAATGAAAGTCATCTATCATAAACACTACTTAGGGCCGATTTGACTTAAGGCTTCCTTACTCTACGCATAGGTTTTTCCCTTCAATGTGTGAATTCGTCACCCCAGACATCCTACAACATACTAACCTACTAGAAATGAAACAGCATAGCAAGTAATCACAAAATCCCCTCCTATTCGGGAAATCTTTATCCTAGGAGTACTCAAGCTTATCCAAGTTAACCTAATAACTTAAGTTGAAAAGATCTTACTTGACCACTGTCTTCATTTCATTCCTAGTAAATAGTAACTAATACCAACATATTCTCCTTATATGAAGATCATTCAAGTAATGCATTTCTGCAACCTTTAACCTTTATACAGTTTACTTACTAAGTACAATCAGGTATGCAACTTCATATAACTTTTTTTCACTTTTTCACAGAAATGCAGTTAATGAAATGGCTTTCTACCTATGCACAAATAGTAACACAAAGATTCCTTAATATTTAAATATTCAAGAACAAAATGGATAGTAGAAGAATATCCCATGCCTGATTTCTAGCTTTCTTTCAAAAGATGAAGTCACTGCCTGCCTTCTCAGCATCTCAGCTAAATCAAACAACTGGCAAATCCTTCACAAGCCTCTGCCTTTTCTCACTCAGATTATGCTCTCAAAATTATGCCAATCTAACTCAGATTTAATCTCCACTAAAAATGAATACTCAGACTATTAATGGTCACAGCTGAATGAAGCTCAAATTAATTGATAATGGTGGATTGGTAATTCCACAAATACCAATTCTCAGAAATATGTAAATAGCTCTCAGAAATACAAATGGATCTTAGCAAATTTGACAGGCTCTCAGCAAATAAATTCACAAAATAATCTCCAGAATTTAGAAGAATTCGAATTCCAAAAAGCAGTGGTGAAGAATGAATAGGGCAGCTATATATAGAGCCCCCTGCCCAACAATTTTCCACATCATAAGGCATGTAAACTGCCAGAACTATGTTTTGAACAATTCCAACTGAAATGTGGCGGATTTCCACACTCATACACAACTCAAAAGTGGTGAGTCGACTTCCAACAATACATAGAATGTTTCAAACCTTTGCACATGTTAAAAATGGTGAATCGACACCTACAGGTGTCTCCAATAATGGCACCATTGCAGCAATCTGTTTGATGATTTTATTCACTGAAATGGTCAAGGTTAATTGCTCACCACTTTGCCTATTTTTGTGGTTCAATTGACAACATCCATGGCTGCGTTTTCATTCATGGAGAGACCTGGTCATGGCGTGCGCTTTAGGCTCGTGCGCTTATTTGCTTTAGTGCAACATTTTCTTTTATTTCAAAAGTTCACTAAAGTTTCATATGAAATATTTCCTTTTTGCCATTTTATAAAGTTTCGATTAAAATAAATGATCCAAATAATTTGAGTATTGGAAAAGTCCGATTCCAAGGTTATGATAAATATTTATCACTATAGGAAATAAATTGATTTCCTTCATTTGATTTAAATATAAACTCAAGTGGAATTTAATTTAATTTGATTTTCCAACAATGAGATTTAAAATATAATAAACTCATACTCATTATATATATATATATATATATATATATATATTAGAGTAACAATTTTATATATATATATATATATATATATATAGAGGTCATCCTGTAATCATATCATAATTCGATATGTACATATATATATATTTATATATATAAATTGTCAGGTAATAATAATATTATATTATTAATATCCACATATATCATTGGTTGTGGGTATATATATGCATGTATATACGTTTGTATATTTTCCTCTATGTGCACGTATATGCATGTATACCATATCGATGCATTCGTATGAGTATATCCATTAACCATCATATGTTTGTATCGATATGAATATACATATGGATATGTGCATATACTATATACATGTATATGTGCCCACCTCCTAACCAATTATATTACCATCATAATGATTGTAATAACATGAACAAATACATAGATAAACACCGCTTATACATGCATACAGAAATAGACAAAACTCCTAATGTCAACATACAAGCCTACAAATGACTTACCTATAACTTCAAACAACTGACTAAGCTTACTCAGTCTAAGGGATGTGTGTGTATGCTCAGATGGTTCACATTACTATTTACCCGACCAAGCTCCTCTCCCGAGTGACATTTCTCCTTTGCTTGGAGGAATGGTCCACATACTTGCATACAATGACACGACAACGAGAGTCATATGTTCACAACAAAGTAGTGTAATGAAACATCTCAAAAGTTAAAATAAACATTATTCAACAACTTTGCATGCAACATTCATCAAGGATAACATTGATAGAACTAACATTTAAATGCGACAATCATTAAATGGTGACACATTCATATTGATAACAAGAAACAACATGTTTTATTCATCACATTGATTCAATCATTACAATCAATTGCCCTATGCAATAGTAGCTATACAATTGGGGTGTAACAAGGCAGCCAAGGACCAAGGTAAATGTTAAAATCAGAAATTTTCAAGAGGAAAAAGAGGAAGAAGAGAAGGTTCAACTACAAGAGGAAGGGGCAGATTTGATAAAAGAAATATTGAGTATTATCATTGCAACGCATGTGGGCATTTTGAAAGAGAATGTTGATTAAAAACTGATAATGACGGTAGAATAGTTAATTATGCTAACGACAATGAGGAGGCTTCACTGAGTAACTTATTCTTATCATATGACAAGGTTGAAAATAGTCCTCAAGAAGTTTGGCACTTAGATTTTGGCCATTCCAATCAATGTTAGGGAACAATGAGTTGTTTTCTACAATGGATGAAAGTTTCAAGACTAAGATCAAGCTTAGTGATGACAAACCTTTGAAGGTCGCTATTAAAGAAGCAATGGAGGTAAACACAAATGAAAGTAGAAATGTGTCAATGATATTTATTACACTCCAAATTTAAAATACAATTTGTTGAGTGTTGGACAACTGCATGAAAAGAATTATAAGATTGTGTTTGGTGATAAACAATGTATAATTTATGACAAGAATTGGGAAAATAGAGTTGTTACAGTTGTTCCTATATCTAAGAATAGGATGTTCCCATTCAAGTTTGGAGACAATAGCAATAGTTTTGTCAATGTAGCATGTTAAGATGAATTGGTTTTTGTGGCGTCTAAAGTACAAACCACTTGAATTTCGAAAGTTAGAAGTTATTGATTTCATAAAGATTAGTTTATGGTTTGCCTAAAGTTGATCACAAGGAGATCTGTGAAGGATATTTTAAAATTTAAACATGCAAGAGAAAAGTTTCCAAAAGATAGCTCTTGGAGGGCTCATTATCTACTTCAATTGGTTCACTCTAACATTTGTGGTCCAATGCAATTTTTTTTTTGGGGTAAACCATCATATTTCTTTACATTTTTTAATAATTACTTGAGGAAATGTTTTGTTTATTTTTTGAAGCACAAAGATAAAGCATTTGATGCATTTGAGAGGTTCAAAGCTCTCATAGATGTAAGTTTTAATGATCAGATTAATGCACAGAAAATTAATTCAAAATCAGACACAGTAACACAGCAGATACTTTGGGAAAACCCTCCTCTTGAGGGAGAAAAACCCAGCAACAAAGATCTCTCTTATATATATAAATAATGGCAACAATTCTCTTTACAATGAGGCCAATCACAAGGCCAATATTTAGCACCTACACTAGATGCAATGACAGATAATGATCTGTACTTCCTTGATATCTAAATCTGTCCTTGAAGAAATTCGCAATCTGCTCTTGATGAAATTCACACTTGAATGAAGGAATGAATTGAACTTGCTTGATGATCCAAAGGAGTGAAATGATCTTCTATATATACATATTGATAGAGAGGTCGCACCTCTTCAAGAGATAGGTCGGCCATCATAATAAATATAATTACAAATAATAAATGCTAATTTCAAGGAAGGTCGGCCCAAGAGGAAATTACATTGTTGCCATGTGAAGCGCCCCTATTAATTATCACAAATAAATAAATAGCCGATAGGCTATATGAATTTATGTCTTCACTCGTGGCTGGAAGGATGAGCCCAAAGCTGCCATAACATTAACACTCCCTCTCAGCTAGGGAGAGAACTTCCAGCTACACAAGACATATCACCTCAACGTGATGTCTACCACATTGGCTACAACCAAATGTGAAAAGAAGAATATCACCTCATCGTGATATTAGATATCACCTCAACACGATATCAACCATAATGGCTACAACCATACTATAGTGTGTACAAGTGTTCATCACTTGCGTGATGTTGTCACCTCAACATGACATTCACAAGTACAAGATGTGTCATGGAGTCACACACATGACATCCACCATGACTCAGCTCAGAGGGTGGAAACAAGGGCTTTCACCTCAAATCTCAAAGAGAAATGCATTAAACAAGGGATTTCACCTCGACTTCTCTCTCAGAGAAGAACTCATTAAACAAGGCTCACTGATACTGAGACTCTTACTCAGTCAAGGCTGGATTCTCCACCATACCAAGCTTATCTCGAAAGTACACAAACTTTATCTTGGAGAGAGGCTTGGTGAGAATATTTGCCGTCTGCTTATCAGTGTTGATGTACCTCAATTGCACAACCTTCCGCAGTACCATATCTCTAATGTAGTGGTACTTGATCTCAACATGCTTGGTTCTGTCATGGAACATAGGATTGACAGAAAGCTTCACACAACTTTGATTATCATAATGAATGATAGTAGGCTCCATTGATTGTCCAAACAATCCTGCAAGGAGCTTAGGAAGCCATACTGCTTCTCGAGATGCCATACAAGCTGCAATGTTCTCTGCCTCTACTGTACTCAATGCTACAGATGACTGCTTCCTGCTGCACCAAGATATCATAGCTGAGCCCAAACTGAAGCAACAACCAGAGGTGCTCTTCCGATCTGTGACACAACCTGCCCAATCAAAATCAGTAAAACCATGTAACTCCAAGTCTGCAGTTGAAGAATACCTCAACCCGTATCCAATTGTGCCACACAAGTATCTCAGGATATGTTTAGCTGCAACAAGATGTATCTGTCTCGGATCACACATAAACGGACTAAGTGCACTCATAGCATAACAAATGTCAGGTCTAGTGTTAACTAGATACATCAAAGATCCAATTAGCTGTCTGTACAATGTAGGATCCACCAAGTCTGAATTAGCTGCAGCCTCCTTCAACTTATGTAGGTTGGTCTCCATAGGTGTAGACATGGATTTGCGATCTATCATGCCAAATCTCTTAAGTATATCAATGGTGTACTTCCCTTGACTTAGAATCATCTCATCTATTTTCTGCCAGACTTTTAAGCCAAGGAAGTAATGCATGAGCCCAAGGTCCTTCATCTGGAATTCAGAGGTCAACTCCTTCTTGCACTCAAGAATCAGGTGATCTTCTCCAGTAAGGATCAAATCATCAACTTATAAAACCAAAATTAATGCTTCACCATTGATTACCTTGAAGTAGAGATTCGAATCAACATCATTCTTCAAGAAACCCAAGCTTGACAGGTAACGATCAATCCTTTCATACCAAGCACGAGGAGCCTATTTAAGACCATACAAGGCCTTCTTTAGCTTGCAAACATGTGACTCCTTTCCATGAACCTCAAATCGATCAGGTTGCTCTATATAAACTTCTTCCTCAATCACTCCATTGCGAAAGGCTGTCTTCACATCCATCTGGTGAATCTTCCATCCTCTAGATGCAACAATAGCAATGATGGTTTTGATTGAAGTGTAGCGAGCAACAGGAGCAAATGTTTCTTCATAATCAATTCCCTCTTTTTGAGAAAACCCACGAGCCACAAATCTTGCCTTGTACTTCTCAATGCTCCCATCTGCAACATGCTTAATCTTGAATAGCTATTTAGAAGATACCACAGACTTGCCCTCGGGTCTAGGGACAATGTCCCAAACATCATTCTTAAGAATTGATTGATACTCTGTAATAGCATCTCTCCAAACCTGATGACTGGATGCTTCCTCAACACAGGTAGGCTCGGATTCTATAATTTGACTCATTAAGGCAACATAACTGGAGAACTTCTGTGGCCTTTTACTTTCTCTGAATGTGCCTCTAGGACTGCAAAACTTTCAGCCTCTTGCATAGTACGCTTGGCCCATAGAGGTCTCTTTCTCCCAACTACAATGTCAGTAGGCCCATCAGTAGGTTCCAAGGGTTCAACAGGATCAAGATCTTCCTTCGGTTCCGAAGTCTCCCTTTGAATCTCAAGAGTATGGTCAACTTCCATATCCTGAGGAGACTCTTCATTATCGATCTCCATATGAATGCCCCTGGATCTCTTGAATGCAACATCTTCCTCGAATGTGACATCCCTACTGATCTCGATCAACTTCTGTCCTGGAATGTATATCCTGTAGGCTTTTGATGTCTCACTGTAGCCCACAAATATTCCCTTCTTGCCAGAAGGCTCCAACTTAGTTCTCTTTTCCTTTGGAACATGAACATAGACAGGACATCCAAAGATTCTCAAGTGACTGACTTCAGGCTTCTTCCCTGTAAAGGCTTCTTTTAGAGTCATATTCTCCAAGGTCTTATGAGGACTTCTGTTCTAAACATATACAGCCGTCCTGGAAGCTTCTGCCCATAAGAAGGTTTGCAAATCTTGATCATGAATCATGGTCTTCGTTGCTTCCATGATCGTCCTGTCCTTCCTTTCTGCAACACCATTCTGTTGAGGATTATAGGGAACACAAAACTCCCTCTTAATCCCTGCATCAATACAAAAATTCTGAAAACTGCCAGAGGTGTATTCTCCACCATTGTCAGATTTGAGTACCTTAATTCTTTTACTAGAAAGATTTTCTACCAAGGCTTTAAATTCCTTAAACCTATCCAACACTTCCTCAGACTCTTTAGTTTTCAAAAAATAAATCCAAGTCTTCCTAGAGTGGTCATCAATAAAAAGAACATAATACAAGAATCCACTCGAAGACGAAACAGACATAGGACCACATAAATCATAATGAATAAGGTCTAAAATACACTTAGATCTATTTTCTCTACTATGAAAAGGGGCTTTTATATTCTTACCCAATGCGTAGCCCTCGCAAGTACCTTCGTGCTCCTGGTTGAACTTAGGAAGGCTCGACACCAACTTCTCCATGATAGGTAAGGCTCGGAAATGTAGGTGAGCCAATCTCCGATGCCAAAGATCATATAGACTTGAAGAGTCATGAACCAAAGCTTGTAGAGAACGTGTGCAGACCTTGTAAAGGTTTTCATGTCTAATTCCAATTACTTGAGCATCCTTGAAGCTAGAGTTCTCCATCCATGCTAGAACTTTGCCTTTGGAGAAGGCCACTTGATATCCTTTATCTTCCAAAGCTGAAATAGAAATAAGATTGCGCTTGATTCCAGGAACATAAAGAACATTACTCAATTGAAGTGTGATGCCGGAATCCAAATGAAGTGAAGAAGTCCCAATTCCTTTCACAGAGTAGCTGGCATCATCTCCAATGATGACTTGTTCGAAAGACTCCTTCTCCACCAAACTTGAAAAGTGCTCCTTAAAACCGGTGATGTGTCGTGAAGCTCCACTGTCGATTATCCAAGTGTTGGTGTTGGAAGGTAGACTGCTTGATAATGCCAAATAGAACAAATATTCACTTGAATCCTTTTGCAGAGAAGCATCATCAACATTCGCAACGGCGACTTGTTTCTTAGGTCTAGTTGGACAATGCTTAGCGAAGTGCCCAAACTTATCACATCTAAAGCATTGAATCTTGGACATGTCTCTCTTCTTCTTGAAGGGAGGTGCATCATCATTTCCCTTGTCTCGATTCCTCTTGAAGAAACCCTTCCTTCCATCTTTTCCTTTCTTCTTTGAAGTATGGGAGGCGAGAACATGAATGTCTTCATTCTTTGAACTTTGACCAACTCCTCTTGCCACCAACCTTGATTCTTCTTGAATGCAATCAGATCTTAGGCGATCAAACTTAGGCAATTTCGATCTTGCACTGATTCCCTGAATGAAGGATTCCCAAGACAAAGGTAGATCATTGAGAGCGAGCATGGTCAAGTCTTTGTCATCAACCATATGCCCTATTGTTGAGAGCTGATCTCTCAAATCTGAAATCCTCATAAAGTATGCAATCACTGATTCACCTTTCGTCATCTTCACATGATGTAATTGATGCTTCAGTGCAAGTGCTCGGCTGGTATTGTTGATTTCGTACATCTCTTCCAAGGTTTTGAACATATCTCTTGTTGTCTTCAACTTAGAGATGATAGGAACAATATGATCCTTGACATAATCAACCAATATCTTCATTGCTTTAATATCTTTCTTCACCCACTACAAATTCTCTTCTTCCTCCTCAGGTTTAGGAACGCTAGACTCCACGAACTCACCCAAGTCATTTTCACGCAAGGTAAGCATGATCCTAAATCTCCATGAAGTGAAGTTAGATGCTCCCTCAAGCCTATCCTCAATCTTCAAACCATTCACCATCTTGACTAGTGTAGACAAATGAACAAGTAGGGTATGCTAATTAGCAATAATCCAATCATGATCCTCTCAAACCTGGCTCTGATACCATGTAAGTTTTAATGATCAGATTAATGCACAAAAAATTAATTCAAAATCAGACACAGTAACACAACAGATACCTTGGAAAAACCCTCCTCTTGAGGGAGAAAAACCCAACAACAAAGATCTCTCTTATATATATAAATAATGGTAACAATTCTCTTTACAACGAGGCCAATCACAAGGCTAATATTCAGCACCTACACTAGATGCAATGACAGATAATGATCTGTACTTCCTTGATATCTAAATCTGTCCTTGAAGAAATTCGCAATCTGCTCTTGATGAAATTCACATTTGAATGAAGGAATGAATCGAACTTGCTTGATGATCCAAAGGAGTGAAATGATCTTCTATATATACATATTGATAGAGAGGTCGCACCTCTTCAAGAGATAGGTCGGCCATCATAATAAATATAATTACAAATAATAAATGCTAATTTCAAGGAAGGTCGGCCCAAGAGGAAATTACATTGTTGCCATGTGAAGCGCCCCTATTAATTATCACAAATAAATAAATAGCCGATAGGCTATATGAATTTATGTCTTCACTTGTGGCTGGAAGGATGAGCTCGAAGCTGCCATAGCATTAACAATAGAGAATGAGAGTGGATGTAGAATAAAGTGTTTAAGGATTGACTGTGGAGGTGAATTTTGTTCCAATTTTTTTTATGAATTATTGTGATATGGATGGCATCAAGAGGCAATTGACAATTGGTTTGAATGCAAATTGAGTACAAAATCGCATCCTCATGCGAAATCCTAGTGGTTGATAGCTTGATACAATAGATAGTTGACAAAATGAAAATAGTAAAACTAAAAGTAAATACAACATTTTACATCTTCCTCTTCTCTAATTTACTAAAAACTAGGGGAGGAGTAGAGGTTCTAGTCCTTGGAGTAGGCTCCTCGCTTGGCATGGAAGGCAGTGGTTCAATGTCCACCCTGGAAGTAGATGGCAATGACTCCTCCTTAGCCTCATCAATGTCATACAATCCTACATCTCCTACTGCACCCACCTACTCAAATGCTTGCCTCTCAAAATCAAGAATCTCATCTTCAATAAGCAATGGATGTTGCTCATCTCTCCTTGTCCAATTGCTATAAGTATCTATCTCATCCAAATTAGTGGGATCATTTGATTTGTCCTCTACCCTTCTTGTGCATAGCTGAAGGTTGTATTGCACATAGACAAGGTCATTATGGCATTTTTGAGCTAATTTGTTCCTCTTCTTCGTGTGGAGTGCCTAAAACAACCTCCAATTGCGCTCACAATTGAATGCACTACAAGGTTGGCATAAAATGTAGAGCAAATCTTTGGAGATTTGGGGTGTTAGCACCTAATTTGTCCACCAAGACTCTACAAAATAAAATATTGAAGAGTTAGAAAGCAAACTCAAAATGTATTTTATCAAATTATCAATAGTTGTAAATTTGAAATTTGTAACACTAACTTGTAAGATGCATGTGAAATAAAGACTCAAAATTTTATACCTAGTGGTTGAGTGGTTCTTCCTCAGATAGCGAGCTTTGAAGAAAGAGTCTACCCCTTCCTGCCCTGTAACCTTCCAATTCTTGGATGATGAGGTCTCTCATCTCAACTTGGGGTGTCATCCTCTAAATGCATGTCGTGAGGTCCTCCTTAACCTCTCCATAAGATCGGAGAAGGTATATGAATAGAAAAAATAGGGGTTAAGGAAGTACCTTGTTGCATGGATGGGTTGGTGGGGTTGATTGTTCCACCTCCTATTAATAATCTCTCATATGGGATCAAATTTGAGGCTGTCCACCTTAATTTTTGATGGACTCTTTGGCCTTATCCACGACCTCATAAATTTACCTCTTTGGGTTTTGATCCCCATCTACCAAACGAAGAACTCTAACCAAGGGCTCCGATGCCTACAATTTACAAATACAAAAAGATTAAAGTTACAAATTTATAATGGAAGACCTAAATTAGAAAAAAATATTCAAATTTGAATTTAAATTCAAAGTTTTGAGGTTAACTTAATGATCTTTGTAGCAGTTTGTGGAAAAAGGTTGTCAAAGACTATGTTTGCAACCCTCTCTCCTTCAGGTTTCTTTGAGTAAGATGAGTCTAGCCATGCTTGACTTACAAACATTTGTTTCAAAGTAGTTAATGAACCAATAATGCTTTGCAACATTAGGAAAACTGTTGCAAACCTTGTGACACTTGATCTTACCAACTCTTTCCCTCGGTTGCGATCTCTCATGAAATTAAGAGCCTAGGGGTGATTGTAGATAATTTTTGTGATGCTCTTTGCATCATCTACAACTGATGTCACCCAATCAAGTGTGTTATGTCCTCCAAAAGAAGGTCAAGGCAATGTGCTCCACAAGGTGTTCAAAAAGGTGCTTTTGTTGTCTTGGAGCAATCTCCCAACCGCCATATATGTTAATGCATTATTAGTTATGATTTGCACCACATTTTCTATGCCCATCTCCATGACAACTTCTTCCAACATTAGATACAATGTTTTGCATTTTTGAATTTGTTAGAGGCATCCATTGATTTCAAAAAAATCACCCCACCATTTGAAGCTATCAAAAAATTGATAATGGTGTGGTTTTTCCCATCCGTCCACCCATAGGAAAGAATAGTGCAGCCATATTTTTTCCATTCCTTCTTTTGTTCTTCCACTATTAGCCTTGCCCTTCCAATTGCATTCATGAGCAACCTACTAGTACAAAGTGAAAGTATAAAGTTTTAATTTTAAACAAAAAATAGCCTAAATTCAACAAAAATTACTACAAATTAATGAACATAAATTTAACCTAAAATTCAACATAAATTACTATAAGTATAAATTAGCAAAAAATTTAAATTAACAAACCTCTTAGTCTAGTCATTATGAGAAGGCGCCTTGTAGCCTTTTCTTGCAACTGTCAATGCAATTACCAAATTTTCTCAATAAGGACTACTCACCACATTGAAAGGAATGTTTTTTAAGTACCAAAAATCAGCACATGCCATATTTGCATGTTCATGCACCTCCTTGATCTAAGTGTGTTTTTGGGTTCAAAAAACTTATGTGGCATGCGTGTAGGTGTAGGTGCTGCCGCCGACACTCTACTTCGAGTAGATGAAGTGGAGGTGGATTTGTTTTGGATGCGTGGACCAAGAAGAGAGTCCATTATGTTTTTACATGCCGTATCTTTATGCGATTTTGGTTGGTGGACTTGAGCACCATGACAACTAGCTATGGATATTGCTATGGTTGCGCTTGTCCTCTCCATTTGCAATTTTTTCTTTTTTGTGGCTGCAAGTAGGGCATTCATCTCCCTTTTTATTTCTTCATTGGTGTTGGCACAAGGCTTGGCATCATAATGAGTAATGCTTGCAAGATGGTATTTGAGGTGATTTATGCCTCCATGATATAATCCTGTGCATC
This sequence comes from Sequoia sempervirens, assembly GCA_007258455.2. NCBI lineage: Eukaryota > Viridiplantae > Streptophyta > Pinopsida > Cupressales > Cupressaceae > Sequoia > Sequoia sempervirens. The sequence continues at coordinate 367,025,463 of VDFB02105785.1, forward strand.
TGATGCAAAAAACTACCCCAGGTTCCGGTCCTTGATAGGTATATTTCCAAGCAAGGCCTCTAGCTCTTGTAGGACGAGTCCCTGTAATTGGCAGTGGCACCGATAGGGCGGAGCCTAAGGTTGCACTTGATCCAAAAGCATCTCTATTTGCCATTATATGATGTATTTAACCTACACATACAAAGTGAAAGCACAACATATTAATTTTTTAATTAAAAAAAAAATCTAAATTATACATAAATCACTAAAAATCAGTGTAAAATTAGTTTAAATTAGTAAAAATTCAATATTATCTAAAGATTCTATACATTTTTTTCCAAAAAAAAAGGTTAAAAGGAAAAAAATAAGTTGTGTTGCAAAAACAGTGAAAATAGTTAAAAAATAAGAAAAAAATCATCAAAAATGGGGATGAATCTAATTTTTTGGAATTTAAATGCAAAAATACTACTCAGTTTTAGCATATATGATGATTTTTTTACCTTAGATGTTGGATTTTGCAGCCAAATGAAGTAAAATGTTTTAAAGAAACAAAAAATTGACTTGTGCTTCAAATCTGCCTTCCAAATTCACCAAATTTTTTTTTTCAATTTTCTCTCCTAGATGCAAACCTGCTGGAAATGGTGTGTTTCAGGTGGCAGCAGCGTTGGAGGGTTTATGTTTTTTTTGCTCAGTGAATAGAACCTATGATTTAGCTTTTTGGGGCTGTTTTTTGATTCGATGGCCTTTTATTTTGCCGCGGCCAAGTTTTTTAGTCGGACTTGCCAATAATTCGATTAGTACTCGCTAGAGAGTTGGCGAGTTTTTCTAGTGAGTAAATGGTGCTAAGACTTGCCCTTCATTTGGCTCGACGAGTAGTCGGCAAGTATGCCATCTATGGTCTATCCTATATTCATGTAGCTGATCAGAAAATATAATTTAGATCCAAAGAGCGAGTCTTGTATTTTTGATGGGTATAGTGACCATAGGCTTTACAATCCCCTCACTAACAACATTATTGTGGCAAGAGATGTAATTTTTGATAATGAGGAGTTGGTCATCAAAAAGGCCAAGTTGATAAATCTAAGTTTGTCGATAATGATGGTATGGCTAATCAATAGCTGACTAATGTTTCAATTCCTCAACCAAGTCCACCAAGCAACCATTAATCTAGTTCTACAACCAAGAAGTGTAAGAGGATTCTTTCTTCTCATCCTTAAAGCCAACTTTTGGATACAAATTTTGACAAAAGGTTTACAATAAGCCAAGCTTTAATTTCATAAGTTGATTTTGAACCATTATGTTTTGAAGATGCATGTACTAATGATGTTTGGGTGCAAGCAATGGAAGAACAAATAAGTTCAATTAATGAGAATGACACTTGGGAGCTTGTAGAACATTCACATGACAAGAAAATTTCTATAGGATTAAGTGCAAGAGTGATGATAGTGTTGAAAGACATAAGGCACAACTCGTTGCAAAAGGCTTACTTAAAGGTATGATATAGATTATGAAGAAACATTTGCATTTGTGATAACACAAGATGCCATTAGAATGGTCGTTTCACTTTCAACACAAAAGAAATGGAGCATACATCATTTGGATGTGAACAATTTCTTCTTGAATGTATACTTAGAAGAGGAAGTTTATGTACGGTGGTCACAATGTTATGAAGTCCGATGTAAAGAAGACTAAGTCTACATGTTGAAGAAGGCTGTGTATGGTCTTAAACAAACACCAAGAGCATGATATGCCTGAATTGATGCGTATGTTCAACAAAATGGCTTTAATAGAAGTTAAATTGAGTCTACTCTTTACTACAAGCAAGAAAGTAATGACATTCTTCCCATATGTCTACATGTTGATGATTTGATGTATATGGGCTGCACTTCTAAAATGAAAGACGAATTCAAATTGCTATGATGAACACATTTGAAATGTAGAATTTAGGTTTTATGCAATATTTCTAGGAATGAAGGTATGCCAAAATGAGGATGAAATCTTTATTGTCAAACACAATATGCAAAGGTAATGTTAGAGAAGTTTAGCATGGTTGAATGCCAACTAGTTTTCCCTCCAACTTCTCATGAATTTGTCTTATATAGAGAAGATGGAATTGGAAAAGTTGATGGGACATTGTGGAGAAATATTGTAGGCAGCTTGATGCTTCTTACTGACACAGGACTGGATATTGCTTATTTAGTTTCTCTCATTTCAAAGTACATGAATGATCCATCTGAAATCCATATGAAAGGAAGATATTGAGGTATATGAAAGGCAGTATCAATTTTGGTATTCATTATTATGACTGCAAAAGTTTCAACTCGTTTGTTTTAGTGATTCTGATTGGAGAGGTAGTTTGAACTTTGGACTATCAGAAGTCAATATCTGACATCTGATTGATTACATGGAGCTCAAAAAATCAAGGTTCAGTAGCCCTTTCATCTACAACATCAGAATATGTTGCAGTTACTTCAGTAGGTACACAAGCATTATGGCTCCAAAAAGTTTTAGAAGAAATTGGTGAGGAACAAATCAGCCTATAATATTATTTTTGTGAGAAGATGAGAGTACAACCAAATTGGCCAAGAGCCTAGCTCAAAGATTTTTAGTCTGCTTAGCATCAAGGGGGAGCACGTTGAATAAGTGATGCTGTAAGTGCCTACATGATGCTGTAAGGAGTCTTATATGTCACCTACAAGTTTCCATTATTTGTGGAATAAAATCAGGTCAATAAAATAGGGTGCTAAAATTTCGTCATACAGTTTACATACAGCAAAATTTTTGGCCAGATTCGTTGTGGCTGATCTGAAACATTTTTCCGGCAGTTGGTACTTATTTATATTTTCTATTTATAGTTCTTAGTAGTAGTTAGTTACTGTTTTGATGCTACTTCAACAGCACTTTATTGCTGGTTTAGTGCAAAATAGCCTTTTCCTATGGCTGCAAGATAGATGTTTTATTTTAGTTTAATTTCTGATTTTAGGAATACATCAACACACTATCTTTTACTGATTTTAGGGACGTTTTATGTCTGTTTTAGTCTATATATAGTCATCCCACATTACTCTTTATGCAAGTGTATTTGGATGCCAACATCTGAATAGTGAATTGTTTTAAGGTACTTTTCTTCAATCTGTAATTTTTCTTTTTATGATAATCAACACTTGCTGCAAGTAATATACTATTTTAGATTTTTCTCGTTGCAAGTGATATGTTAATGGCAGAATTCTTTTGAAAACTTATTGGGATGTTTTAGATCCTTTGTGGCTTGAAATAGCATAGGGATTGGTTTTAAAAACTTCATTAACGAAAGTCCTACAAAGATTTATGGACTTAACGTTGTCATCCCTAAAGAGTGGAGTAAAGCATTAATTAAGTTTCAAGTATAAAGAAATAGATTGCCCATTTCTGCTTTAATGGTAGTATCTGCCTGAAAATAAGAGACTTCGTGTAAAGCAAGCATGCAATTCCATAGAATTTAGAAACAGGAAAAGACCAAGAAAAATGTGAACAAATCATCTATCTATTCAGTAGATAAATAATGATGGAAATTTTTCTAAAATCAATTTTGGATTTAAACTTAATTCTCCCTTTTAGCTGGAATTCTCTAAAAAGACTTGAATAACACAGTAACAATTCCTCAATATATTTGGCTTTTTCCATGCTATTTTTATCTGAGACTGCTTATGTTCAGTTTATTCATTTGAGCTTCAAATATCCTTTGTATTATGAGATATCTTTGAGTATAAAGTTCATTCCATGCCTACTCTTTCACAAAATGCTTTGTTGCTAGACTATTTTGCATACTGAAAGATTTGAAAAGCTTGCATCAACCTGCGTGGATGCATCTGATCTGTTAACTACTTGTAATAAATAAACAATAGAAGCAGAGATCTTTTAAAAATTGGGATAAATCATTTCTTGCCCATTGCCTGATAGCAATTCTGCATAAAATCAGTCAAACCAATTTTTTGACCAATAAAATTGTGGAAACAATTGCAATTTTCCGAAAAATTGTTAATGGGTTAGTGTTAGGGTTCTTTGTTTTATTTTTGGTTTTTTGAATTCTAAGTTTTTCCTTTAACCCAATATTTTCCTGATAAATTGAAGATTTTTCATCTTTTGGTATTCCAAATTATTCTCGAGATACTTTTGTTGCTATGAAATGAACTATGTGTGTTGACTAGACTTTTCATATTTGCATTTGTGTATGTTGGAGTGACTAGAGGCTCAAATTCAATCCCTTTATATCCAAAATAAGTAGCTTCGATTGTGCAATTATGTAGTTTCCTAAGGTGCGCTTTATGAATGGAATGCAAAAACATGAGAAATCTTGACTTTTCTGAAAAGGTTGTTAGTATGTCTGCAATTCCAATGAGGCTTAAATCTTGAAGGCATAATTTTTCTGATTTACAAGATATTTGTAGCATGGCAATTTGGCAAAAACAATCCCTTTTGGCAATACTAATTTTTTTGTTTTGTTTTTTTTTCGTGTTTCTACATGCTCTAAATTAATGTTGAGTCCACCTTGAGGGCTTGCTTGGGTGTTGCAGGTATCTTGTAAGTTGTTGGCCACTAGATCTAAATATGACATCTAACTAGCCTTTTAATACTCCATTAAAAAAATTAAACAACATTTAATGCATCTAGATGAACTTGAAGTATCAATTGCGTTCTAGATCCCTCGCTTCTTCATGGCATGAATATCATAGGTGTGTATGCTGATGTCTTGATTCTCCTTTAACAAAGATGCCTATTTCTAGTTTTACAATAATATGTTCATTGTGAGATCTTCTAATGTCCATCTTAGGTGTAATGTGGACCATTTTAAGTAGTTACATTGTGAGTTGATGATCTTCTAACCTCAAAATTGTCATGTGGATCATCTTAAGTAGTTGGTCTTGTTTATATAAAGTTGTGTTTGGAGGTGTGTCAGAACCCCGATGGTTCTCGATTTCGAAACCCTAACTGTTTTTGTGTGTTTTTGCAGATTTCTGGTTTTTGTATTTTTTTGAGGTTTTCAGGCAAAAATGCAAAGCTGCGATTTTCTCTAATAATTGCAAATAAATTCATAAAAAAATCAAAAGTGCTTTGTCATACATAGGAAATGCTTAGAATGCCAAGGCGTACCATCTATTTCATTGTCCAGAGCATTTACAAAGACAAATAGCAATATATAGATGAAAATACAGATTTATTATCAAAAACCTGGTTTCCTTCTTGCAGCCGCCAAAAGAATGATGAGAACAGTACGGCTGAATGAAAGGATGAATCTCTGGTCACTGTAATTGATGCTGAACCTCTGAACACCCAAGGCGCACCCCAACTGGTTGATAGAAGTTAAGTTCTGATGTTTTCCACTGACTACTGAGAAGGTACGGCCTGCTGGTACAGAAAAGTACGGCCTACAACAGCAGCAAGAATATGGTACGGTTTCTTGAAATGTGTGCCAGATCTCAGGTAAATAACCACTGAAAGATTCGCCCTGCTGGTAGATGTTTATTCTCTGCGAATCTCGGAATGAATAACTCAGTAAACACAAACTGTGATCTCTGTATGAAATCACCAAGTGCAAGCTTCAGCTGGTATTGCACAGCCTCAGTCTGCCTGATCTCTGAAGAGTTTTCGTTCTCCAGAAACGTCCGTCTGCCAGAAACCCTAAGGTTTGCAAACTCCAATGCTCAGAGCAAAAGACAAATTAGAATAACATTTCATCATGGTTCGATTTTGCCTTGAGAAGAAACATATATCTTCTTTGAAAAGTTCGACCTAAATCTCCTTTAAAATAATCATTTAAATAAATGATTTAATTTTCACCTTTTGACTTAGGAGAAATGATTAATTATTGGCGCCCCACTTTTAATGAATATTAAATACTCATTAAGTCATATTTTAATAATTTATTATAAAGTATAATAAATACTTTATAATTTCAAGCCAAATAATTAAATATTTAAATATTTCAATAAAGTGACTTTATTATAAAGTCAAATTATTAAATATTTAATAACTCATCCCATACTCCTTATTTCTCCGTCAAATCAATCAACTGCTGAACTGGTCGAATCTGAGCTGAATAATTGCACCAGGTGCCCTGCCCGAAATAGCAGCTTCCGCCTGACCTAACTTTCTAAAAATAGAAAGTTCTCTGAAAAAGCTCTCTGGACGATTCTGCGAAGGCCCAACCTGACACACTGCAAACTGGAGCTATCAAACACTGAGCAACTGCCAAAAATGATCCTCTGAACACTCCTGTCAGCCTACGAGGATCGAATGATAGGCTAACCTCGTCACCAGCTGTGCTGACTAGGATGGGGACATGACAAGGTGCTATAGTGATTTGTGTTGTATTGTGTGATTTTGCCATTGAGTTCTCCACCCAATCACCACTTTGTCCCCACACACTATCCAGGTGCCACCTTTGTCTACAAGCCACTAGAATAGTATCTCTTTTTCCCTTTAGTAGCATTTTTATGAAAATGGTCATAACTTTTGAAACATTTATTTGATTTTTGACATTTTATAGTCATTGGAAAGCTCATTCAAAGTACCACAAGATGATAAATTCTAATTTTAGATTCAACTTGTTTTACCTAATTTAAGGTTTCCCCACATTTGCTAGTTTTATTCCACAACATGGCTAACACATCTTTTGTTGAGAGACTATTGAGACTACTATTGTGGTAAAAAAAATGTCTATCAAAGTCATTGACATTGCCAATGGTCCTTTGCTCCAAAAGTGATATGTTATGTTGAAGTCTCCAATGGTTTGTGCAATCCAAAGGTTCTAGATGGTTGGTTTTTTGAAATGGAGATATGGTTTGAGTACGCTTAGATTGATGCCATTGACAAAGTTCCATGTATGGACAAAGTTCCATGTATGAAGTTGAAGCTTTTTGAGGTTGCAAAGTGTACTATTTAAATTCCTCTAACACTTGATATCACCTTGCCTTTAGCACTCAAAGATGTTTATCATTGAATGATGTAGTATTTAAATTCATATATACACTTGCAATCAACTTGTCTTAGCACTCAAAGATGATTTATCCTATTGATGGCCAATTGAACACAACAATGTTTAACATAATATTTCTACCCTATTTCTCCTGAAAAAGATAGACAACCTAAAGCAATCTATCTCCCAAGGTCTTTGTAGTTGGTTCTCAATTGTGCTGATGTTGTTCAGTGGCCTATGCAACTGTAATGTTCAAGGTGCTTGCTGGTAAAAGGGATACAAACTGCATCATACCAATTAATCTACGTTTGGGGGGGTGGGGGGTATAAATAAATGTCAAAAGATAGGATAGAGCTGAGGAGAACAAAACATGAATGTAAATTTCCTTCAATTTAGACATATGAACTTCATAATGAGCATTGTTTCTAAACAACTAAACCATAAAATGATACAATCTATAGCATAATCTATACCATTGCATTCATTCATAGTGCAAATTCAAGACATACAGATCATTCATCATTCATAAACTTCAAAATTAACAAGAACATATCATCAGCTCATCATTAACATTCATAGATCAATGAACACTAAAAACTTCATTCACAGATAACTCAATGAAAATACTTCTATTGATTTTCACCAAATAAGAGACATTTATGCACAACATTCACTGGCATACGAATGACTGTTCATTAACATCACCATTAAGACTGAAACTTGAAAATAACATAAAATTGTAAAAATATCTAAGTGTCTTTGCATAAAAGCTGTAAAAAGTTTATGAAACTGTAGAAATTGTCCTAAAATTCTTCTTAGGCTGCTAATCCTTTTTCAATTAGCCGACCTTTACAATATGGAGAGCAAAATTACATATAGACCAGCCCTAACACTAATTTCTCCAGTCAAAAGAATGAGATTCACAAATCTAGGGAATCATTGGAGCCGCATGAGATGACTGCCCTGCTGATCTTTAGTTCGCTTGTTGATGACTTTGTTACCAAAATCTGATGCACCAAGAGGGATGGTAGATCTGTTGGGGATCTCCAGTTGAAGTGAGGTCGTGATCCTACAAAATAGGAGGGAAAGAGAGAGAGCTGTCCAACAGAGAATGTCACTAGGTGTCCATTAGTAACAAAATGTTCACTGCCACTTTATTCCTGCGTTTTCTGCTCAAGAAGGTACTCATCATAGCTGGTGAACACTTGTTGGAGTATGTTTGCATCATACCCATCTACCCAATCATCTTCAAATTTGATTCTTTTCAATTTTGCAGAGTATAAACTCTTGCATATCTTTCAATTTAATTAACTCCCTCCTAGCAGCCTTCATTTCATCCTTGATATCCATGAGTCTATCAAGCAGCAAATAATCACCATCCTCCTCTTTCTGCATCACCTCCTCAAACCTCTTATTCCACTTTTCCTTTAATTTGTCAATCAAGAGGAAGACCTTCCTTCATAGGGATATCTAGGTTAACCAAAATGGCAATCATTGCTTCCGATTCATCAATCTGCTCATTCAGATCTTTACTAGCTTGTTGAACTTCATTTCTATGTTCATAAATGAATGTGGATTTGAACCTGATAATGCCGATTGTTTTTTCAATGATGTCCACATTATCCTCATCGAGAATAGACTGTTCCAAGAGAGTTTGCTTTGGCAACTTGTTGATGTCTTTCAACTTCTTTGTATGTTCTCTATACTCATCCTCTTGTTTCCCCAAGACTTCAGCATGTGAATTCATGTCCTCAACCAACTCCAATGCACCCTCATGTGCCCTATAACTATCAACAAGCAGCTCATCCACCTCTTGGTTCAATTGATCTATCCATGTATCAAGCATTCCAACCTTACTCATTTGTACAAGATCATCGGCCTCCTTCTTACTCAACAAAACTAGTGTTTCCAGAGTGACAGATTGAGAGGAAACAGGTGTAGATACATCCTTCAGGAACCTATGCAATTGGTCTAATTGAGCCTGAAGCTCATCTTTTCTTTGTTTGTCCTTTATCATCCTGGATTTGGTGGAGGATGCCACTATGTCAATAAGGTTCATCTGCTGATTTCTTGTTGGTTTCCCCAAATTAACCGTACCCAACTGATAATTCGTCAATTGCATATCTTGCTTATCCTTGTCCACCATTGGAATGGCACATTTAGCTATGATTTCACCTATATCTGTTAACTTTGTGGAATGAAGGACCCGAGCCTTTTTCTTGGGCCTCTCTTTCTCTATTTCTTTCATCATGTCTTCCCAATTCAAGGGATGAGGTTGGACTATTTGTTTCCTTTCTAGGTTGAGTTTTAACCATGTTGGAGCAGCAGGAGGAGTTATCACTTGTGTGGAAGAAGTAGCAAGAGAAATAGTTTTCCAAATTGCTGCCCTAGGTTGAGAGTCAACCTCTTGTTGTTTCTCCCTCTCTACTCTTTCCTTAGCCAATCTTTCAACCTCAACTTTGTCTTTTTGCTCTTGCACCCTTTTAGCTTCTAGCTCCTTTTGCAAAAGTTCTTCTTCTAACCTCTTCTTCTTCTCTAACATTTGATCCCTTTGTCTTCCAAGATCTCTAACTCTATCCCATACTTTCTTAGACTCTTGCTCATGTTTAGCAAGTGCTTTTGCCGCCTTTTCTCTCAATAGGCGTTCTTCCTCTTCCCTCCTCTTGTGAGCTTCCTCAACTGCTCTAAATTTGGCCTCGAGGGCCTCTCTTCCTCTCCTTTGTTGAGCCTTTTCTTCCTCAAGCTCATGAATCTTCTGTAACATAGCTAACTTATCCCTTTCTTCTTTAGTCTTCAATTCTTGTTCTTTTTGTTGCTACAACAAATCTTCCTTTTCCTTTTGTTTCCTTGCTAGCTCTTCTTCTTTAGCTTTAGCTTCAGATTCTTGTTGCCTAGCAAGTGCCTTAGCTTGTGCTTTGGCATCTGCTTCCTTCTTAGCATCCTCGCAGAGTTTCCATTGATCCTTCGAGGTGAGGACATGCTTAGTCCCCACATCTTCAGTCTCTTCATTGGGTGTAGTCACACGAGTTTCCTTGTCTGATTGGGTAGCCTTTGAATTAGTATCAATATCATGGATCTCAACCTCATGCCCTTTCCCTTTTAAAGATTCAACCTCCTTATGAAGGCTTCCAGTGGGCATCTCCTCGATAGGTTTCTCTGTAAGGGGAGGTTGAGTTGAGGTTTTCCTCTAGTAGTTGTTGAAGCTCCAAGTTGAGATGAAGTCTCTTCTCCAGCAATTGAGGTCCTGGGGTGAGATGAGGTTTCTTCTATAGCAGTTGTAGTTCCTTCATCTTGTGATTCTGGGATACCCTGAGCTGGTACTGCTGGATGAGGCTCCTCCCTAGAGTTAGGAGGGAGAAACTCCAATGGCTCCTTAGGAGTTGTCCTCCTCTTCGTTCTTCTGTACCCTTGGGTACCTATAGCTTTCCTCTTCTTAGAAGTTTGAGCCTTTGGCTCCTTGATCCTCATCACCACCCCCACAGGATGCTTCGATCCATCACTGTCCTTGTAATTTGCCTAATATCAATGGACTCTTTCTCATCCCAATTTACTGGATCCAAGTCCTTGGTACCTATGTTTTTAGGCTCATACTGGGGATCCAAGGTTACACCATCATCTGATAATGTATCAGGGATATCTTCCTTCACCCCATATCATTAATGGGATGGGCAACCTTTCATAGTTCCTCCTTCTTACATCATATTCATCTTGTAGATCAATCCAAAAATCTTCTAACAAATTGAAAAGCTTCTCAAAGATAGTAGGAAGCAAACCATTCATCTTATGCTTGGGATCAAAATGCTTCTGAAATGTATATAAACCCAATTTCAAATAAATCAATTCATCACAAATTGCCTTAGCAGCCACATTATGTGCGCAAGTATACTCTCCTAACTTCATGGCAAATTTATGGCAACCAGTCTTATGCTTGCTAGCAAATTTAAGATTGACTCCTATGGCTTGATAGATGAATTCCATAAGGACAATTCTGTTGCTGCAGCATCTTGGAAGCAGACGAGGATGGCCATCAAAACCTGCCAACCTAAAGTAAGTAAACTTGGGGTATTGAATGTACCAATGTCCCCATTTTGCAATGAATGCCATGGCTTCCTTGCTTAATCTATACCCTGCATCACCTGTCAACCGGTTAATGATAACATACAACAATGCATCATTAACCCTTCTATAGTGCAACTTTGATGTTTGCAAAGTTAGTTTATCATAACGATCCCACACTTTCTTCTGTCCAAGGGCTTCTCGCAATACTCCAACTGCATTCAAACCAGGGAAAATGCCCCTCCTTGCAGCTGCATACACTACATAAGAAGTCATGAAGAAACTCTTTGTTTGCCCCACTCTAAGCATCTAATTATGTAGGCTCTCTGACAAAATCATTAGCCAATCAAATTACTGCTTGCTATCCAAAATGGTTTGAATGAATGGAAACATCCATTCCTTAAAGTGTGAAGAATCTCTCTTTCCGAACACTTTGGAAAGCATCATGACTATGTCACCAATCTCCTTACCGAAATCTGCTCTCTTTGGCTGATCAGGAAGCTCAGTCAAGGATTTCTTTTCCACCCTCATCCATTTCTTGTTCATGTGGGTCCTGTTAGCTTCCTTGTGGTTGCTATACAATTGTAATGCCTCTACTTCATTGAGTTGTTTGGGGTTTTGTGGTGTAGGTGCATCAAACATGAACCTTATCATCTGTGGAGTGAGATCAATGATGATATTCCCTTGCAGGTCCACACATTGCCTTGTTGCCTGGTTGTAAGCTCCTGTTGCAGTAAGTATGAGCTCTGGACATTGAACTGATAGAGGAAAGAGGGCAACATGTGCCAATCCGGATTGAACAATTCTTTCTGTTCTCCTTGTTGCATCCTCTGTGAAAGTTTCTTCAACAACTCCTCACAGTTGAATGGCCCTAAGTTTGTATCAGTGATATCAACCTAGTCCGAATCCACCTTGCTGGCTGTAAGAGTGGGACGCTTGTGCTTGTATCTCAAGGTATAAGGAAGCTGCTCCACCTTTATCTTCTTAGGCTTTGTTGGCCTTGAACTTTCTGCAACCTGGCTCCCTCCTTGAGAAGCTTCTTCGGACGCTCCTGAAATTTTTCACTCCTGCAAAACAGTCCTATATTAGATCAACAAAGACTTGGAAACCATTACATCGATATTACCTTTCATATCATCTTCTATTCATCCAAGGCAACTCTATATACTTAGTCAAATTTTGCACTTACTGGAAGCGGAGCCAAGAGAGAATAGGGAACATAAAGCCTTTTAACATAGGCGGGATCGGGATCGGAACTGGGACGAGACCGGAATCGGGATCGGAATGGAAACCGGACCCAGAACCAGTTGATGGTTCCAAGTTCGTTTCCCACTCCGGTTCCACTTCCACCAAAAGAATAAGGGTGTAGACTAGAATCAACATTTATTGGAAGTGGGATCATTTTCGGAATTGATTCTTATGCAAACACTTTTGGAATGAGTTCATTCTCGGATCCACTTCCCGCCAGTTTATTATTCAAACGAAGCACATTTAAACACATGGTCACATCGACTTCAGACTTAGGTCACATGAAACCATAAGGAAATTTTAAATAAGGGGTTTAACCTCACCCTTAATAGGACAAAACCAAATTTGAACTTTTTAGGGAACAATATTGTAAAGGTCAACACACAAACCCTAATTTGCATGACTCGTCGATTTATAGAAATTAGGGAATCAAAACCTTGACGTCAAAACCATTAACTCGACACGATAGTAGGATCAAAGGGGTCGTCAAATAGATTCAAACACTTTTAAAGCATAGAAGATCCCTCAAAACGAAACCCTAGTTAAAACTAGGGCACGACAGTACGAACACGCCACCAAAATGAAGAAAACGACAGCAAAACGACAAAATGAACGGGCAAAGCCGAAAAAGCAAAATGGAAAACGAGAGGAAAACAAAACCAAACTAGAAACAACAAGCGAAACAAACAAGGAAACAAGCGAAGATTTGCGAAAGAAAGTCTCATGAAGAACACAACAAACGACAGAGAAGGAAAACACAAACAAAACGGGAAAACCACCTACCTCAAAACGCCACCAAGAAAGGTTGAAACTTTGACAAGAATCCACTCACCATTGCGCGCTTGCAACCAAATTGTGCTCCTCTCAAAGTTACTCAGGCTCAAGCTCGTAAAAATGTTTTAGATAATGATTATGAGCTAAAATAACCTTGATTAAAGTTTAAAAGCCATTTTGTGCTTGTGAGGAGGCTGTAGTTAATACATTTAATGTGGTTGGTCGGGTGCAAAACCAAAAACGTAAATGAGTATACAACCAATGTGCAAATTGAAGGCAAGGCGGACGCAAAAGCGGAGTCGGAACAGAACAAGAAACTTTACCCAAGTCTCTTATCTAATTCTAAATCCGGTTCCGGTTCCACGATAGGGAAAAGACAACAAAAGGAATGGGGGTGGAATCGAAACCAAAACAGGACTTGGAACCTTTACAAAGTTCCGAGTTCGGTTCCGATTCTGGTTCCTCTCCCGACAAAGGAACAAACACTGACAGAAGAAAACGAGGAAAGGAAAACAAAAAGGAAATGGGACCGAAACGAAACCGATCCCAAACAAGACACACACGGCGACAAAAACACAATGAAGACCAATGGGAGCGGGATTGAAACTAAAACCGGATCCAAAACTTTTTGTAACGTTCCAAGTTTGGTTTCCGCTTCCGCCAGGAGGAAAAGAAACCACAAGCAAACAAAAGACAACTTAAGGGAGAAACGAACCCAAGAGTGCAAGGTGAAACAAACAGACAAAAAAAACGAACAAGACAAGAACAGGGCCGGGACCGGAACCAAATCCGGACTTGGAACCTTCACAAAGTTTTGAGTCTAGTTTCCATTCCGATCCCGCTTCCGCTAGACAAAAGGAACAAGGACTTAGGAGGAAAAAAAACAACTCCTAAGGCCTGAACAAAAACACCAAGGACAAAAAAAACACAAGGGGGAACCATTTTGACCAAAAACAAAATGGGGTGGTTATGCAAAGCATAACATATCCATCACATTATGCGTAGGGCTTGAGCATCCAATGGCTTCAATTGCAAGGAATTCACAATTATTTGTCCAAGACTATATTTACCAATTCAACTAATTGCAGATTTTGTTCAAACTTTCAAATGAAGCAACTCTTCATTTTCATATTCAAGAGTAGTCTTCAAGCACACTTGCTTCATGAGTTGAAATATACTCACCTTGAGACTAGATGTTTTTAATCACCCACAACTTGTTGAATAGAAATATGCTGCACAATCTAAAGGCTCTTAACCTTCAATTTATACTTACATACAACAACCCCATGACTTTTTTGTGGTGTCAATCTTCTTCATCAATGGAAAAGCTACATTCTTTTTTTTCTATAACCACTTCTCATTATTTTCTTTCTCAAGTTCATAGACTTGAAAAAATTGTAATTATTGTAAAATGAAGAAACATGACAATTTTGAGTGTTTTAACTTTTAAGTTAAAGAAGAAGTTGTTGATTGTACAATCTCTTAATAAGGAATCATAAGAACTTTCTGTTAAGATTTCAGTGATGTTAAAACTTGTTTTGAGTTGAATAGTTGTCTTAATAATATAACCTTGATGTATCATTATCAAGACACTTCAGCAACTTGTGACAATTTGTTTGTCATTCAAGTACATTTTACACATGATTTTCCAATCAATAGTATGGTTGATAGCGACTTGTAGAATAGTCTAGTTGCAAGAATCATAGTCAATAAACTGCACTTGCTCATTGACTTTTATCCTCATCCATATTTACTTGGTTTGATGGATAGTTACTTATCATTCAAGATAATACACACATGCTCAAACTCATTTGCTTTTGGTCTAAAGTTTGTGGATAAGATCACTTGTGATGTCTAACGACTCATGACAATTTGTTTGTCATTTGAGGATGCCTTACACATGATTTTTTATTCCATTACATTATCAATAATGACTCATAGAAAAATCTACTTGTGAGATCATAGTTGACAAATTGCACTTGCCCATTGATCCTCATTTGTTGATATTCTCTTGGTTTGAAAGATAGTTGTTCATCATCCAGAATAGCACACACATACACTCATTTTCTTTTGGTCTAAAGTTTGTGGATAAGGTCACTTGTGACAATTTGTTTTGTCATTCGAGCATACCTTACACATGATTTTTTAGTCAATTGTATTGTCAGCAATGGCTTATAGAAAAAGCAAATTGTGAGATCTGTAGTTGACAAATTGCACTTGTCCGTATTCTCTTGGTTTGAAGGATACTGGTTTATCATCTAAGATAATGCATACTTCACAATCTCTTTTTGCTTTTAGTTGAAAGTTTGTGGGTAAAGTTTGTTTACATTATCTCAAAGTTTAAATCAATTCTTCCATTAGATTTCCAATAGTACATCCACTCTTAGCATGACATAAAAATTAGCTTGTAAAGAAACTTTTTGAACTGAACTTTCTTTGTTCCTTGTTCCCTACTTCATACAACACACTTTAATAGTCAACCTTAGAAAGATATAGGGGAAGACCTTTGGCTATTGGCGGGAAAAGAATGAGAACTGAATGAATCCATTGGTGTTTGAAATATTCCGAGCCAATTTTTTTTTTTTTTTCAAATAAACAGATTTCCAATTACAAACAATGCACCCGTTAAGGTTAGATGGATAAACCCAAACGTGCAAAGGAAACAACTCTAACCAGAATGGCGCCGATGATGGCGAGCATTGGTCAGAGGGTCTTCTACTCTAAATACAGAAAGGAACTCAACGTCAAGTATGTGCTACCCAATCCAATGCGGAGTGAGGGGCGACCATATGACGGAGTGATTACAGAAAGCAAAGCTTGAAATGAAAATGCTGAAACTGAAACTACTCAACACCCAGAATGTGCTTGCTCACCCAAAATGGGAAGTAGCTACCATAGGGCGGAGTTATAATTAATTCGCTAGTATAGATAGTAAGAACGTGAATTACAATTAATGACAAAGCAATATTAAAGGATACTGGTCAGTACTACTGCCAGTTTACAACAAATAACTATTGCCTGCAATGTCAATATATTAAACTCTTTCCAGATAGAGTACTCAACATTATTTCTGTTACAAGCTCAAAGGAAACCACAAAGCCAATTACAAATCAGAATGATGCAGATTTCTGTATACTGTTCTTGACAGATCTGTACTTTTAAATCTCTAAATCAGCAACATAAGAATTCACTAAATGATTCATAACTCCCTCGATGCTTACCCAAATGGCCTATTCTTAGATGCAAAATGCTGATGATGAGGAGGCGCCTAGACTAAATGCCAGAAACAGCTTTGAAAAGCTAATATTTAATTTACACGGAAATCAATGCAACATGCAAATGGTACGGCCTGCTGGAAAGTTCGACCCTTTCTTAAAAATTCAATACTTAACAATAAAATCTGAGATTTGAACTAAAGGTTCGCCTCTCCTAAACAATGAGGAATGACAAATACCCAGAACTCCTTTTTTTGTATTTTTTGACTTGTGATTACAAACATGAATCTGCTGTATTTAATTGATGCAAAAGCTGAAACACTAGAATGCCAAATAAGATCTAACAATGCAAAACGGAACACAAAATGAATGAACTAAGATGCACTCACAAATAGACTGAAATTCACCACTAGATGTTGTCTTGCAAACACGAAGTGATGCCCAAGCTAGGAGGCCTTCATTCCTCGAAGCAGTCCCAGAGCCAATCCGGCAGCATAACAGTATAGTCGTCAAAAGATCCCCAAAATGATGCACAAGACTCCTCTTTATAAGTTTCGTTTGACTTCACGAAACCCTAAAATCAGCTTTTAGGTCAAAACCTCTCATCTCCTCAAGATGGCGTACTTCTCCTTTATGGCTTAAGATTTGATATTTTAAATAAATATCAAGCTTTGATAATTTCGCCCTTCATATCCTTGCTTTGACTTTGCAATAATTAAAATATTCTTTTAATGAGGGCGCCACCCTCAAAGACCCCTTTTTTTAAAAACATCTTTAAGTCATTAATCTAGGCGCATGGTCATCGTTAAAATATAATATTTAAACATGACTTTTTAATTAAATGACTTAGCTTATCCCTCCGAAGGTGCTCTGAAGCCAATACTGAGCCAAACATCTGACCAACTGACGCAGGAAGTCAACCGAGCTGAACTCATCTGGAAAGCTGCCAAAAATAGAATTTACTAAAAATAGTAAATTCCAAAAAGTGCTCTGAATGCCGAGATGAACATACCACTGCGAAGCCCTCTGAAAACCCAGAAGGAATCCGCCATTGAATCCACCATCTCTGAGCAAAGACCTCCTCAAAAATAGGAAACCCTAATTTTACCTTCCGACTAGCCTTCGGGTTTCCAGAAAAAAGGCCAACGGTCACATGAACGATCAGGTTTGAGAAGGGGACATTACAGTGTTGTTTTCTTCTCATTTTTGGTGTGTCCTTTGATATAGATTTCTTGATGTATCTAGGGTGGGTGTATTTGTATTGGGCCTCCACTTGAGATAAGAACATTTTACATAATAACAATTTACAAAATAACGACCATAATGGTTGATAGATAAAGCTTGAACCATAATTGACCAAACACCTAAAGGCTAAAACTAACCCATCTTTGCAAAAACCACCAACCATGATGCCACCCCAAAATGGAACACCACCTTGCCCCCTAAAACAACTACGAAAAATACATAAAAAAAGGAAGCCATAAAAAACACTAAAAAACACCCCAATGACTAAGCCCTTTACCTTTAATGACATCTTAGCCTACGAGATCCTCCATTTCCATTTGGATCTTGGAATTGGCTCATTCAAGAAGAGGTGCTTGGTGTTGCAACATCCAAAGACGAGAATTTGAGGCTGTAAAATATTTCTTGATGCCTCTATAATCTTACTACCTTCCTTGTTTTGAAAGATGGGACGATAAAGTATAAATGCACTTGAAACCTCTAGGTGTCCCTTATTGTTTGTCTCCATAAAGATTGTTTGAGACTTTGCCTAGGTCCTTGCAATATGCCTTTAGCACCAATAGCTCCTTGCAAACCTACACTAATTCTTTACCAACATTGCGTCTCCTTGCCTAAGGATCCTTCACATTATTAGATGTCCTATCCATTGGTGAACTTGCATTTTCATCTCTCATATGCTTATTTGGACCAATACTTAGGATCTCCGTGTCACCAAAGTGAACTGTAAGTAGGAGGCACAACAACTAGTCTTTGCATAACATTTGGCACTATCTCAGCTAATTTAGAGATGAAATCCTCGCTAATGGTAGGTTTTGAGTAAGGGGTCTTGCAATGTCTAGACCATTCTCATTGAGCTTAGGTTTTACAAACCCTAAAAAGTTAACCATGCATACTACTAAAAAAATTTCTTACCATGTGTCTTGTGAATTTATTCTAAACATAATTATTCTAACCTCACAATATTGTGACTCTAATTAGCACTGATATTAATCCAATCCCATCATATAGGATTAGTTCTAAACACATTGTATTGGTACTCTGATTAGAGTCACATTTTATTAACAACTCACATTTTAATCACTTATTATTTATTAACTTTAATTTATTTTAGACATAATAATATTATCGAGAACTCTAACTACTCTTCCCTCCTTTACTAATTTCATCTTTTATTTTAAAACAAATACTTATCTGTCACCCATAATATTAGTAAGTCTGTTCTATAATTTTTAACCTCCAATTCATTAACAAAATCTTATCTTTTACCCATAACATTATTAGAAAGTATATTCATTTTTTTAAAACTTCCACTTCTATAACAAGATCTTCTCTTTTACCCATAACTTTTCTAAGTCTTTTCATTTATTTTTAACTTCCATATATAATAATAATCATGCACTCACATATCTTTACTTCTTTAACCCAACAACAATAAATTGAACCCTGAACATTTCACTAAAATGATAACCTTAAACATTTTACTTGATAAACTTAATCTGCCATTATAATAGAATATGTGCTAAGCCTTTTGTAACCAGCCACTCTATGTTTTGTCAAAGTTATTTGAAAACATATGTTTAAATTCTTTCTCATCAGTACTCAAGAGTCAAGCCCTTCTGTTTGGTTAACAAATAAAGCACATCTACGAAGTGAGGATTGGCATTATACACGGTGTTTGGCCTTCAATCAGTTTTTGGGCTTAAATAGTCAATGATTTAAATTAATACTATCAGGCTTCATTTATCAACTGCACCCGGGTTTCCCATAAAAATGCTGGACGAGAACAGTATCTGGGCTGATGAGTTCCATAGTTTGCCCTAATTTACCCAGTAAGTAATCTAAAGTTCAGTCATACTATCACCTCCTTTCTTAATAGTTTTCCCTATTATAAGTCAAGGCATTAATACTAATTTATATGGCTTAAACTAAAATTGTTTGCAATTACTATTCCTGTTATACGTTACTTACAAGGTGAATATAATTTTTGGTTAGGCTATTATCATAATCCCATCTCTTCATTTATAATCAATTACCTTATGTTAAGAAATCACCTCAAGAAATGAGGAGATACAATAAGTAAAAAATTACCTTAAAATATAAACAAAGAAACATGAAACAAAGGAAGAGATTTATATAAATTAAAGATTTCATTAGCATATGCCTGAAATGGAGGAGATAGATCTAGATTAAATGTTATCTTAGCTTTCCTTCAAATGAATGTAGTGACCTCGACGTTTTAGACAATCCAGCCTGTTTCTTCAGCCAAATCTTCCCACTACTTCTTTTTACCCACTGTCAGTGGCTTCTCAAAAAATGTCCTCTCTTTATTGTTTTATTTTTTTCACCTGACAATTCTGGACATCACCCCCTCTCTGTCCACCAAACTTAGAATATATCATTTTTAATTAGTCCATACCTTTTAAATGTTGCTGCCATGCCTTTTATAGTTGAGCCATCCAGGAAAAATCCTCTCTTTTTTGTTTCCCTTTTGTTTCCTATTCTTCCATTCTTATGGCCTTTTTTCTACTGCTATACAGTTGTGAACTGAGTTTCCTCTCTTCCTAGTGGCTGTTTTTACTTTCCAGCAGGCTGATTGTTCAGTTTCTCCTTCCCAAAGCCTTGAGACAGCGAAGAAGATGTAACTTTTCAGCAATGGAGCTGCACAAGCATGTGATGAGAAGCCTGAATGGTGTTCTGGAATGCTTCACACAATTTATGGGATACCCTACTTGTTCACATAAATATCTTGGATTTGAAGATGAGTGATAAGATCGAAGAAGGGTTGTTAAAGCTTTTGAGGGTGTTGTTTTCATCTGCAGTTTCCAGTGTTGACAAAACCTAGGAAGTATTTCTCCATCAATGGATGGATAGATAGCTAGAGGTTCCAGTAAGTTGAGGATGATTTGTCTCATGATCGTTTTTGATCAATGACAAAGAATTTAGGGTTTGGAAAACCTTTTTTTTGGCTTTTCATGGGGAATATTAGATCAGGTTGATGAAGTTGTCTATAGATTTGTGGTGCTGGGGTTTTAGTTTTCTTTAGAAGATTTGGAGGATTCACAGATTTCAGATCAAAAAGTTGCTTTAGAATCAGTCATTCCTACTAATTGCTATTTTTAGTAGTGGCTATATCACATAGTTGTCATTTCTCATCATGTTATATTCTGAGCAGTTGATGAGGGCCTATTTTAGGTTGTTTTAGGAAAGGTTTGCTTTAAATAGTTTAAAACAATCTTTTTGGGTGTTTAATTATTATTCTCAAATCCCCAAAAGCTATTCAATTTAACTTACAGATAAGTGCTTTGGGCACAAGAATTTTTTATGAATGATAGTTGAAGGGAAGCTTATGTTGGAAAAATTGCTATTCAACTGAAGTTATTGTGGAACCTATGATTATAATTTCTTGAATTGGATTGAGTTAGGCTTTTTGTATTGATGATATTTGTCCATCTAGGTTGTAGCTTTGTGTGGAACATAGCCTTTCAACTCCTGGAATTGTGTGTTGTTCAAATTGATATTTCTTCAAATCATGTTTGCAGCAGAGTACCAGTCTTTATTTAAGTTAATAGGAAGTTGTGTTTGTTTGTGTTTAGATAGTTTTTTCCCTTAATATTTGAAATCTCATTGCAAGGCATAATTGTTAATGAATTGGTGCATATATATAGGAGAAAAACATACACTTAGTCAGTTTCATTTATACAAACCTCCCTTGATGAAATCTTCTATAGTGTGGATACTTGTATATCTTGGACTTGCCTATAGTTTTAGTTTAGGGTCTATTTAGTTTAGTTGGATCTCAGGGAGCTTCTCCTCATAATTTGAAGAACAGTTCTATTGTACGCTTTGTTACGTTTTGTGTTGTCTTGCAGAAGACAAATTAAAATGCTAACAATTAGACATATTAAAAATTGTCAATCTGCTAATAATATTTTTTCCGATTGAATAAACTTTTAAATGGTGATTATTTATTAATTTCAGTTGGAATTATTTTAATAATAAATTAAATAGTAATAATCACAATTTAGTGTTTATTTATAAAGTATATTATATCTAAGATGATCTTCTAGGGTACTAAGCATATTTATCGAGAGGGTTTCAAGATCAAACCATTAAACATGATTGTTGCTATAAGCCACGGGTATATGCCAGTTACGTTTTGGTCAAACCTGTAGTTGTGACAAGGCATATGCTTAATTGGTTTCAGAAAGAAGTTGGCATTAGGACAGACTTGCCAATGATTCATATCAGAAAGAAAGTATTTTTTTGGTCTTCTCTAAAGCTTTCATCCGTCATTTGGTTACATGTTTGCAGAAGGCATTGATTTGAGTTGTTTTTTTCTTTAGAATTGCAGATGAGATTCACAATCAAACTACAAGAAGAAATAAAGAATGGCAAAAGAAGCTGCCTTTGGTGGTCTTGCGTGCAGAGGAGATATTATACTCCAAAGCAAACTCAGAAGTACCAAAATTTCTATCATCTCTGTTAGTTTAGAATGGAATTGAATACTGCGTTGGTGGTAGCTTTTCATCTATGTCATACCTGAGGAGCTAATTTATTTTTAGTGGATTGTGATAACGGATTAATTTTTTTTAGTAAATCAAATCATTTGAATGTGTATGAGTTATTGCAGGCAGAATATATGGACTTGAAAACATTGCGGTTCCGAATAGAGGACGCTGTAAATATTATGATTCGAAGAGATGAAAGCACCGAGAATGGTCAATATTTGGAACCTTGCGTGGAAGGTATATTGTGGCACTGCTGTATGTCATTGTTGGTGATGCTTTTATTGTTTGTCAGCTATATTTTGCAGTGATGAATAACCTATCTTCAATACTTTGACTTGTAAGAAAATAACTTACTTCTGACACCAGACTGGGAAAAGGAACATGCTACTAATTCTGCACTTTTTTGTTACTTTGATACTATGGAGCATTAGCCGACGAGTATTTTTTTGTAAATTTTGATACTAGTAAGCATTAGCTGATGAATTCTTTTGATGCCTGCACTGACCATTTGCTTAAAAGAATATTCATAATTTTTTTTGCTTTATTTTTTGCAGCGGCACTATATGTAGGATGCCCACCAAAGAAAGCACCCAGGAGCCAGAGGCACATCTCAAGATTCTGTGTAGGTAGCAGCCAATCATTGGCTACATCCTCTGCCACCCCTTTGATAGGCAAGTGCAATGATTATGAGGGGACTTCATTGGTTAGTCAAGGAAACACGCAGGAGACTAGATTTACGAATGCAGAATATTGTGCTGGAGTTTCATCTTCTTTAGGTTGTGAACAGTATTCTATAATGCCCATCCATGCCACACCTGGCCATCCAAGTTCAGTTGTCTGCACCCCTAGAGTTGACAGAATACCCTCCACCAATGATGCAATCTTCTCTCTTTCAAATCCATGTTCAACAGGCAACATAAATTGTATGAGTTTTAACCAAGGAATTCCTTCAGCATGGAATGGACCATCTCAACAACAGCCATTTTCTCATCCAAATGAAAAAGGAGCGGTTGTGCATCCTCTTGAACTTCAAAAGAGGTTTGATACAAGGCTTCTTTGCATGCCTGTTCCATGGTCCTTGTCTTCTGCATCCACATGCAATGCAATGCCAACCCCCTGGTGTGTAACACCTTCATTCCAATTAGATGTTTCAAACAAGCCTTCTATTGGTTTCCCTTCTCATGCAATATTAAGTCCTGTGGTAGCTGAATTACCAACTCCTTGCATGGATTCTGAATTGCAATTTCAAGTGCATCCTGTAGTGTCAAAAAGTAGCTTCCACAATGGGTCCAGTTCTGCAAAATACACAACAGAATTGCGCTCTTTTGATGGCACACATGGTACATACAAAAGCTCTCAAAGCAGTGTAGAAAGAGATTCATCTGCAGAGGGGGACTGCAAAACAGCTTCTGAAGATGCGTGTGACCTACATTTAAGATTGGGCCCCTCATCAAATCCATGCTTTCACATTGCAACCAGTGGAAGCTATGACATTGAAGATTTAGAATCAAGTAATTCCAGAGCAAAAGCTCAAGTAGAAGATCAAGCTCTAGAAAATTTAAAGGTGAATGATTCTTTTGGTTCTGGTTCTGAATCAAATCAGGATTTTCATTGTTTTTCTCCTTCTCTTAGTTCAGGTTTTGATTTCCCAGAGGCTCTTCCAAGGGAAAATATAGGTCTATATGTCAACAGACACACAATCAACCAAGCAACAGATGTTGAAATGCCAAGTCTAAAGCGCAGCAGATGTGATGAACAGTCAATGGTCAACCAAATAGATGTTAATTCCACAGATCACCAACAAACGTGTGAATTGCAGATGAGGCTTGGACTTTCTTTGTCTGGAAGAAGTTCTGATATATAGTCAAATGATACCTGGTGAAAAATGCAGGGTTGTCAAATAGAAGATGTATCTTGCTGTTGTATATAATGCTGACCCTTAGGGGTCAATGCCCTCTGTCCGTAGAGTTCCATTTTCTCTAACTGGATCTTGTAAAATTAAATGTTTTTTTAACAAAGGCTATTTGGACAATCTCCACTGCTCCCTTCCCTCTATTCACCCCCAATACATTAGATCTTGTTCTGTAAAGAGTAGTAGTAGCAAGTGATCTAAAACTAGGCGAACAAAATTAAAAAAATTATCTGCTTATATCTGTTGAGTTTTTCTTATGAAGTTGCTTTTCTCATTTGAAAAGTTCGGTAGAAAAGTTTAATCAGTCTAGATACACATTTCATACCATCAACTGGTAATTGGATTTGATGTTAATTCATCATAGTCCATTCTTCACAATTTAAATTTTAATTAAGTCCAGCCTGTTCTACCCACACGGGGATCCTAACTCCACCTGTTGACAAACTTTGTATGAGAGAAACTCAATTTTCAAAGGCCTCAGCTGTCAAAGTTATTAGAATTCCTTCCTCTCCAGTGAAAGTCAAGCCTATATAGAAAGTATCCTGTCTGGATATTGAAGTTATGATCTGGTTTCCTGTTATGGATTAATTGTTTTACTAGAAATGATATACGGCCCTTTCAATGATCACACAGTTAAAAGAAAGAGTGATTGTTCTCCACACAAGCATCTTTCATATTCAGTAACAAGGCCTGTTGGTAAGTTTGGGAGTGATCAGTGTGGGCAGCTGGAACTCCTAAATACCTTCAATAGTAGCATAACTTTACTGGCATCGGCATCAGGCACTCCTAAATGCCTTCTTATGGTAGCGTAGTTTGTGGGAGATGACATAATTTATTTGACAACAGTCAAACTCTATATTGGCCTTTTTGTGGGGATTGGCAATGATGTAATGCAAACTGGTGTTTAGTGGTTTCTCTTTTAGCATGAGACCCCTTTCCAGGTTTTGTTTTGTATCACGTGGCTTTATATATACAACTTGATAAAGGTTTACACATTTAGGTTGCCCTTTCTTAGATTTTTTTGTTTTCTATATCTAAATTAAGATTTTATTTTTAAATTTTAAATTTTTGGTTGTTGGAAACCGTTGGCACTCCTGATTTGTTACTGTAACTTGCTATACTCCCAAATCCCATACCTAATTTGGCTGTTTGAAGACATTAATATAATTTTCTCACATGCAAATGTAAATTTTGAAACGCAGTGGACCTCTGGAAAACATTGACTTTAGCCAATTGTGGTTACTCTGCTCTTTTGAGGGTGAAAAGGTAAGCTAGCTAATTGCTTGCATCTATAATTTGGGGCTAAATATATTTTCTACATTCCTAGAGTAGTCATAATTTACCCTGGCAAGTTTATAAGTAATCAGTAATTTTCTGTTTCTTTTTGTTGCATATTAATGCAGGAAAGTAGAACACAGAATCAAATTTATGGTAGTTATGTATTTTTGCTACTAGTTCTTATAATTCTGATGTATAAGCGATCGCCTCAAGTTTTCGATTTATCTTCCTGATTTTTCTTTATGAGGTTATATCACGTCTTGCATTATTTCTCTAAATGTTTCTTGTCAGATTGTCATATATTTTGGCATACTTGAAGCACCTCTTCAGAATATTAATCTTTTACGAGAGGTTGGTTTATAAGTACAGGTCCTTGCAACTATCTTCCAGAGTGCTAATGCATTTTCCTGTTTTGGAAAGTAAACCTAGTGTGTTTGACCGGTACAAAGGAGGATACTTAATCCTTCACTGCACTCAATACTTTCTATTAGATAACTATGGGTGCTGCAAATAAACCAAACAACACAATGTAGAGCTTAGTTTAATTTTTCATTCACCTAGAGACAAATCCTTGAAATCATATTCACATTGAAACTCTGTATTTGATGTGTTAGCATGAAAAATACAATCATGTCACAATGCTAAAAGACAATGAAAATTTGTCAACAGAGGATGAGAACTGTTTAAGAGACTTGCTTTCTTCAGCAAGAGCCATATTTGTATTTCATAGCTTGCATTTTGGAGTTTGTTTGATTGTTTTGTTCTTCTCTCCAAAGTGTTATTTATCTTTTACCCCCATCCTTTCATAGATAGGAAATTTTTTGATTCATACCTTGATTTGACTCACCTTTTTGTTTTTTAGTCACTTCATTGCTTTGAATCTCATTTCCTTGAATGAAATTAGGGAAATAGGTCCCCATCAAACCCCCATTATTCATCAATCCATTTTTCTAAACCCTATTTCCTTTGTTTCAGCCCAGTTTGTTGCTGCATGAAGTTGTGAAATGGCTGGTTGAGAATGTTCCCAAGTATCATGTGATGTTTTTTGTTTTGTTTGGAATAGGGTATGGTGTGGACTGAAGGTGTTGTTGGGTTATGCTTTTGCCTAGCCAACTGAGGTATGTTGAGAATGTGTGCTACAAGTTCAAGGTTGCACAAAGTTTAGAGTGTTTGAAGGTGTTTTATGGGTCATGCTGACTCATCTAGGATAAGTGTAAGTAATGTTTAATCTTTCATGGGTACTGCCAATATTGTAAGGGCCGACATACTACAAGTTTCATATTTTCTTGCTCAAGGCCATCCTATTTTGAATTTGTGATGTGTGCAAATGTTCTTAGGAGATCGATGTTGTGAAGAATGTTTTCGACTAGGTTAAACATGTGTTGGAATCTACAAGGCATCTTCCTCTTCCTAGTGTTGTGTAGATCGTTTTGGGTCTTGCCCTCTACACGTTTCATGTTGTTTTTAGATATTTGTCTGATTTATAATTGCAATATTATTTGTTGTAGGCCAACATATGTAATGTAATCAATGTATTATCATGTATTAATTGTAAACCTAGTTGATCTAGGTCAAGGGTGTCATTGAGGATGTGTAATGCATTATGATTTTTATTGAAGTGACTGAAAGAGGAAGAGTAGAAGTGAAAGATCATGTTCGGATTTAATTTGATCATATTTCTATGATAGAAGAGAAGTGAAGAGTGTGCCTAACTATTTTCTTGAGGCAGTGAGCCAAAGGAAAAACTTCTTGAATTTGGTTGGCATAGATCAATCTTGCAGAGTGGATTTTATCAAAAAATCAAAATTTGAAAATTCAAATGATCCTCGCCATTTTCACATAGCTTGTGGGAGCTTTGGTATACATTTGTGTGATGAATTGTTATGTTTGAGCATTTAATTACATTCATTTGAGTGTGAACACATCCGATCATTCTGGATCTTAGAGTATGCAAGGAGTATTCAATAGGCACATTTTGATTTGGAGCTTTACAAGAAACAATATTTTGCATTAGAATCAACATCAAGATCACTTGCATGTTTGCTTGTTATTTGTTGATCTTTGTTATGATTGTGAAGCTAGTCCAATCAAGCAGGTTGTCTTAGGAATACTTGGCCTTTATGATTTCACAAATACCCCAAGGTATTTTTAAATACCATTTGTCTTTTAGAATTATGGAGATGTAGATAGTACAATGAATTGGATCACAAAAGTGCACACTGTGCTGGATTAGGACTGTGTGTCAAGGATCAGATCTACATGGCGCAGAATTGCTCCAACTGCAGAATCAACTAAGATTTGGCTACAATTTTGTACAGAATTCTATTTAACTAATAGTCCAATATATCATTTTTTCTGCATTAAATTTTATCTTATTTTTTATTTAAAAGGCTAAGCATTCCATTCCTTTACATTTAATTTCTTAAATTAAGACTTGCTATTCTGAATTATTATTTCCCATTGTTATTGATTAATCTAGGTTAATATATGTTTGATTTGTGTCCATTATTCAATTAACCTAATTAGCATCTTGGGAAAGTTTATTTTCCTTCACAATAACAAAGGTTATTTAATTATAAGCTTTTCCTACACTTCAAAATGCTGTTTTACCTCTTTCTTAACAAAATACTTGTATAATCTCACAAGAAGGATTGCAATGTAGCTAGATAATATTTTTTTTTTAAAATGGAACGATTATAATTTTTTAACATTTAAATTAGCATATCTATCTTCAGAAAAACCTTTATAAAAGATGTTGAAAGATATCATTATGAGGACACATTTTCTTATGTTTTTATTTACTATTATAATAAAAAAACATATCTTATTCTTGAAAAGATTTTAATTTCTTAAAAATATACAATTATCTTTTATTATCCTTTATCTGAATTCCATCTTGCTTTTAAAATCTAAAATAATCTTTAAAAATTTCAAAAAAGAATGAAATTTTATCTTATCAAAATTCTTTGCCCTTTTCTTATATTCTAGAAATCTTTTGTTGCTTTTTGATTTTATGTAGAGAGACCATCAAAGCCCATGCTCTAAGTGAGAAAAACCTCTCAACCTAAATAAATACTATGGGTTCTTTATTTTTCATAGCAATGCAATAAAGATTTTTAGAATAACTCTCATATCTTAATTAAAACTTATTTTTTAATATCATGATAAGATAATAGAATATCATGCAACTTCTATTAAATGTTTAGTTTGAAATCAAAATTTTAACTTTTGTTTAATTATTTTAATTGATTAATTTATAAATGTGTTAATATGTTTGTAATTAGCTTTCCTTAGATAATTATATGGGGTTTTATTATAAGGTTCTAGCATGAAATGGTATTTAAGAAATATAACAAAACAATTAATAATGATGGCTTATATGTAAGGGTGTAGTAGATCAAAAAGAGAAAAAAGTTAAATAATTTAGATAGCAAAATATATATTGAAATTTAATAAAACCAAATGAGTAAGGGATTGTTGAAACCTCCAACACGCCACATTAGTATCCACCTAACCCATCACACTATAGTTGAAAGCCTAACCTATTTAATTGTCACTAGCTACAACAAACTAAATGCAAATTTGTCAACCCACTAGTAGCAAAATCTTCCATGCTAATGAGCTATATCCCATGAATGATACTCTTGGTAGCTCTCACCAACATCTCTCCCTCAACTTGTGAAAGGGTGTAGGTGCTTAACAACTACATAGTCTCGTTGTAGTGGGAAACTAGTAGATGTATGACCATTGAGCAAACATCTTGACAAAATATGGATAGAGTTGCTAGGTCAATGTTGATATCTAGCTTCACACCCTTTTGGTCTATTTTCTTCACCTTGTCCTCATCTTGATTTGAATCTTTTTAAGCCTTTGCTAGGTCATCATTAGTTATTGTTACATTTGCATAAATGAGAAACAACAATCGAACCCCAAATTTCTTTTGATGACACAAATATAACTAGCTTCTTAATTTTTTTTACTATGATCATGACATGGGACCAAAAGGAACCATTGTTTTCCAAACTGGCCTTGCTAACAACACTCTCCACTAAGTTCAAAAGCATGAAATTAGGGCATCTAGAGATCTTAAAAAAGTGATCCAAAACAAGACCTTAATATAGAGAATCCCTAGGAATTTGTAATGTCTTTTGAGCTATAGTAAACAAGTTACCAATTATGACCCAAAATCTAGGACACCCTAACATTGCTGGCAATCACAAAGCTACAATCACAATACAAGACCAACACAACCACCACACAACTTTTGATGAATGCATGCATAACAATGAGAGGATGCTATCCATTAAAAGTTGTTTGTGTACATTAAGCATAATGAAACATTTAATATCAAATATTTCCTAACACACCACATGAAACCATGACAAGACCCTTTATCATTGTGGGATAACATTGAGGGTTTTACCAATTACGATGGTCATTCATCTTGAATTAAAACATGAATCCCATCCCAGTCTATAACATAAAGCTTTCTAATGTCAAAACAAGTTTAATCAATATCTTTGATAGCTAACAAGTCACCTTCCACCATAAGTTTTTTTGCACATTTTCAAGCTAGCTAGCAAAATACCAACAATCTTCTTGTTCTAGCTCATTGTTTGTCTCATGAAGCCAATAAGGAGCCTTTTAATAAAGACATTGGAAGAATTGTGTGAGAACCCCCTCCAAGTTACCATGAGAAGCCTTGTCAAATTTCATCTATTGGTAGACATTTCCAATTATCTAATCTACCACTTTTCTTTTCACAACTAACCAATTAATGAATGGTAATTAATTTTGCTTATTATTATATAGTATGTGGTTTTATTTTCTATTTATTGTTAAGTTCTTTGGTTGCAATGTATCTTTAGTGAGGTCCATTTCTCCAAAGTATTTCTTGGAAGATTCATTTTCTAGTTTTTTTTTGAATTGTGAGTTTGGGAGTTGGATCCATGTTTTATTATCATGATATTTTTTAATGGATAACCTTATGTTGCTAAGT
The DNA here is from genome assembly GCA_007258455.2 of Sequoia sempervirens. Lineage (NCBI taxonomy): Eukaryota > Viridiplantae > Streptophyta > Pinopsida > Cupressales > Cupressaceae > Sequoia > Sequoia sempervirens. The sequence goes on from VDFB02105785.1 coordinate 367,055,629, forward strand.
TGAATGCTTTGATTGTTGGAACAATGTTATAATTATAATGCCTCTTAATGCATTGCTTATTTATAAGAAAAAATCAACATTTTTTTCCTTATAAATGGGCTAAAACATAACTATTAGGCATTAAGTGGAAGCCTACACTTGTATAACATACAAAATTTTGAGAACTTACAATAAATAGGGAGAATACCTCTAAGGTTGTAGAATAATGCTATCTATTTATTCCAATTTTAGAGAAACAAATTTATAGTTGGTTTTTAAACTTGTAGAGTAGAAAAGTACATATTTCACACTTTTTCCTTGTCTTACATTCATTTTAGCATTATTGATAAATGTGATGTCCTAGAACTTGATTTGAGAGATTTAGCACTCAAGTTGATGAAGCCTAACCTTACCCTAGCTCTTTGACCCAATTCATCCATTGTGATATAGACTTAGCTCTAAACATATCCTTTCCCCTATCATGGACATTATCATTGTTGAGATTATGTCCCCTACGCAAAATCATTGGAACAATCCCATTTGCCTTAATCAAAACTTAATTTCACATTCTCCAACCTAAGCCCATTTAAATTTTATATCATTACATACCATGGAACTTCAAAATAATGCCTTAGGATTGGATATATAGAGGCAACCACCTAAGGTATAATCAATAATCCATCAATTCCCACATCATTTGAGATAATTTATTCTCATTAAGAGAAAATTTGATGTAGGAGAATCTAGAGTGTAATAGCAATCTTGTGTCACCCCAAAACATTTTCCTTCACATTTGTTTGTTTTTTTGTAGGTTTACAATAATACCCGTCATCAAATGTTCAACACAACTTGTAGTTCTTATTGTGAAGACATATCATAGCCATATTAGAGACAATTGTTACAACCATGTAACAACTATACAAGGTTTGTGACAACACTTGTTTATACTTCTAAACTCATTGGTCCTAGGGAGATTTATGTTATGAAACATATTGAGATCCAATACACATTCTTTACTGCATTCATCTAAAAAAGTTCACAATTATGTTTATGATCATGTTTTTATCTAGCATTGAGTTTTGTATCACCTTGTGGTTGACTTAGATCATTCCTAATGCTAAAAGCCATTGTATAAGTTAACTTATGATTATTTTAGTCTATCAATTATGAAGAGATGAAGATTTATATGTTAGTTTGAATGTTTGGTGGTAGAATAAAATCTTTGTAAGGAAATATCATTAGAGAATTGTGTAATTTGTACATATATGTTCTCATATATCATTGAAGGCCAAGGCTATTGATTGTAAGCCCATTGTAATGCATTTCATGATTGTGATATAATAAAGATCTATTATTATTTTTTAATTAGGTAAGCAGGGTTTTGAAAGGGCCCTGATCCTTATACAATAGAGAGATAAAACATGAAGCCTAACCATCAACAAATAGCAAAAAAACTAGACAATCTATGGACAAAGATTTTGGCACCCTAATGCTCCCTAACACTTCTAGGGTTTTTCACCTAAAAGGAGAGAGATGGGCCAAAATGTGTAATGTCCCCACTCAAAATCAATGCACAGATGAATGAAGTATGCCTAAATGCAGAAAATTAGTATAAGATATCGATTATTAAATGAAAACTAAAGAAATGCACCTTGTTTGAAAACACAGTGATGTATGCAAAAACACTTAGAAAGATGAATAGAAATGCAAATAGAACAAAGCAAGAAAGAAAAAGAGAAAGCATGCACCTGGAGATGTGTTGCAAACTAGAATGGAGACTAGAAATGCTGCTGATCTTGAAAATTTTGCCTATTGGAACCATTCTAGGCAACTTAGTGCCAGATCTGGGAAATTGTTCTAGAGCTTGTTTCAGCCAAATGGGTATCCAAATCTACAATTTTGTTTGAAAAAAAGGTGCAGTGGGACTAATTCGCCACTGTTGGTGACTTAATCCACTTCTGAATTTATTAAAATCTGAAAGTGGAAACAAAAGCCCTTGGTCTGCACTTTTTGTTCTTCCAGGTGTCCGCCTTTGAAACTTTGATTTCTGGCTTTGTAAGTGACTTTTTGTGGATATTATGACCTTGCAAGGAGGAAGATGAATCCAATAAGTCTTCAACCTATTCTTCAATGATTTCCAAGTCCTCAATATACCTAAATTTGCAAACACACAAGGAAAGAGAGAAATATTGAATGTTAGGGCATGGGGGTTTGCCTTGGTCAAACCCCATTTTAGGTAATTAAACCAAAATGAAGAAAAAATGTAATGAAGAATGAAATAATGGAATTAGAGACTTCCCATGATGATATATCTTGATTTTCTACATCAATAGATGAAGATTCTTCCCTTGAATGCCTTAGAAAGCTATCTTAATGACTTGACATGTTAAAACCCTAACTTGCTTGACTTGAGAACATGATGAATTATGAATGAATAATTAAATTGATTATGAATTAGGGTTTAGAAGCTTGTATTTATAGGAAATTCACCGAATTTGCTCATTAATTTGACCCCTAACACCGACATGGAGGATAAATAAACTTAAAATCCAATTTTTCCTGCTTGAACCTTGAAAATAGCCCAAATGGGACTAAGTCACCAGGCTGGGTGACTTAGTCCCACTTGGATGGGACTAATTTAGCTAAATGGGCGACTTGGTCCCACAAGAGTTATTTTTCTAGCTGGATTGTCAGGGAGTGAAAAAATCAGGTTTATATGGTGATTTTGTTGGGTATTTGATCAAATTAAGCCTCAAGATGCACAATATGGGGCCATAGGGGCCTATTAATGATGATGTAAAGGGTAATTAGGGCTAGCGACACACATTTCAATGTGAAAGTGTGATTAAATATACTTTACAACACTAAAATGAGGTCCACATAGCCTAGAAAGGCACAACATCCAATGTGAATGTGTAACATACATTACAACACTAGATTAGAATTAGGTGTAATTTACAAGCCTTCTAGATTAATGTGATAATGCAATTAAATACATTTTATAACATTGAATTAGGGGAAAAATAGGTCCATTAGACTTAAATGCCTAATAAAAGTCTAGAAAAGTGTGAAAGTCTTTTACAACACTTTACAACACCTTTACAAGATGCCAATAAATGCATTTGCAAGGGTCCAAGATCTAATGTGGATGTCTAAAACACCTCACAACACTAAGTCAAAGCCTCATTAAGTCCAATTTGTTATTAATTATTCCCATATCAAGTAAGCAAAAAGGGATACTTTTTCCGTGTCCACACAATCAAAGAAACAACAAAACTCATAGACCTACCAACCCACCAAAAATATGGTGGTTTAAAAATTGTTCCAAAGAGCTTTGTTTTTGTAATATCGTAAATGTTACATCCCGGTTTTATAGCTACTATTGCATAGGGCAATTGTTTGTAATGTTTGAATCTTGATGATGAATAAAACATGGTTGATCTCGTTATTAAATGAATGAGTCCTGTTTAAATGATGGTTTTATTTGATTGTTACTTCTAAATGATTTAGTCTTGATTAAATGTTGCATACAATTATGGAATAATGTTATTCTAACTTGTGAGATGTTTTTACCTTGTTATGAGCATATGACTGCCGATGTCATGTCATGATGTGCAGGTATGAAGACTGTTCCTCCGGATAGAGGAGAGACATCGTTCGGGGAGGAACTTGGTCGGGTAAATAGTAACGATTACCAAATTGGGCATACACACACATACTATAGATTGAGTAAGCCAAGTCTGTTTGTCAAGATAACGGTAAGTCATCCGTAGGCTTGTTTATTGACCATAAGGATTCTGAATTTACTTCTTTATGCTTTAGGGATATGATTGTTTAAACGTTAGACTTGCTATACAATGACCCAAGTATGAATGATGTGAATGTTATGTGTTAATTATTGAATGGGAACACACGTACATCTATACATTGTGAACATGTATTTATATGTACAGACATATCAATACATGTGTACGTTAAGCAGACGGATATGCTCATACACATGTGTCGACATGTATGTACACATACATACATATATATAGGTGTATATATGTACACATTCCGTCTGATATCTGTAGTGAAAATAATATTTAATAATATTGCCTAGCAAAATTACATAAATATTTATGTATTAATGTATATATTAACAATGTGGTTATATTTATGGATATATATACATAAATACATAAATGTAAATGTATTATATATTTATATATTTAAATATATGTATTAATATTAAGGTAAAATTTACATATATATAAATATATATATAGATCACGATATAATGTCGGAAAATATATATATTTATATATTTAGAAATATTACACCTAATTAAAATACATATATGATTAAATATATAAATGATTAAGGTTAAAATGTGAAATGTATAAATTAAATTGACACAGAAGAATATTGAACACAAAGGATTTAAATCCTTTAGCAATAGTGAAATATTTCGATTTTAATCTCATTTTGGAAAATCGTGCCTTTTGTTTGAGATAATCAAATCAAAGAGAAGTCAAATTATTTATAATGAACATTTGAAATATTTAAAAAGAGGAAAGAAACGTTTTAATCATGAAAATTGCGTGAAAAAGCCATGCGTAGGAAGAAAACGCGTCTGAAACGCGCAGACAGAGAATAGGTCAATGAATAATGGCCGACACTATTCTTAGGGCATAAAAAATGGCGACGTGGAAGTATAGCAGGCTCGACTTTTTCCTAGAACGAATTTTTCAAAACATTTATATCAAATTAACCTAAAATCTGAAGGATGTCTTGAGCTGTCGATCTGCCATGTGAGAGTCGAAAAATTCTTTATTTGCTGGCTTGAAAGAAAAGTCAAATCACCTTCAATTTGATGAATAAGGGTTTAAGAATCCGCCATCTAGCATTTTGACTAATTCTGAGCACATAGATGTCAATCCACATGCCTCCATTGGTGGAATCCGTTGCATTTCGGGCCCTATATATTGACGCCCTTCCATTCATTGTGAACACACTTTTGAAGAATCTGAGTTTAGTATTTTTCATTCCATATTCCATTTCATTGTACTGCCTGAGTTTTCCTGTATTGCTGAGTTTGATAAGCACAGTAAAATATTTCCAGCATTTACCAGTCATAGTGAATTAAGCCATTTTGAGTTTAAAGTGAGGAATTTGTATTGTTGAATAGGAATTGAGTGGTGGAAACACGTCTGAGAGAAAAGTTATAGGAGTTCACTATAGAGTGAAATACTATCATAAAAGAAGCCATATTTAGCTTAGACCCTGGAAGCTTATTTGAAGGAGAATCTAGAAGAGCAAATTTGGAAGGAGAAGTTTTAAAAACAGGCATGAATCCTCCTACGTTATAATTTTTATTGAAGTGTTGTTTCCTTTTTAATCTTGTGATTGCTGTTTTCAATTAGCTCTAATAGGAAAGAACTGTTTTGATGAATATTTAAAGCAATTCATTTAAGAAGAAAATGTGAAAAGGATTCATTAATTAGGGGGAAATTGTGAAAAAGGGATTAATTGGATAAAGAGCTTAAGGGATTAGATTATTTCTCTTGCATTAAAACGAAATAATGGAAAAGATATAAAGGAAGGATTTATTTTCATTTTGAATGGTTATTGCATGTTGTGTATGATCTCTATATATGGAGAATACGTAGATGTACTTATTATCTACTAGGAATCAAAATGATGGCAGAATCAAGTAAAGTCTTTAACCTTAAGTTATTAGGATAACTGTGACAAGTTAAATATTCCTAGGATAAAGAATTCCTAGTTAGGAGGATTGAAACAAGACACTTGAATACTGTTTTCATTTCTAGTAGGTTCGTGTGATTGTAGGATGTCTAGGATGACGGTTTCATCCATTGAAAGACAAACCTATGCGTAGAGTAACGAAGCCTTAAGTCAAATCGGCCCTGAGTAGTGTTTATGATAGATGACCTTCATTTGAAGTACTGAATGAGAATACTTTGGCCAAAGTAGTGAAAGGTACGGCATCCACCTAGGTGTGTGATAGTTGAGACTACACTGTCAGTTCATTGTGATCCGAGTACTAGATCGAGATTGTGAAATAGCAAGGTTCTAGTTGAGTAGGACACAACACTATGCTCAGTTGGTAATCGTTAAAGGATACCCTACCAATCTCTTCTTCGAAGGGAGGGCCGTTCATTGCAAAATGATCGTGCGGGGACCGCATTATAAGTCGTGGTTGGCGGAAAAGCGCCCGAGTGATGTTTCTCCTCCACAACAAGCGGCCGATGTACCAAGATTTGAAAGGACGGACTCCTGGACCTTCTTACTTCTATTTGTGCAAAAGCTTACGAGCTATGTATGTAACTATTTTACTTTTAACTCTGATTTATATTGAAACATATTGTAACTTGTACGTGTTTATCAATAAAGAAAGGAAGAAATTTTATTGTATTATCTTTGTTATATGTTACTTTTACACGTTTTAAGTGAGAATTGGAAAGTTTTTAATTTACGCCGAATTAGGTCGTTACAGTAAAATTCCACCCCTTGCAATTTCACATACATTCTTGTATCCATTTTAGTGTTGATTCCCTTAGCATTTGTGTAGGCTCATTTTAGCCCCTGCATCATCCTTTTTCCCCTCTCAGGATACTCAAGACTCCTTTTCAGCAGTTATCCTCGCATGTTAGCTTTGCACCAAAGCTTGTTCTTTTCTTGTTCGTGTTTGTTTTGTAAGCGTGATGTGTCTAGAGACTAGCACACCGCGTGGACGTCTACGCGCCACACTAGCATCTTGCGACGTTTTAATGTTCAAACGACTATTCTGAGCATGTTTGCCACTTGTCATATGATTTTTTCAGTGGTAGCAGATTGGGACGCCTTGTAACTTCTCGGGATGCCTTGTAACCGCCTGAGAAGCTTCTTTTTTCTCCTTTTTTCTCCTTAAAAGCTATCTTTTCAATTCATTTGTGCTTCTGGCTTTTCTCTAGCTTTGGCTCTAGCCTTCTACTCTCTAGCTCTTGTTTGCACAACTCCATACAACTTGCTACAACAACCTCAAGCTCTTAAGCTCTCACAACACCCTTTGTAGCTCTCTTGGCTCTCGTAGCCCTCTCTCTCATCCTTGCTCTTTTTGGCTTCCTTAATCCTTGCAACTCTATCTTCCTTATCTTGTGCTTGCGAGCATCCTAGGATTTCACACATCTCCTATCTATCACATCTCTACTTTGTGATATGGGTTCTCTTCCTCGAGCGGGGATTGCTTTTATCACCTTACTTCGTGATACAGGTTCTCCTCCTCAAGAAGGGATTGCTTTTATCACTCCTTTTTCCATTTCTCTCTATCTATTTGGATGTCCATGGAGGTGGGAACACCAAAACGGGGGTTTGACTAAGGAAAACCCCTATACAACCCCAACATTTTCTCTAGATCTTAAGCACACAGGCATTGAAGATATTCATTTGCTGGAGGCTTCATTACTTGGGTTGCTGTGAGAAATTTCTATCTCTTAGTCTCTTACTTTATCATTTACTTTACCTCATTTCAGTTCTGTTACACTTTGTTATTCTCCTACATTTTGGAAGTTCTTAGTAATTATATTTTCAGTAGCCACTCTGTTGTTTTATGTGACATTCTTGATTGTTGGTCTATACAAGACACCAGCGCACCTTTAGGACTCTAGCGCATTGTGCTGTTGTCCATGTGTCACATTGACATCCTTTGGTCGAGAGTCCATTAGTCTATCTAGAAAATATTTGTGATTTTTTCTTTCTAATTTTAGAACTCTTTCTTTGTTCCCTAAGGTAGTTTAGGGTAGTTCACCCCTTGGGAATATTTTGAGAATATAGAGACTCATGAGTAGCGAATCCCCCTTCTCTACATTTTGGTGAACCTGACGTGAAACACAATATTTTTAAAAAAACTAGGAATTTATTTACCCCAACTTGGTGGGGTCATACTTTTGTCTCGGTGCTAAGAATTCAGAACTGTTTACACCATTGGAAAGGTCTTCAAGAGGACTAATTCAATCCCTAAAATATTGTTCCTTCAACAACTGAGTTTTAGGGACTAACGCAAGTTTCAACCACAAATTCTTCTCCAAAGACCTCCGAAAATGCAAATTACTAGAACTTAGAAAATATTGAAAAAATCTGAAAATCTAGATTTTTTAGTTTTTCTTAGTTTTGTTATCAACCGACTTATTTATTCATTATTTATCATATTTAACTTAGTATTTTTAAAATGAATTTAATATCTTCTTTTATTAGCTCAATATATAATTCTATTCTAAGTGTTAATGATGTTCCATTCATGCATGTGATGGTGACTTGGCTTTACCCATGTCACTCTGTATCTTTGATCCTTCTCTTAGTATCTTTGACCCTTCTCATGAGATTCCTCTTGCTTTGAAGGATATCTTGTTGCAAGAAGATGATATCATTGATACCTTTCTTAACATTACTCTACCTTCTCTTCATTCCAATGCACTCTCTTCTAGAGATGATACATTAGTGACTGATGAATCTCTTCTCCATTCCAATGTAATCTCCTCTAGAGATGATGCATTAGTGAATTATGCACTTCCTTCCACATTTTATTCCCCTTGGATCGATGTTGAGAATATGTCTCCAAATAATTATTCCACTAGTTGTGATGATTTTGTAAATGTAATCTATGTCTCTGCTGCCCCTCAAAGTCCTAAGAGACCAGTCATTTACCTAAATCCAACTAGCCCTTCTCCTAAAAGGATTTGTTCTATTAATGGTGTTCCATTTGATAGTGATTCTCCTGATATTTTCAAGGCTCCCTCTTATAGAGCGATAGCCCATAATTATAATACTAGAATGAATAAACAACCAAGCCTTCTTCAAGCTCCTAAACCTACAACTAAAGCACCTAGTGGTTATGATCTTGTTGAGCAACTTCACGTTACTCCTGCTAAGATCTCACTGTGGGACTTGCTTCAGTCTACTCTGGTTTATCAAGGTATGCTTTAGGAAGCCTTACAAAAGATCCTCTTGCTTTCTTTTGCTAAGCCAATGAATGTTAATGCATTAATGGCTCATATTCATGTGGATTCACTGAATATTACATTCTATCCGTGGGAACTCCCACCTCCGAAAGTACAAAAGCAAGCAAACCCTCTAATGATTATAGTTGTTTTTCCAAAAAAATGTATACTTGGAAATTTTTACGCTTGATTTGGGAATAATTGATGATAAATTGGACTTAATGAGGCCTTTATTTAATATTGTGAGATGTTTTACACATGCACATTAGGTCTTGGACCCTTGCAAATTGAATAAAATGCATCTAACGATGTCTTGTAAAGGTGTTGTAAAAGACTTTCACACTTCTCTAGACTGAATGGACCTATCTTTCCCATAATTCAATGTTATAAAATGTATTTAATTGCATTATCACATCAATCTAGAAGGCTTGTAAATTAAACCTAATTCTAATCTATTGTTGTAATGTGTTCTACACATTCACATTGGATGTTGTGCCTTTCTAGGCTATGTGGACCTCATTTTTGTTAGGAAAAGGTGTGTTGTACACCTTGCATTATGTATTTAATGTAATTATTCTTGGGGCCACTTAATGTTGCATGTAACATTGGGACATAAGTTAAGTTCTAAAAATGTAATTATTTAATATTGGGGAAAATAATAAATAAAGTACCCAATATTAAATAAGGGGACATGGTTTGTAATATCATGGTTTTAGTCACATAGTTTTGTGTAATACCACTTAGTGGTTTTGTGGGAGCTTGCTTCTATAAAAGCAACCACAAAGGTAGTTATTGTAAGATGCAATTATGCATGATTAGCTCTGGTTAGCATTTGTGAGGGTTTGAAGCATGGCACATAATGTGTGGTTGCATGCTTGTTCACATGGATTGCTTGGAGAGAGCTTGTTGCTTCAATGGTGTTCATGGAGACTCAGAAGATGTGTTGTAATCTTTATTACTAAATAATACATGAGAGATGGATCCTTTTGGAGGTTGGGTTTTTCCCTCTTGAGGGTTTTCCCAGGGTATATCTTGTGTCAAATTTTCATGGGTATGTTGTCTATTCTCTTGCATGTGAATTTTGAATACTTAGATGCATAGATTTCCTTTTGGGTTATGTTGAAATTGTCTTTAATTGGATGCAAGTTTCCAACAATTTTAGTTATGTAAAGTGTATTTAATCACACTTTCACATTGAACTTTGTGTCCCAAGCCCTAATTACACTTTACATCATCATTAATAGGCCCTTATGACCCCATATTGTGCATCCTGAGGCTTAATTTGATCAAAGACTTGACTAAATCAACATAAAAATTGAAATTCTCCACTCTCTGACAATCTAGCTGGTAAAAGAGCCCCTATGGGACCAAGTAACCCATCTAGGTGAATTATTCCTGTTACTTGATTTTTAGCTTTCAACTGAAATCAAGAAACTTAGTGTTTGCTCTTTTCAAGTTGTTTAAACATTTAAAATGCAAACCATTAAACTACTAGTTTCAATATGCATGAAAGAGTGATGGTCAAATGAAGTGGATTACATTTTTTCATTTCAATGTTGTATTATAGCAAATGAGAAAGAGATCCATAGATATACAAATATAGTCTTTTATTGATAATCTTGAAATATACATGTCCCTCACAAGCCAAGGGACTAACTCTCTTATTCAATGAACATATGAAGCAATTCATACATGAATAAGTGAAAGAAAGAGAGAATGTGCATGTAAGAATGGAACCAGTCATTGCCTGTGAATAACTAGTTACAAGTTTCTTGTTGTCATGTTGCTACTTCCTTGAACAACTTGTGTCCCTCCTAGCTCTGTAGTGTTTCTCACCCTGCATTTGAAGAAAATATGACGTTAGAGCGAGGCTCTAAGAAATGAATGATTCAATCCTTACATACACACCTACCTATGCATGTATAAACTGATACATAAGTGCATTAAAAAGAAACATCAAACATATGCATTTATTTTCTAACTGTTTGCTTCATGTGCAAATTTAGTACAAGTCTGATTACTGTTTCATTATCAGCTCAGATACAACATGTGGGGAAAATGTGGCTCCCACAAGGGTAGAGCTCAGCATGCTTTGAAAGAAAAGGAAATTGAGCAACTTGATCAAATATTTATCTCTTATCAATGCATTAAATCAATATGGAATCACACCAGTTGATCAACTTTCATTATCAGATTCAAAAGATGCATTGAGTTCAATTATGCATCAAGTGATTTCATGGATGCATCAAGTTCAATTATGCATCTATTAAATAATGAGGAAGCATTTCAAGTTGTTTTCAAGCCCCTCTCACCACAACCCTATTGGGAAGTCACTCATCACATAGGAAAGTGGGTTGTTAGGCCACCCACATATGTGATGCGTGGCTGTCCAATAAGGTTACAATGAGGAGACTCTGTGTATTTATTACACATAACAGAATATGAGCAATGGTTGAGTCAAGGTCATGATAAAAGTACAAGGAAAACACCTTTGCATGAGCTACAAGAGGCAAGTGTGGTGGAATCTAGCAACAGATTCATGTAGGACAACAAGCATCACAATGGTACAAGTGCATGTGAACAACAATCAGAAATGCATGCTACATCTTACGCAACAAGACAACAACAATGATATGTGATATGGGGTAACAAAGGTTCTAAGGTCTGAATGCAATACCCTTACATTGCATACCTAGGTTTCAAGATGATCAATGCACATGCCTCATGATAATGTATCAGTCACAATGACCTTAAGGCATGAAAAGCAGATTCATGTAGTACAATAATAAATAGTGAAAGAAGCACAGGTACGGTCATTTGTGCTACAAGAAAACAGGAACAAATGAACAAGGACAATTATGTGTGGCAAGAATAGAGGCATTCCAAGGTAAGAAAAAGGCATGACACGATAATAATGCTATGGAATCAATGCCAAAGATTGAGAATGCAGCCCAAACTTAAGGAGAAAGTTGCATTTTAGTCCATGAGGCCCAAGATATTCTTCATGTTACAAATTAGAGCAGTCAAAAGCTAGGGGGAGGCCTATTGTTCCAATGATAATCACATTATTTTTCCATAGACCAAACATACACCCTAGGAAAACAACTTATGTTTTAGCTTTGGGTGCTAATCTTACTTATGGAAAATCACTTGATAGTATAAGAAAGGTTAATCATAGAGGAGTGATTAGTTCCATGCACTTGTTGAGTGCAATCAAAGCTTTGAGGTCGTAGTGATCTCCAAAGGAACTTCATGCTATCGTGGTGAATAATTCAAAGGAAGGCAATGATGATGCATATACAAGTGAGCAACCATCTACATTTAAATACAACCACACACATTGAGAAAGGGCAGGTTCTTTTCAAATGAAAGGTAGCAATCCCTTTCGAGGAGTAGTAGTAAAGAGATATAATGAGTAATGTATTTTGGTAGTCCTCACATAGCAGGGAACCAAATACAAGGGGGTAGTAGATGGATATCAGCAAACCAAAAGAACAAGTGATGACAGTCCGTAGCAAGAGCAGGCTTCCTCCAGGAAAGTTCACAAGAATCATCAATGTATCATAATCACGAAAGACAACAATGAGAGGCTATTTAGAGGACTATAGATCCACAAGGGTTATTTCCAAAGTCAATACAGATTTCTTTGCAACCCTCGAAAAGCATGCATCTAAGCTCAATTTTTTTGTTGAAGACATGCAAAGAGTTCATGATAAGAAATTAGAGGATCTCGAAAAAAGATATCAAGAGTGTGCTGCAAATGAGGAGAAGCAACTTTTGGACAAATTTTCTGAAATGCTAGCAAGTTCAACTGTTTGAAAATCACAATTAGTACAATTTGCTGTGCACGATCTACGTGAAAATATAGTCAACAATACTCATGAATTGTAGGAAAAAGATGTCACGACCTATGGCATTAGTGTTTATATTATTGGTAATGATAATGGCATCTCAATTTGAATGGAAACAACAACTAGTGAATGAGTCAGAGCCAAGTAAGGCACTTTCTAAACATCAACAGATTTTAAATAAGCAAGAACTTATCAGGGAGCAGATAATTTTGACTCAAGAAAAGAAGATACATGAATTAAATGAACTTGTCAAGATCTTACAACAACAGTTAGTAGATTGCAAAGTGACCAATACTCATAATGGAAATGAAAGAATTGTTGGCTTGGATAGGAGGCACCGGCTAAGGAAGGAAGCCAATACTACATGAAGACAATATACAGGATGAAAAGAAATGAAAGGCCTTGCGAGGCATGACAAGATACATCACATGTGAGTTTCAATTGAGAAAATGTAATTGCATTGCCTGCAGTGTTCATATTCTGGACTATGATCAGCTATAGCAGCATGTGATGCTTGCTCACCCTAGAGAACTCAACCAATCTGTTTGTATCAAAGAGTAGGATTTGGTGAAAGGAAAACCTTTGCTCGTGATCACTTTCTCAATAATTCCATTCATATTATAATCTTGCACAATTCTACCATAGTAAAGATTATGACAATGTTGGATGCTATTCTATGACATCGAAAAAACCAACACAAGGGTACCCATGTTTTTCTTTTTTAAGTGAACATGAAAAATGCCAAAGCTACAGGCATGTTTGAAGGGGTGCCCATGAAAGAGTGGAAACAATGGTGCATGGAGGTTTTGACTCTTAGTCGTACTGTGCAATGGAATTGAATCATTTTTGCAAATCGTTTCTTCTTTACAGGACAACATTGTCTTGAGGAAGGGTGAAAAAAATAGCTCGTGTTCGCACTATGAAATCTATTTCATATTATTATCTGCAACAGAGATGATTTTCACGAAAAAAGAAATAAGGATCCTCTTTTGTTTCCTATAGAATGCAACAGAAAATAAGTGCTCATTTGAGAAACACAACCGCAACCATCTGGGGTTTTAAAACCCAATAAAATGCATAAAAATAAATGAAAAGATGAAGAACAAATGCACAGAGGGTTCATGGGAACAAAAGAGAAAAATATGAGCAAAAAAATGTGCATTATATTTCAACATTCAAGCTAGAAATAGTTTCTCCTCTTCAAGAAATGAGCAAAAAGATACAAAAAGATGCTTTCTAGAAGCTTACCTTGTGAAAATCTGTGGAAGATGGCTTTGTTTGCTTTCAAATTTTGCCATTGGAAGCCATTGGAATCCCTATATCGGTGTGGCAGGGAGACTTCTCAAATACTCGAAGGTAAAAGGCAAAAATGAAATGAGGGTTTTTTACGTTGTTTTGGGTATTAGGGTTTTTTCCCTAATGGATGCTGACTAGGTAAAAGGTATTTTACCTTTTTATTTTAAAATGTTGGCAATATGAACTAATACCCCTTGTAGGCCTTCAAATTATTAAAACTTAGGCATTTTGCCTTATGCTTCATTTTTAAAGCCACACATCCTTTTGTCTCCTTGTGATTTTTGAGGATGCTAAGTCTTTCAAAGAATTAACAAATTTTCCTTGATCACTCACATAGGCCAAACCATTGGCCCTTTTTGCATACATTTGGAGATTAGAATGTTGACCAAGTGAAATTGATAAAATCACTTTTTCAATATAGCCATATAATGCAGGGTGTGATTTTGGCTCAAATATTTTTTCAAACATTTGGAGTGATAGTATTGATGTATTTCAAGGAGGGTGTTTGAGGTGATTTTTTTTTTTTGCAGTTATGATAAAAAATGTAAAAAATTTAACTTCAGTGATAATTTATAAATCACTTGAGTTTAGATGTTATTTTTAATGCAAAATATAAAGCATGTGTTGATTGTATAAGTCAAAGGAGGTTTAGTTGAAGTCATGAGCCTTTGAAAACACACCAAAAGTGTGATTCAACCAATTGGCAACATGTGACAGATTTGGTGATGACTTGTCAACATGGGGAAAGTGTGGGGGGATGTATTTGATTGTTTTGGAGAAAATAGGGCGAGTTTTGGAGGCTTTTTGTCATTCTTTTCTGGTGGGTCAAGTCATGGCTTGACTTTTCTACATTTAGGGAACCTTTTGGAGTGTTTTTAGAAGATTCTTTTTTGGCCTTTGTGTTTCATCTGACTTAGGGTTTCTAGAAGGACTTGCGTGGGTTTTGGTTTTTAGTTTTGCTTAAGTATCTTCATACTGGAGTTTTGGTGGGGGTTCTCTTCTTTCTTTTGGCAGGCATTGTGGCTTTTGGAAGCCTTTTCCAGACAAAGGACAGTATTGTAACTCAGATTGGAAGACTTATGCAATAGTGTAACACCTTTTTGATGAATAAGTTAATATACTTTACCTTCTCATTATGCTATTTATTGTGAAAGCTTTATAAATGGTTGATGAAATCTATGGAAAAATTGTTTTCCCTTTGATTTTGTCTTGTTTTCTTTTCCTTTATGTAGTTAGTATAAATTTGCAGGTCATAACATGTGTTGAGTTAGTTTGGGATAAATTCTGAGTTGTGAAGATGCAATTTCCTTCCTTCCAGATGTTGTCCATGGCATTTTCAACCTTGTTATGAAATACTAATGCAAAGGCATATGGATTTTTGAGTTGTGTAAACCACTATTAAGTTATTGATCACTCTTGTGTATGGAAGCAACTGTATTGGTCTGGGAAATATCATTAGGTGCATCACCATAGGGGTTAGTTTTTCTTTTCATGCTTCTTTTCCCCCTTTTCTCAACAAGGAATAGTTTAGGTGACACCATCAAAAGGGGAAGCCGACCCATAATCTGGAGGTCTGCTTTCAAACAGGTTACCCAAAACTTGAAAGCAGTCCCATGTTGGCCAAAATATGCTAAGTTCTTATTGAAAGCTTAGCAAACAGGGTGCAAATTTGGTGACCTAACAATTCCCATCCAGGTGGGACTAAGTCGCCCAACTTGGCGACTTAGTCCCATTTGGGTTATTTTCGAGGTTTGAGTAGGAAAAATTTGAATTTAAGTTTATTTTTCCTTCATGTCAACCTTGGGGATCAAATTAATGGGAAAATTAGGTGGATTGCCTATAAATCTAAACCCTAATTCATAATGAATTCATTATTCATCCATCATTCATCATGTTCTTAAGTCAAGGAAGCTAGGGTTTCAACATTTCAATTTATCAAGATAGATTTTTTAGACATTCAAGGGAAGATTATTCATATTTTGCTACAGAAATTCAAGATCAATCATCATGGTAAGTTTCTAATCCCTTCATTTCATGTTCATTATCTAAAAGGGGTTTGACCAAGGCAAACCCCCATGCCCTAACATTCAACATTTCTTTCTCTTTCCTTGTGTGTTTGCATATTTAGGTATCTTGAAGGCTTGAAAATCATTGAAGAATAGGTTGAAGACTTATTGGAGTCATCTTCCTCCTTTCAAGGTCAAAATATCAACAAAAATCCACTTACAATGCCAAAAATCAGAGTTTCAGAATTGGTCACTTGTCAGAAACCTGAGTGTAGACCGAGGGCTTCCATTTCCACTTTTGGATTTTTAGAAATTTATAAGTGGACTAAGTTGCAAAAAATGATGAATTAGTCCCAATGTGCCTATTTGTTAAAGTTTTCTATAGATCTGGATACCCATTTAGCTGAAACGGGCTCTAGAGTAGTTTACCAGATTTGGGACTAGGTCGCCCAAAATGGTGTAAATGTCCTAGTAGGCCAAATTTTTAGGATTAGCAGCATTTCCAGTCTCCATCCCATTCTACAACACATTTCCAGATACATGCTTTCTATTTTGCTTTCTTGTTCTATTTTGTTTGCATTTCTATACAACACTGTGTTTTCAAACACTTTACATTTCTTTAGTTTTCATTTAATAATCAATATCTTTTACCAATTTTTTGCATTTAGGTCATTTTATCTAGACATATTTCTATCATACTTGCATTAGTCTTGAGTGGGGACATTACACATTTTGGCCTACATCTCTCCTTTTAGGTGAAAAACCCTAGAAGTATTAGAGAAATGTGGGTGCCAAAATCGGTGTCCACAATAGTTAACATTTATTAATATCAACATTAGACATACTCTTGTTGATGCTTGTTTGGAACTTAATGTATGTAGCATTGATCTATTACCTAAGATTAATATTGATTCATCTTCTCTTAATGCTTCTTCTATTGTAATTTGTGGGTTTGATAATGTCGATCGACAAGTCCTAGGCACAATAGTCTTCCCTTTGAGTTTGGGACCCATTACCGTACCCACCCTTGTATATGCTATGTTAGGAAAATTACCATATAACCTTCTTGGTAGATTATGGATTCACACTATGGGTGCAGTCCCGTGTACCTTGCAAAATCTATTAAGTTCATTTGCAATAATTGAGCAGTCATAATTAAGGCTGACCTTGAGGCTATGCACTTATGTGAGATGGCTGCTACTGGTTAGGTTTCGGTTGTGCCTACTCTTATACCTTCAGTTTCTTCCAATGCATTGATGTCTACTTTAGCAGTACCTATCACAAAGGATGCTCTTGAGATAGATGTCCCTGAAGAAGATCCTTCTGAAGCAAGAAATCCTAAGTCTACTCCTCAAGAGAATGCATGCCTTGGTGATGATTTGGGTTCTCTAGACTTTATAGAATCCTTCATCAGAGGATATAAAGTCACCTCGATCCACTCAATCATTTTGATAACATCATCCAAACCCACTATCGAAGATTATTCTTTTGTATCGGGGGATAATGTGAGTAATAATTGTAATGTTCTTAATGTTGATCCTCCTCCTTTTGAGGAAGATGATCACACCTCTATCAAATAGGTTAATGCCGCTAGTCTTGTCAAGAAGGTTGATGGTCATCCCGTAGAAGAGTGTGATCCCCATTGTTGGAATAATGCTCTCTATGAAGATCCTCCTCCTCAAGATTTGCAAACACGTTATGGCCCTAGCTTTAAGCTTATCTCTAAATATGGTTATGGGCATAGCAAACAAGGCATTCAGGTCCCTATAGAACCTGCACCTTGTAAGCATAATTTGGGGCTTGGTTTCTCAAATGAAAAATCTAAATGGAAGCCATGGTTGAATGACATGGTTTTTGCTCAACCTCATTCTCTTATCTCCATGTCTTCTTCTTCCGAGTAGCCAAACTTTTCTCCACAAGAGAAAGGGTTGCTTCCTACTCCTCATTCTTTATTTGAATAAGAGCATATTTTGTTGAGGCTTCTCAAAGCCCACTTAATTACTCTTCCTCCTCCTAAGAAATCTCATAAGCATGATAAAGAAAAACATTCTTTTTGTGCATACCATCGAGTGCTTGGCCATTTCACTAGTGAATGTAAGGCCTTGAAGGATAAAATACAACTTCATGATTTAGGTGTCATCACTCATTTATTTGTTGATGCATTTATCTTTTCTTCAAATGACAAGTACTATTGAGGTATTCCTCTATCTTGTATGTTCTAAGTATCTTTCATGGTTCTCCTCCCCTATATGTTGGGGGTAGTGATAACTTGTTCCAGAGGTGTGTTTCCCTCTTAAAGGACCCCCTCTCTTCTCTATGTATTTCAAATGAAGTGTCCCTCTAGTGGACCCCTTTTCTTTTGAAGGGTTCCCAAGGGATCCCCTTTCGAAATATTTTCTCTTAAATGAATTCATTAGTGTCTAGCTTGGGGGCAGCCTAACTGGACCTATCTTTTCTGTGATTTTCTTGTAACCTAGCTTGCAACAACCACAGGTTTCTTTGATCAGCCTTGCTCTGCAGGACCGAGAACCTATAGAGATCCTTTGCATCAAGCTTTCCTAATATGTTTAGTCTGTGGATTAACATGTTGCTTTGTAGGTGCGCCTGTGAAGTTTCTTTTCAATTTGATTGTGGAGCCCCCTTACTCTAGGATTCCTTCATGAGAGAGTACTTGGGGGAATGACTTATTTGTAGGTCCAAGGGCCTGTGAAGCACTTGCATCTTGCAGGATTTGTTTGCCATTGGTCTACAGGCCTTTGGTGTACTTTGTGCAACTTCATAAGTTTCGTGGAGCTACGAAGTCCTTTTGTTTGACCCTCCTTAGGAGAGAGTACTTGTGGAGCCATCTCTCTTGGAATTTTCATTCATTTCTAGCTTCTCCATCTTTCTCTTAAATTATCTTTCTTCTCAATTGTATATGCCGGATCAAAGATCTGCATATTCTTCATCCTGAGTATATTCTCTTTCTCTCTTAGATATTGGTTACTTCCCTAACTATTGGGTGCATTATTCTCTTGAAGTGATCAATTCTTACATTATTCTCTTAGTTTAAGAATTCTTCTATGTTATTGTTTTTAATTTTGGGACAACGCATGGTATTGAGACAAGCTTCTACATCGAGGTCTCTTTTACTTTGCTGACTCAAATCCTTTAGTTTGTTGTCATGTGTATGTGTGTTTTGTATGTTC
Organism: Sequoia sempervirens; assembly: GCA_007258455.2. Classification (NCBI taxonomy): domain Eukaryota; kingdom Viridiplantae; phylum Streptophyta; class Pinopsida; order Cupressales; family Cupressaceae; genus Sequoia; species Sequoia sempervirens. The sequence continues at coordinate 367,074,930 of VDFB02105785.1, forward strand.
TAACCCTATGATGTAATGGCTTCTTATATTCTAACGTCATTGTCTTGTGCAAGTCTTTTTTGTCTAATATGTTTGTTTTATAGGTCTTTCGCCTGGGGGCATGCTTCCTTGGTTCAAAGAGTTAACTGCTTCCTCTACAATATCCTTTTGGGCATAATGATATTATTTATGTTTATTAGATTACCTTTAGCGTGTATATTAGTATATATTCATATGCCCGCTAAAGTGGGGGGAAAATGTAATGTTGTAAAATTACACCCCTTGCAATTTAACATACATTCTTGTATCCACTTTAGTGTCCATTCCCTTAGCATTTTTGTAGGCTCATTTTAGCCCATACATCATCCTTTTTCCCCTCTCAGGATGCTCAAGACCCCTTTTCAGTAGCTACCCTTGCGCGTCATCTTTGCACCAAACCTTGTGCTTTTCCCGTTTGTGTCATTTTGTAGTGTGATGTGTCTAGACACTAGTACACCGCGTGGACATTTGCGCGCCGCGCTAGCGTCCTGTGACGTTTCAAAGTTTAAATGAATGTTTCCAAGAATGTCTTCCACTTGTCATATGATTTTGTCAGTGGTAATGGCTTGGGACATCTTGTAATAGCTCAGGATGCCTTGTAACCACCTAAGAAGCTTATTTTTGCTCCTCTTCTCTCCTTTAAAGCTATCTTTTCAATTCATTTGTGCTTCTGGCTTCTCTTTAGCTTTGTCTCTAGCCTTCTACTCTCTATCTCTTGCTTGCATAGCTCCATACAACTTGCTACAATAGCCTCAAGCTCTTAAGCTCTCACAACACCTTTTATAGCTCTCTTAGCTCTTGCAACCCTCTCTCTCATCCTTGCTCTTTTTGGATTCCTTAAGCCTTGTAGCTCTATCTCCCTTATCCTGTGCTTGCAAGCATCTTGGGATTTCACATATCCCTTATCTATCACATCTCTACTTTGTGATACAGGTTATCCTCCTCAAGTAGGGATTTCTTTTATCACCTTACTTCATGATACAGGTTCTCCTCCACAAGCAGGGATTTCTTTTATCACCTTACTTCATGATACAGGTTCTCCTCCTCGAGCGAGGATTTATTTTATCACTCCTTTGTCTATTTCTCTCTATCTATTTGGCTATCCATGGAGGTGGGAACACCAAAATAGGGGTTTGAACGAGGAAAACCCCTATATAGCCCCAACATTTTCTCCAAATATTACACATGCAGGTATTGAAGATATTCATTTGCTAGAGGCTTCATTACTTGGGTTGTTGTGAGAAATTTCTATATCTTATTCTCTTACTTTATCATTTACTTTACTTCATTTCAATTTTTTTACACTTTGTTATTCTCCCGCATTTTGGAAGTTCTTAGTAATTAGATTATTAGTAGCCACTATGTTGTTTTCAATGACATTCTCGATTGTTGGTCCGTACAAGACGCCAACGCACCTTTGGGACTCCAGCGCGCTATGTTGTCATCCATGTGCCGTGTTGACGTCCTTTGGCTGAGAGCCCATTAGTCTATCTAGAAAACCTTTGTGATTTTCTCTTTTTGATTCTAGAGCTCTTGCTTTGTTCCTTGAGGTGGTTTAGGGTAGTTCGTCCCTTAAGAATCTCTTGAGAATAAAGAGATTCATGAGTAGCGAATCCCCCTTCTCTACAATTTTAACTCAAAACAAAGGTCCTTCTCCTCAAAAGTAACTCTTTTGGAATAAGGCATGCAAACTGGACCATCCCCCATCTTCAATGCATTCATAGAAGAACACTCTTCAATATTAGCTTTCAACACTTCCTAGTAGTCCTCAATAGAAAGTTGATTATCCAACTTCTTCCCCTTAGGAGTAAAAGAGTCATCCTTAGCAACTGGCTGACTTTCTTTCTTCTTCCAAACAAAGTGATATTTCTTATTCTTGTGACAAGTAGTGGAAGAATGACCCACTTTACCACAAGAAAGACATATAATAGGGGATTCTTCAAAGTCCAATTGTTGAACCCATACATAAAATTTGGAGGAAAAGGTAACTTGATTGGGAAGCTTCAATTTTTTCTCCACAAACACACAAAATATAGCATATAATAACTTCTTAAACAAAATCTTATCTGTAGCACTGCATTGCCTGAAAGAGTTAGCAATAAGCATGAAAATATTTTCATTCTATAATTCCAAGGGAAGCCCATGTAAATGAACCCAAACAAGAAACTTGAAGAATTCGATCATAGGATTGAAACCGATGACCAACTTTGAAGACATAAACCGTTTAACCCTAAAAATCAAGGGCCATTGGTCAAGATCTCAGAATAATCCTCTTGACAAGAAAAGGAAAAAGGAAAAAGCCATTCAACATTGCAGAAACCTCTACCTTGCCACAAAGCTTCCAAATTCATGAAATCCATTTGTGAATAGTGTCAATTTTGGGGAGATTGCCACGAAATCTCCCAAAAATCAAGTACCTTAACCATTCAATAGTCGCTTCAAGAAGAGAATCAAGAACCTTGAAGGTAATCTCCCTAGCTTCCAAATTGTGCAGGTTGCTGGAGCTCTCATTAGAGAAACTATCCTTCACCCTACTAGGGGTAGGAACATGATTGAAAACCATGGGAACAAGAAGTTTAGAACTGGAAGTAGATAGAGGAACAACTTCATCCACTAACAACTAAGTCCTACACACATTAGGAGAAACAATAACCAAAGAATCATCCACCAACTTCTTAGAACTACACTCCACTGGATTAGGAGAGTGGGGAAGAGTAGAACCCAAACTATCCTTCATGTAGGGAAGGGTATATTTAGAGGGGAAAAGGAAACCTTTCCTCAAACCCAAAAACTGAGCATCATTAGTGACCTCAAACACAAGCACCTCAACAATATTTTTAGCCTTCTAACGAGTCTCCAATAAAAGATCCGTGAGGAAATACTCCTCTTAATCATGAGAATCCCCCTCATAAGATATGGTAGGAGGGGAAAGAGGTTCTTGAACCTCCCACCCAACATCTAAATCCTCACAATCTAAATCCACCAAGGAAAAGAGAGTAGAGACAAGGGGAAACCCCTTACCTCCCTCACAAGCATCGTAAATCTCATCTCCAACACCATATTCAACATGTTTAGAGCAAGAAGAAGAAGCAAGGTTCTACTATCAAGAATATGAACAACAAGAACCAAAAGACACTTCTTTTGCATCTGTAGTAGCATCTCTTGCAACAACAAGTCTATTTGTAGCTTCTTCATTAACCACAAAACAATCGTCACCACCAATAGGCCCTCTAGAGGCAACAAGGGAAAGAAGGTGACATAAAGAATCTTCCTCCAAAACCTCAGTGCCAACTTCTTCATCATCCATGACATCTTCAACAACACAAGCAACAAAAAGGGGAACTTTCCACTTCAGAGAGTGGCCCTTTCTCATGCCCTTCTTCGTGCCCTTCCTGCCATCGTGCCCAACTCCACAACAATGGAGAGATACATGCACAACATCAGTAGCTGAAAGCCTTGAATCCCCATCCTCATCATCTCCACCTTGTTAAGCCTCCTTAGATTTGAAATCGCCTCCTCTATGTCTTCTCCCGCCCACTCCCATGCACTCCATCTTATTGAGTTTCACTACATATGTTTGTGCATTCTGGTTGGATAATATTTATTGGACCCTCTATTCATGACTACATTAGATGGTTTTAGAGCACAATTTCATATCTTGTGAAGGTTAAATTATTTGTAAACAAATTGTCAAATTTGAGGTAGTTTACAATAAGCTTGTAAATGGAACATTAATTGTGAGGTAGTTTGTAGGGGGGATTGTAGATATATCACTAGTGCTGAGGCAATTCACATTGAATGCAAGAACATGATACATTCACAAAGAGGAAAAAATGTTAAGGTTGTTGGAAAGATGTAAGAAATGTTTGAGTTGATGAGAGAAATGAAGATTTAGTTGGAAATTGTAGAAGAAGATAGAAAGAAATTCATAATCCTAAAAAATGATGAAAGTGATGATGATGAAATTGAAAGAAGATCAAATGTGTTAGTTGCTAAAAAATATATAGAAGATCAAGTAAAAATGGTAAAAATTATCTTTAAAATTGGTAAGGGACCTAGGGTTGATACTTATAGCTATTCTAGTATTTTGAATCTACAGGATTGATTCATTTGACAAATGGTATAGAAGAATAGTTGGAGTATGAAAAAATTATAGATTCTTAAAAGGTTAGATATACTAAAATTAAGCTAAAAGTACATGCTATTGTTTGGTGGAAAGAAGTGCAATTGGAAAGAAATAAAATATGGAAAGAAAAGATAGAAAATTGGGATAGGATGGTGATAAGATTGAATAATTAGTTCAAACTTTCTGACTATAAGTTGGAATTGTTAAAAATCTTACAAAACTTGAGACAAAAGGAGAAGATTGTGAATCAATATGTTAAAGAATTTTATAAGATGATCATTAGGACTAAACATAGTGAAACACATGTGAAGAAAGGTGAAAGATACATTAATGGATTGGGAGGATCTATCCAAGAGGAGTTAAGAATGGCGATATTGCATATAGTAGAAACAACTGACTAATTTGAATTGAAGACAAAAGAGAAGTTGAAGAAAATATTGGAGATTAAGTTAAATTAACAAATAGGAAGAGGAGGAAGACATAAATGTGATGATAGAAGACCATATATGTAAGATGTTGAAGCAAGAGAAATTAGTAGTTCATACCACAATGATAGCGAAGACAAAAATTCATACCACAATGACAAAACTAATGGTTATCAAGGAGGTAGTTGAATATATGGTAAAGGTGGTGGAAATATTTCAAATGACCTTGTTTTAGATGTCAAATGGAAGTCTGGAAAGCATTTGAGTGTTCCCAAATTCAATCAAGTATTAATATAAGAACTGCATATACTAATGAATATACCAATGTATCATAAAATCTAATAGATGAACCATGGAGAATCAAGTCACTGACCATGAATTTTTTTATTGAAACTAGACCAATGCAAAGAAAGAGTTTGTTTTGGAAAACATGTAAAACTAAAGGTAAATGTTGCAAGGTTATAATTAATAATAGAAATATAGAAAACTCAATATTAGAGTAAATGGTTAACAAGCTAAAATTGAAGAGGTTAGAAATCTCTAGTTCACAGAGAATCTCAAGGTTGGAGGAAGAACATAGGGTATTAGTATGTGAACAATGTTTGGTGAAATTTAAAATAGGGATATGTCATGATGGAGTTTTGTGGATATCATGTCAATGGATTTATGTCATTTTTTGTGAGTAGTCCATGACAATATGATAGAAAAAACTATGCATGATGAGAGAGAAAATACTTACATTGTGATAAAGGATGCAATAAACATACTTTAGTATCATTGAAGGAGAAAGAAAAGTAATTTATTACTAGCACCATAATCTATTTGGTAGATAAGAGAAAATTATTAGATGATTTGAGACATAATATGTTTTACGTTAATTCCTAGAATGTGTGACACCAAAAGTAAAGGAGAAGTGCCACAACCAAAATTTTTAGACTTGAAAAAATACAAGGACATCATATAAGAGATTATTCCAATTAGATTACCACTAATAAGGAGCATTGATCATCATATGGACCTAGTTTGAAGAGCAATTTTCCCAAATAAGGCAATGCATAGAATGATACTAGCATAAAATGAATAACTAAATTCATAATTGTAGGAGTTACTAAATATAGGTTTGATCAAGGAAAGTTTAATTCCATGCATAGTACCAATAGTACTAGAACTGAAAAAGGGAGGTGAGTGGAAAATGTGTATAGATTCTCGAGTGATCAATAAGATCACAATCAAGTATAGGTTCCCATTGCCAATGATGGATAATATAGTGGATTGATTGAGTGGTGCAAAATAGTTCATTAAGATTGATTTGAAAAGTGGTTATCAATAGATTATAATTAGAGAGATAAAAATAAGAACACATTTAAAATGGAGGAAGGACTGTATGAATGGTTAGTTATGCCCTTTGGGTTGACTAACAATCAAGCACATTTATGAGATTGATGAAGTATTAAAATAATATTAGGTAACTTTTTTATTGTTTTACTTAGATGATATTTTTATTTTTAGTAAGACTAATGAAGAACACCTAGAACATATTAGATTAGTGTTGCAAAGGCTAAGAGAATAAAATTTACTAATCAATGTGAAAAAATGTAGTTTCATGAAGTTAGCATTAGTAAAATTCAAATTTATAATATTGATTGAAGGTTTGAAGATGGATCTAGAGAATGTAAGAGAAAATCTTGAGTGGCTTACACTAGTTAATATTAGATAGGTAAGATATTTTCATGGGTCAGCTAGTTCCTATAGAAGGTTCATTAGAAATTTTAGTGGAATTTATGCACCGATAACTGAGATTATGACCAAGGGCTACCCCACCCAACACTCACACATAACACATCAACATATATTAACACAAAAAATTGCAGGAAGGAACACAACCTACTTTTGATTTCTTCCACAAAATGGAATTACAATGTTAAAGCCGCATGAGCTTGTCTCACTACAAAGAAAATCAACTCTCTAAGAAAACTCTACAATTTAGAGCCACAATATGCACTAAAGGAGCCATCTTTTATAACCTCCATTCACCCCTTTACTTGGCAGCAATAATGGCCTTAGAGTTTTGGCACCCATAGATCTAGCCTTTCATTTTCTCACCTAGGAAGACATTTAATTTGAAATTCACTTGGTAGCACAACTTCTTGGAGCCATAAATTTTGAATCAAGTGTTAAATTTACTATTATAATATATCATTGAAAAGCTCTCAAAGATATCTACAACATTGAAATAATCTAAAGATCATTTTGTCTACTTTTAGAGATTTTAGAAGATTTCTAAGGGATTCAAATTTGAGCTTGAAACTTTATAGGAGAATTTTTTGGGACAAAAACTTTAATATATCCCAAATAGTATAGGATATTGAGACAATGCTTTCACCATCTGGTTCATTTTTCAATTTTTCTCCTTGGGGTAAATTTTCAGGTCCAGACATGCCTATATAGGTTGAATTAATAAAAATAACATGTGAGTTTTTTTTGCCTTTTTGTACTTTTGGATATCTTACACCCCTTAAGTGTCATCATGGGACCCAAAACATCTAAATAAAATAAGGAAAAACATTTTTTTTGGGTGCTGCAAGATTGCCCTTACACCACTGGATGCTCCTACATTAGATTATGAGTAGAGAGAAGAAAAAAATGAAGTAGGCATCAAGAGAAAATAAGAACTTTGAGTTGCTAAAGAAGAATGTGATAGAACCAATGCTAGGATAACCAAAGTTTAACAAAGTATTCCAAGTAGACTATGATAAAAGTGGAAGTATAATAGAAATCGTATTGAGTAGCTTATTTTAGCAAAATATAAGGACAAGAAATTTAGTATATGATCAAATTTTTTATTTCATAACCCAAGCATGAAAATTGAGATATTTATTGTTGTCAAATGAATTTGTGTTGTATATTAGATCATTATGCATTACAATATTTGAATAACAAAGGTAAGTTAAGTAAAAAATCCATGAGATAAGTAGAGCTCATGCAAAGTTACACTTTTCTATTGAAGCATAGGAGTGAAAAATCAATTAAAGTTACAAATGCATTGAATATAATGAAGAATTTGCTAACAACAAGTGGGTAAAAGTAGTAGGATTTGAGAAACTGAAGCATTTGTATGAAGATGATTTTAATATTTCCAAAGCTTCAAAAATATATAAAGAATCAATAAATATGGACAAAACTAAGTAGATTGACTATTTAAAAAAATGATAGGTTATTTAAGTGTAGTTAATTTTGTATTTCAATAAACTCAATTAGAGAATTTGATCTAGGAGAAGCATAATGGTTGATTAACAATACATTTTGGAATAAATAATATAGTGAAATTAGTAATTGAAATTATTTTTGATCACAATAGGGATGTGAAGTATGTTCAATGTTGTAGGATTTGTCAAGTTATAAAAGGGAGTGGTCAGAATGTTGTATTATATAAACCATTACCAGATTTGAAGAAACCATGTGAGGACATAAGTATGTATTTTGTGTTGGGGATACCAAGGACTCAAGGAGGCCATGATTCTATGCTTGTGGTAGTTGATAGATTCTCTAAGATGATTGCACACTTCATAGCATGGAAGAAGAAAAATGATGCAATGCATCAACTTAATGACTATCTAAAAAGTTGTGAGATTGCATGGGTTGCTAAGAAGACTAATTTTAGATAGAGATGCTAAACTTTTGTTGGGTACTTTTGGAAGAGATTGCGGAGGAAGATGAAGAAAAAATTATAATACAATTCAATATATCATTCATAGAGAAATGGAAAAATAGAAATTTGGGAAATTTACTGAAATGTTAAGCTAGAGAGAAGACATGAAATTGGGATGTTATTAGAAAAATATTTTCATATAAAAACTTAGTGAGTAGAAGTACAAAAAAAAACTATGTATGGTAGTATATACAAGTAGCCTAAGGGATGTTTTAGAGTTGAGGATTGTCAATGATGAGCACACGACAAGTGTAAAAGTAGATGAGTTTGCATATCATATGAAGACAATACATGAGGAAGCAAGGAATCAGTTGAAAATGATAAATGCTAGGTACACGGAGAAATTTGATGAGAAAATGAGACATGAAGAGTTTGCAGTAGAAGATCAAGTGATGGTGTACATCAAAAGACAAAGATTCCCAGTTAGACATAAAATATAAGATGGAGAAGTCTAGACCTTGAAGAATATTTATAAAATTTGATTATGGCAATGTATGAGGTGGAGATAATTGAAAATTTGGGTTTATCACTAGTGCTCAACAATTTGGATTTGTTTTAGTATCATGAAGGTGAATTAGATAAATATATATTAGAGAGAATAAAATAAATAGATATCACAATAAAAAAAATGAAATTATAGAGTTTTGAACATAAGATTGGAAGGAGCACCAAAAATGAACAATATGAAGAATTCTTGGTGAAATGGAAGGGGAAGTTGATTTAAAACCCATCTTTAATTTCAAAGGCCAAGGTACACCAATTTGGTTTTCCTCTAGACACCAAAAAGTGTTGGACTCAATTTTCAAAATATTTCAAGTGTCTAATGTAGGGGCATCCATGGCGTAAGATAAATCTTACACCACCCAAAAAATATTTTATTTTTTGTTTTTTTATTTGTTTGTAGGTTTACAATAATGTTCTAGTCATAAAATGATCACCACAACTTGTTCATATTGCAAAGGCATATTAGAGTTCCAAACTCAATCATAAACATATATAGACCACTGTTACAATTTTACAACAATTATAAAAGTTTTATGGAAACACTTATTTACATTTCTAAGCTCATTGGTCATTGGGAGGTTTGTGGTATAAAAATCATCAATATCTAATGCATACTCTTTAATAAATTCATTTTAGAAGGTTTCCAATTAGATTCTATCAAGATACATGTTTCATCTAGCATCGAGTTCAGTTTCGCCATGTGGACAACATAGATCATTCATAAGGATAAAATATCATATTTTTGGTGCTTGAAAAGGTGTAAAAATATATAAAATACATCCTTTAATGGTGTAAAAAGGGAAAAAATCAACAACAAAAAGGTTGCGGAAAGAACTTGCAGGTTGCTCTTGAGAGTTGCATAAGAAAGAGTGTAGAAAATCAACTTGTAAAGAGAAGAGGAATATAAGAAGAGGAAAGGATTTTGTAGGTGTGTTGTAGGTGTTAAAGGCGACCATGTGAGCTACATAATGAAGAGAAAATTCAGGTTTCAGAAGATGAGTGAAGCTAAGAAGGCTTGAAGACATGAGGATTTGAAGACTCGTAGACATGATGTGTTTAGAAAAGCTTGTATTTTTTTTTGAATTTTATTCATTGTTGAATCCTCCATATAATATTGAGGAATTTTCATGTATGAATGTGTATGAACATTGAAATAAAGATATGTTTTAGATTATTTTTCCAATTATATGTTAATACGGATTGGATGACATGTTAAGGATGCAAGATTGGGTAGTTTGATAAGACCCCCTCATCTTGATTGCATTAACTAGTATCAGAGCAGGTTGATTAGTTAGAAGAGTCATAGTAATTTTCTTGGAAAAATGGAGAAGAGGAAAGAGTAGCTGGAAGGGATGATGCTAAAACATCCTTGAATAAGTTTGCAATTTTTATCCTGTAGCAGAGGTTAAGGCTAGGTAGAATGTGCATGAGAGAGAGGTGTGTCTTTTAGAAACCATCTATTGGGTAGAGGATATGCAAGAGTGAGTTTGTTGTAGGGAGGACCCATTCTTGCAAATGGATGAGTGGGTCTCTAAGAGAATTGACAAAGAGGAAGATGTGTTTGGAAGGGAGGATGAGTTGGGTCATGAAGATAACCTTAAGAATTTCATACATAGAGCAACAAGAAAGTAGGCTTACAAAATTTGTTTATGAAGAGATAGCCAAAATCCAGGAGATTGGATGCCCTTGAGGGTGGGAAAAATAAGGGACAAAGTTGTATCTCTTTGAAAAAGCTTTCATGGAGAAGTGAACATGTGGGAGCAACCTACACAAGTGCACAAGATGAAAGCATGGTACATGTTGCAACAAAATTTTATTTGATGGACTTTGAGTGTCCTAAGTATGATGAGGCGATTGGTGAGGAAGGAGAAGATCTCCTACGAAGAGAGGAGATATGAAAGATAAAATAATTATTTATAGCCAAAGAAAGTGTAGCAATTGTTGTAGATGAAGATGTTGTAGCGATAGTGCTTGAGAAGGTTGTAGAAAATAAAAAGGGTAAAGAGGATTTACTGTCAATAAAATAAGAGTGGCTTGCAAAACTTTCCGTTGTAGGTGAGAAGATAAATGTTGCAGTGAAGGACAAAGAAAAAGATGTTGGGGTAGTAAAAGAGAATGAGGTAAATATAGAAAATTTTGAGTTTAGTTTACCTTTATTTGTAAATATGAAAATCAAGGATTTGGTTTCAGATTGTTGTGTAGATAGTACATATTTGCATGTTGTAGGTGAAAATTGGTGGAGTTGGTCGGTTTATGGTGGGTCAAAACCCACAAAAGAGGAGCAGAATGAAGAGATTGTTTGGTGAAGGATGTCGGATAATGGCGGGTGGAACCACACAAAGGAGGAGAGGAAAGAAGAAAGTATTTGGAAGAGAATAACAATTCATGGTGGAAATAAGTCCATGAGAGCAAGGAGGAAAATGGTGCAAAGTTGTTGGAGGAAAATAACGTATGTTCCAACTAGATGTTGTAAGAGAAGGAAAAATAATTAATTTTGGTGCACTTATTATAGCGATGGAGTTCGTTGTAGGTTTTACAACCTGAGAGAGTAGTTTTACTACTGAAATCCACTTTGTGAGCCTATGCTCACAAATTTTCTTACTCGATGTGTCTGATGCAGGAGCATTGGGGCTCACAAGTAATCCTGCATCACAAAAAAAAATATTTTCATGTTTAGTTTTTGTATTTTGGTGTGGGTTGGAGCTTCAAGAGAATCTTATGAAGTGTTTGAAGGATAAAATCTTCATTTACCAATACATGGATTTTCATTTCAAAAATCAAAGGTAAATAGTTTGTTTAATGTGATTTTAAAATTATTGTATTATATAATTTCAAGGCTTGAAGGGTTTAAGAGGTCCATTGGTATGCTAGAGGGAACTTGAAAATAAAAATTAATATTCATTTTATCAATTTGGATTCCTATACAAGTTTTCATAAGGCAAGTGACCTTTGACATTCCATTCTTGTCTTATCGGGTGCTTAAAATGGAGGGAAAGATAGTGATTTTTGGGAAAAATAATAAACAACTCTTCAATTACCAAAGGAGCACAACTTGGTTTTGTATTTTATTCATTTTTCAAAGGTATCTATAGCATTAAGGTATTTGATATGGTGAAACAACATTAACAACACATTTTGGAAGCAAAACTATGTCTTTATTTCAATATTTGTGAAGGAATTTCGAAGGTCAAGTTGAGGGAAATGAAAGAGAATATTTGGGTGCCACTTTTTTGGTTCTTTCAAGTGTGTAAGAATATATAAAACACATCCTTTAATGGTGAAAAAAGGGAAGAAATCAACAACAACAAGGCTGGAGAAAGAACTTGGATGTTGCTCTTGAGAGTTGCATAAGAAAGAGTGTAGAAAATCAGCTTGAAGAGAAGTGGAATAGAAGAATAGAAAAAGGATTTTACAGGTGTGTTGTAGGTGTTAAAGGTAGCCATGAGAGCTGCATAATGAAGAAAAAAATAAAGTTCTAGAAGATGAGTGAAGCCAAGAAGGCTTGAAGACGTGAGGATTTGAAGACTCATAGACAAGATGTGTCTAGAAAAGCTTGTAATTTTTTTTTAGTTTTATTCAATGTTGAATCCTCCATATATGTAATTAATCTTGATGAATTTTCATGTATGAATGTGTATGAACATTGAAATAGAGATATGTTTCAATTTTTTTTTCCAATTATATGTTGATATGGATTGGATGACATCTTAAGGTTGCAATATTGGGTAGTTTGATAAGACCCCTTGATCTTGACTACATCAAATTCACACATATTGATACCCATATATCATTGAAGGCTGATCTTGTTGCAAAACACTGCAATGTATTCCATGACTGTGATACAATAAATGTCAATTTTGTTATATGCTATTTCATTGAGTTTGGCTAGATGTATTGGAGTACTTGGCTGCATGATTGGATAATCCAAAATGGTCCCTCTTACCATGATTGCATAAAAAATAAAGGAAATTCACATTAGAATACCCTTATATTAGACATATTTCATTTGGACATCCTAATTCTTTTCTTTGCAAATTGTGAACAAGGGGGTTTCCTAAGGCTTAAGAGAAGTTTCATACTTCCTCATCCCAACAAAACATGCTCCAAAAAGTGTCCTTTAACACCACCTTTTAACACTACCTTTAGGTGCTTCAATTGAGGCACACAAATTTAGGAGTAAACAATAGGAAAGAAAAAAATCACATACAAGGACAATACCATAGGAATCAAATAGGATCCAATCAAGAATCCCATATAGCCTTTTCATAGGGCTTATTGATACATTAGTTTTGAAAGAGGACATAGTTAGGAGCACACTATAAGAGAAATGACATCACATCAACATCTCATTCCATTTGAGGGACTACTAATTCTCTAACATTTTGCTTTCAATTTATCAATTTTAATTTTCTTGTGTATGACTTAGCTCATTATACTAGTCTAATATTTTCTCTATTTAATAATTATTTATTTATCCTTATTTTAGTATAAAATTAAAAGGGTTAGCTTTTTATTTCTCTTCATTTGGTGAACATGACACTTTGAATTGCTTTTTCTTTTCAAGGTATCTTTCCCTTTTCTAATTTTTTAAATCCACACATTTTTTTTTAATTTCATATTAGACATGAATTTTTCCTAGTTTTCATTGCATTAACTTTCCTCAATCTTTTGATTGTATGCTAGGGTCTCAACACATATTTTTGTTTCCATTAAGAAGAAGCCTTATGATCAATTCTACCATGACAATGATTTGAGTTAATAAGCCTATTGTTGAAGACCTACACACTACCACTTACTTTTGTAATGTCCCCTTTTTAGCCCTAAGCTTTTCGATGATCGTTAGCCTATTTTGGAGTCCTGTAGGCTACTCAGAGGCATTTCTAGGGATTCCAAGATTCTTGGAGGTTTCTCCTCTGCTTTTTAGGAGGATATTGCAAGAGTTTGCTAGAGTTTTCTAGGTCTTTCTGGGTTTTCTGAGATCCTTGGTGGGTAGTCACTACTATTTTTAGTAGTGTCTATTTTTGAGTACTTACTAATTTTAGTAAGTCATAGCTACATCTCAGAATGTGCTCATTTTGAGTTTGGACACACTATTTTACCAGTATGCTATTTTTAGTAAGTGTTATTTCTGGCAATGGTCTTGGCAACAATTTAGTGCAAGATTTCTATTTTTGAAAGTAGTGGCAATTTCAATTGGTGGCGTCTTGATATTTTTGGCAATTGGCGTCTCCACCATCCTTGGAGTTTGAAAAAGGAAATATTTGCAACTTAAGTTAATTTTATAGTAAAAAAAGGCCCCTTAGACCCCCACACGTAGCATGTGACAACTTAAGTTGTTTTAAAAAGCAAAATTAAAGCATGACTATAGTGGATGCCTAGATAAAGGGTTTTAAGTGAATGTTAATAAAGTATTTTATTCTCTCAAGTGTGGCATCCCCTTTTGGAGGGAAACTATATTCAAACTTTTGGGTCTCAAAGTGTTATATATACTCCCTCATTTTCTCTCTTTTGGGATGCTATTTGATGATAACAAAGTACTGTTGGAGTGAGGATTGAATCCTTCAAGGGCTATGGAGACGAAAACCTTCAAAGTTGCTCTAGTTTCAGAGTTGAGAGATACTCCCTAGTTGGACATTGAAGTGGCTTCACTACAAGAGTAACCATTAGAGTTATTGGTGAGATTTTCAATTTTCTTTCGATTATGGATTGTTTTGATGTCTTCTAGCTATGTTTTGGTGTGTTAACTCTTCTTGCAACGATTTGGAAGCTTGTTGGATTGGTTTTTTAGAAGTTTTTCAATTTGCTAGTTATCATTCTCTGGCCTAGGCCATACCACATGCTTGTACTTCCAAATTGGAGGTCTTCATAACTTTTTGTGGGTATTGGTTTAACAACTTCCTCATCCTTGGGCCCCCCTTGCACCAAAGAAAATGTTTTTTTGTGGTGGATTTGGATTTTATGCAATGGGTCACTCTCCTTGCTAGGTCGTACAAGTTGGGTTGAAGGTGGTTTGAAGTTTTTGATGATTGTCCACTCATGTTTGGCTACAAATATTCCCTTCATGTTGACGCCTAGACTCCCTTGGGCTATGTTTGATGATTCTATGGTGTTTGGAGTTGGGTTGGAGAGCTTGGCATGAAGTTGTGACCCTTTGAAGCTTGTTGGTTGGTGTTTCAGTCTACTACCCCTTCTTTATTAGACCTACAAATTTACATCAGACCTAAAGCAACATTGTTTCAATCCTGGTATAAACCTTTGGAACTCATTTCATTGAGGTATAATTGTTAGATTTTGTGGGGGTGCTCTCATATTATCATTGTAGCATCTTGGGGGGGAGTCTATGCTCATGTTGTCATTTCCTTATCATAACTACAATAAATTTAACCTTGAAACATTTCTTAATTGAGCTGATTGTAACACTAGTGGTAGTACCATTGGTGGTTACTCATTGTATTTACATTGCTACTCACGCCACTAAACAAGTGGTGCTCCCACTAAATAAGTGTTTGAGCTTCTTATGTTACGTTACATGTTACTCCTGTTGAATAAGTGGTTGAGTTCTCATTTACTTTCATGTTATGCCCATTGAACAAGGGGATGAATTTCCTTTGATTGGTTGGCTTGCCACCAAGTATTGGTTTACTTGTTCTAATTCCCGCTAAATAAGTAGATGATTTACTTTCACACATTTGGTTTGATTACTCACCCCACTGAAGAAGTGGTAGCTTAGAGAATTTCATAATTTGTAAGCCTTACCACCGTATGCTCTCACCTTGCCCACATCAGGATCTGGGTGATAAAAAAATGGGAGATGTTTACTTTCAGTTAGCTTAACTTTCCAGTTGATGCAAGATCCCCTTCTCACCATATGATCTCACCTTGTCCACATCGAGATCTGGGCAATCAAAAAGTGGAGGGTTGCTTATTCAGTTTATCATTGCATATTGGCTAATGCTAACAGGTGTAAGTTGTGAAGTTTTTGAAAAAATTTAAGGGTGGGCTATTACAACTTCAATGGGGATTACTCATTTGAGCATGATACACATGTTG
Organism: Sequoia sempervirens; assembly: GCA_007258455.2. Classification (NCBI taxonomy): domain Eukaryota; kingdom Viridiplantae; phylum Streptophyta; class Pinopsida; order Cupressales; family Cupressaceae; genus Sequoia; species Sequoia sempervirens. The sequence goes on from VDFB02105785.1 coordinate 367,090,762, forward strand.
CTAGCATGCATATGCAAGATTTTGGTCTTACTACCTACGTTCTTAGATCGTATTTTGTTAATTTGGATAATCATGTCAATCCTTCCAATTCGGTGGATGCTCTCCATAATATATTAATGACCAAAGAATATGGATTGTAAGTACTGAGAGGTGTAGATCAGAGGTTAAGCTAATCAAATCCTCTTAATGACACATCTTTTCCTCCACCTTCCCCAATATTTTCTTCCATAGTTCACCCTCATACATCCACTCTCACATTGGCTATGCCTCATGCTCATTCTTCTTCCTCTACTTATCCTCCTCTTTCCATGCCCTCACTATATATAATCCCTTTATTATTCCTACCTTTCACATCTAACCAAATTCCTTATGTTCTCACTGAAACCTCTCATAATATCATCCCACTTTCTTCCACTATTCCCAACTAAATTTACACCCAACCTATCATCTCCCACCTTCCCACTTCTATTCCTACCCCCATTGTTCACCCCCACTGTCCACCCTTCCATAATTGACAACATCATTAGAATTTGATAGAAATCGAAGCAAAGTAAATACCTTATCTATGTATCAAACATAATATTAAAAGTGAAATCAGGCAAATCTAGGTTCTTATGAAATTTTTGCTTATCCTTTTCCAATGGGTTTTGCATCTCTTATGTTTGAGATGTATAATTATAAATGGATCCTATGACACATTTTAGATCATGTAATGTTACTTGCTTAAACTATATATATGATAATATGATCCTTGCTAAGCTCTTTTAAAAAACTTCAAAGATTATGCACTTGAATATCTCAATGTCTTATCTCATGGATTTATAGACTTACATATGAAATTGGCTAATGTATTTGTCCACCATTTCAATGTTAACATTGGCCTTAAGGTAATTATTTCTGATTTGGTGGAACGTACACTAGGATATAGTGAGAGAATTCATGATTATATCATTCGATTTCAATCCCTTTATTTTAAGGTTCTATATCAAACTTTAGATGATGACTTTAAAAAATGTTTATTAAGAGTTTATTGCCCATAATTCAAGAGCAAGCATATTGAATAACTATACCTCGCTCATTGAATTTGTGCAAACATAAAATATTGAGCTAAAATTATTGGAGTATGGTTCTTGACATCTCTCATCACAACTATCATACCCTTTTAGATTTCGATCAAAAAGATTCCTTTAAAAAGGATCATGATGTTTCACATAAATGATATGAGGCCCTCTAACAATAATGTTTCTACATCTTTAGTGGCCCCTAATGTGATTTCCATTAAGTTAAAATTGCCTAAAAAATATACAAGACTCCATGATCTTTTGGATGAAGAGTGACAACATTTATTACGAGTACATGTGATAATCTTGCCAAGTTTTTTGTGCTTATTATATAATTAATAAACCGATATGAAAAAAAGTGTATATTTGAAATATAAAATACAAGATCGTACAACACCCTTTTTTGTCTTGTTTTTTGGATATTGGTTTGCTGCTCGTACCTTACTGGAGTAGTCTTTTAGCAGCATTTTGTATCTCAGGTTGTAAAGGGTTTTGGGTCCCTTCAAAATTTGTTTTTCCCGTATAATCAAGACATTATACATATAGAAAACCTTAATAAAGAAACAATCACTTAATCTACAGAAATATTTTTCTTCATCATACTGAATCACATTATTCAACAAATACATATTAAACGACAATACATCTCCAGATTTTACCAACTTTGAGGGAATATTGATAGTCGCTATAATTGTAAGATTTCCAAGTTGAAAAATATAATAAAATCCAATTGATCTTGCATCCTATTACAATTTCAAACTCACTCCTTACATGTCATTCAAAATGTCAAAAATAATAGGAAATTTGGAAGAAATGCTTCCAAATGGAGACAAATCTATGTTAGTCCTAAACTGAAAATTAAGGTCAGCATCTTCCTAAAAGCACTGTAAAAAATATAAAACATGACAAACAGGATGAAATTTCATCCCAACAAAAGAATGATGGCAACCAGAAGAACATAAAAAGTACGAAGAGAGCTGAAAGTATATATAATGGCTCTTCCAGAACCAACCATAGCACCAACAGAAGATGATCCATCTCGCCAGTCTGTTGATGGTGTGAGAGAGGGAGAGTAAGAGGGAGCAGCAACAGGAGAGATGAAACTACGAGTCTTTTGTTCATGAACACAGTACCTGTCCCATGCATCTGAAGCTGTTACACACACAAAACAAACATATCTTCCCATAAGTTGTCCATATTAGGATCTCCAATCTGTATTCCTTATCTATAAATTGTTGATGATCAGCTACAAAGAGTGACCCTGAACCTCAGATACAATTCTTCTGTTAATGCAAGTTTTCCTTAAACTTGTTTCTAATAAACCATGCCAAGGACAGAAACACCTAACCTATCTTGAACTTTGATCACAATCATATCAGAAACCAATAATTTTTTAGCATTAAATACAGCATTCCCTCCACAAGACTTCTAAGATTTATAGCAGCTACAACATTAACCCATCACAACCAAAAATGAGTCCAAAATGCATTTAATGCTATGGTCCATACCTTGTGTTGAAAGGGTCCAGTTGTGATCATAACTCACTGTCCAGAAGAAGTATCCCAACAGGCCTCTGTCTTTGGCAAACTTGGTCTTCAAGTCCACAGTCTCTTTATTGTCATAACTAATCCACACATCTCCAGCATAGCAATAAGCAGAGACAGTAAAATTGTCAACAACAACAGTAGCATTATGTTTATTTATGAAGTGTTCAACTTCCGAAAACATCATGAAACCTGTCTGGTTGCTTAATCTCTGTCTTGGGCCCGCAGCAACAGCAGAGGCTCCTATGCGCACCTTTTGCTTGTTCTTAAGCATCCATGATCTGCCATACATTGGTATTCCCATGACTACTTTGTTGGGAGGAATACCTGAATCTAACCAGGAGCCAATACCATAATTAGTACTTAAATGGCTGGTAACATCATAGAGAGCTGCAAGGGCTCCTGTGTGAGAAGTATCCCAGGCACCATGATAATCAAAGCACATAACATTTATCCAGTCCAGATTATCTGCAATACTCTGAATAGGATAGTCCCTGCTTTCCCCATCAAAAAAATGCTCAGAAAAATACACTGCCGCTGTCAGTAGCAGAGGTTCTAAGCCTGAAGTCAAGCCTTCCTGATGCACTCTTTCCCTCCATTCAACCAAAAAGTAACCAAAATTGTCCATATCAGTACGTGTTGCAGGGAATTCCCAAGCCAAGTCCAACCCATGAAAACCGTTATCTCTGGCCAATGCAATGCTAGAGTCTATAAAACTCTTTCTTAGTGAAGAATTGGATACCATGATTGAAAACGATGTTGCATTGCTAGAACCACCCCCAATAGAAATAAGTGTCTTCACAGAGCTATTGACTTCCTGGACTGTTGCAGAAAAACCTTCAAATATCTGCTGTTGCTCCTGGGGCACAGTCACTGTGAATGTCTGGTTATCCAGATCTACAAAGGCATAGAACAGATGGGTATACAGAGAAGCATTGATATACCATGTGGGCATGTATGAGTTTGAGTCCCAAGGCCAGTAACCTGCCCTTACTGGGTTTGCATTGCTTGCAGTACAGCTACACTCCCATGGATCCATTGATGGAGATGATGGAACAATGGCATTGCAACCCAGTACATTGTAGAGGAAGATTGTTATGAACAAATGAAGCCCGAAAGAGTCCGTTAGTGCCATCAGTGTCTACCTATTATTTTTGGATCTTTGAGGACGCATTTGTAAGGAATTCTTTTGTGGATAGTGTCCTACCGTGGTCTCCATAACCAAGAATCTTTAAATGAATGTCGTACATGAACTAGGGACAAACTTGGAATGTATCTCGAGTTGGAGCTTTGATTTTTGGTTAGTGAATAGTAGGTAGGAAGTAAAGCCATGTTACCTAGATTGGCCTCCTTGAGTAGCATCTCAGAATTAATAATGGTAAAGTGGTGGAGCTGTTCATAAGGTTCCAAGTAGAGTAGACAAATTTGGTATCACGAATATCTATACCAATGCATATATTGAATTGGTGCTTGCTACTTATTTGTTAGTTCAGTGAACATTCCCTTCGATCTATGTAACAATACCCAAAGCCATATTAAAAACCACCATGAATGGATCCTATGTACCCATAAAAACTACTTCAAATTCAAGATGATTTCGTTGGACTAATTCTTGGCTCAATAGGATACAGAACAAAGTAAATTAATTTTCTTGTTCCACACATTTGAACATTAGGGAATTGGCAACACAAAAGCAGTGGCCAAGATAGAGGATGTCAATGTCAATTAGGAGTTAATTGTACTTTGAAAATGTGACAGGACATTGAAAGAAATGAATGAAATTTATTTGTTTTTTTAAATGGAATTTGTATAGAGAATCCTTATCTTTGTAGCCATGGAGGGAATATCTTTTGAATTAACTCGTAGCTTTTACATGTTCTCTTTAAGTAAATGTAAAAGCGTAGTAAAACATGTCTTCTCTTTGGTTTCGATGATAAGATGTATTAGTATCAAATTACGAGCTGCGAAAGGGAAAGATGTTTGATGGTGGAATGATGGTATGTACCCAATTTATTACTTTTATGTAATGAGATTTTTGGGGAATGTCTAACTAATGGCATTAGTTATAGATATTATGTCTTTGTTGGGAAAACAAAACACATTTAAATTATTAATTTAAGATAAATGAATTTGGTTTGATAAGCTATTAAAATATATGTAGGAATTTAAATAAATGAAATAAATATATGTAGTTGTAAGTTCAATATTTTTTTTGGTTGTCTCATGAATTTGATTTGTCTTATGTTAAAAAAAAAGACTGTTAGATGAATATTTTGGGATTGAGAAAATTGTTGTTTTGTTTTTGGTCCCATTTTATGATTGGAGAACTCATCTTTGCAAGTGTAGAATTGAATCTTATGTGCAGATCTAAACTTTGCTGGTTTGGATATTTGTAACTTGCTCGTCTTGACATATGCAACCTATTTTGTAGAAGGGTGGTGTTGATAAATATTGATTAGGAGCTTGTTAAGCTAGGATTGTTCTCCTTTGGTCAAACCCTTGTTACCAAATCAATGATATGAAACAATTGTTAAAACTATCTACAAACAAAATAACATAAATAAAAAAGTAAAATGCATTTGTTTGACATGGAAATAAGAACTTTGTCTGAAAACATAAATACTAATAGGACTTTGCTTAGATGTAGGAAAAGTAAGGCATTGCCTAGATGCAAACATAATTGAGCTCTACCTAAATCCAAAAAATACCTTTGTTAGAAACAAGAGTGAGGCTCTATTTGAAAACATAAATAATCATCATAACCATAAGTCAATCATTGTAATCATAGTCACCAAAGAGCATTACACTACATGATTAGTTTTGTTGATATTCATATTTGTATTCTCTCACACCTTTGTACCAACATGGAAAATTATGCAAACACAAGACCTAATTTGCAAGATAACCTTTGGATTAAGAACTTTTTAATTATCTTTTTGATCTATTTCTAGGGAAAAAGGAATAAATTTTCTTAACTTAAAACTATACTACCAAGTGGTTTGCAATGGAAGGAGTTTTATGTTTTGGCAATTAATACTTACACATGGCTAATTTTACTTAAAACTAACAATTTTCAATAAAAAGAAAAGGATATAATTATGTATGATTTCAATATCAAAATTGTAGATTTTACATAAATAAGCCAAGACATTTAATGAAAAAATGACTAGATAATTAACTAGAATCAAAGAAGAACACACAAATAGGCACAACAAGAAGTGATGTATTTATCTACTCTCTTTTACATTCTTGATGCAAAAGGTTGATTAACACATACCCATAGAGTTCAATTAATTAAAATTTGAAAGAATAATCTCTTGCCTTGGAGGCTCAAATACTAAAAAGATAATCATGAAGGAATTCATACAATTGGAATTAAAAGTGGTTTTTTTAATCATAGTTTGGGATGGGAGTTCAACATATTCTTCTTTCTTTGAGCTTTATTTCGTTGTTAGTTGTATTTTTCTTTCATCACATGAAAATTCCAATTGATCCTCTTGTCAAATATTGTATTTCTTTTGACCAATTTTGCGCAATGGCCTTGAACTATCTATAAAATTCACCCCTCGGGCACTCCAATTTTTTTTTATGCATTCACAACAACTACCATCTTAAAAGATTGAGCACCTTCCATGAAGCTTAATAGTGTTAACTTCATTACTTCTCCATTCTCCATGGTGGCATCAAATTATCGTTGCCAATTATATGCTTGAACAAAAGAGCACTATAAGGTCCCAAGGTTAAGGTCTTTCCTAGACCTACAACCTAAGCCTCAAGGGTTCATGATGTCCTTGCCCAAGTATCCCCTCATGGGAATCAAAGGCTTTGTAGTTCACCCCACAATGATAGAGGGAGTTCAATCTCTCCTCTTATATGAGATCTATTATCTCACCTTTAATCTATAACTATTAATTTAGTACATGTAAGCGATCAACATAGTCAATTATAATATAGTGATAATAAATTTCCATCAAGTGTTGGGTCCATACCAATCATTACCAAATGCTAGTGTACATTCACAATATTCACAAGAGGTCATTCATACCATAATCTCAAAGATTATACACAATGGTTGTCATAAGCATACCCCCATATACACAAGATGATTAGCTCATACATAGTACAAGTACAAGAGTGACCAGATTATACATAGATCACAAGTATAACATTGATTGGATCATACACAGATCACAAGTACAATGGTGGTTAGCTCATATGTACATCACAAGTACAACTGTAACTATCGTATTTGCACATCACAACTACATAATGTTTTTCTTATACACATATCATATTTACATTAGTGACTAGCTCGATCATATATCACAAATACACAGTGACAAACTCCATCATACTTCACATACATAGAGACGAAATGCATCAAAAATACACAGTAACTATCTCCAACATACATCACAAATACATAGTGACGAGCTTCAACATACATCACAAATGCATAGCAACAAGCTCCAACATGCATCACATACACAAAGTGACTGGCTAACACATCTACAAAGGATGAATAACACATGTCCATGATGCATCCCGAATAGAAAGAATATCAATGCATTGCACACTACACTGTGGGTCCTATCCTTTCCTTAGTCTTCTACACCATTGGACAAATGGGAAGAGCATTCTGTGCTTCCCATACTACATCGCGGGTTCATCCTCAACCCCACAAGGCTAGGTATATAGTCTAACTATTGGGAAGGGGATTTGGTGCATCTCATACTACACTGCAGGTCCATCCACCATCTCAAGGGTTTCCCCAAGTAGTGAACCTACCAAACTTGGTGGATTTTGACTTCAACCACCTATAGGCCACCGAAGAAAAAGTCTGTCCACCTAGGAAGAAGTAGCTCCCAACATATGCCACCTTGTAGCCTTAGTGATATTGTCAGCTATCTTCTTCACAATCTCAAGTAACACTTGCTTTAGTCACTTCTGAGCCCTTAGTGACAGTTAGTGAACCCCCTCGATACAACAGTTAGTCCCAAATTACCGCTACCCACATGGATGGGTCCCTACTCGTGTAATCATTACCATATCTTAATCATAACTAGGGTAGCCCATATCAACCATCACCTCCATGAACCAAGTGAATGCTGACTAGTCCCTAGTATTATCCCAAACATCTATCATTGGAATGATCCAATGAATTCCTATCACTGCTCAAATAGCCCAGAGGTTCACTCTTGGGCAAGTCATACATAACATGAATCATAAATCACAATCAATATATACACAAGCTTATACATAGAGACCTCTAGATATGAAGTCAATTTTCATAACACATAAAGGTTACATGAAACCAACACGAGATGGACTTTACCCATCATATACATATATTCAATTACCAATTATAAAGTAGTCAATCTTTTCTTACTATATAAAAGCATATTATGTATTAAATACAAAGTATTAGATTTCCTTATCTCATTTATACCCATTCAATACCCATTCAACCTCAAAGCCTTCTAAAGAGAGAAGGTCAAACTGATTAGAAACAACCCCAACCCTTCTAGTTATCCCCCTAAACCCTCCCCCTATGGACTTGAGGTCACAAAGGTATCCTTCGCCTAAGGATCACCTACGTACCTGCTTCCAAATGGATCAAAATCACATGTAGTTCTTCTTACAAGGTCTTTCAAGGATACCTACACATTGATTCCCATGTTTAAGGTTCCGTTAATTACTATGTCTTACTTCAAAAAGATTTATTTTAAATGATTCATAATAATTAATAGTGCTTAACAACAAGCAAGGAATTCCAATACCATTCCCAATTCAACAACCTATACCACGACACTTCCATCCAAGGACATCAAGGTCTCTAATTAGACCTCACCATCAATGTTAATTTCTAATTCAAAGTGAGCATCCTAGAACCCTTACAACTACCTATTGAGGATAATATACAACATTTGGTCCTCCGATAATAGTGTATTATATAGGGTTTTATTTAGGATTTAGAACGTAATGTAATGGTCTTAGAGGTCAAAAGTGTATTGGTTCTTGATATCTTGAACCATTATATTATACTAATTGAAAACCCCTTAAACATTCATATATGAAGATAACATATTAGAATAATTATCTCCCTTAGGATGCATTTACTAATAGTAAGAGTAGTAATACTCATCATCCATTCACAATGAGACAATTATGTGAAGCCCCAATATGACTTCAAATTATTATTCAATTAATGTGATTAAGATCACGATCTTGCTAATTTATGAAATCGATGGTCATTAGGAAGTGCCTTACCTCGATAAGGCCATACAAATATTATGTTACTTTGAGAGATAAAACACAATATTTATAAACTTGTTCTAAACAGAGTTGTTATGCAAATCAATTGTAGCTAGTTGGCAACAATTTATCTACAAGATCATTAGATGATGATGTACACTCAATAATATTGATACTAGAATATTATTCTTAATATTTTGATTCATTTCATGCTATAGCGCAATTCCATGTTCTTATAATATTCTGGTTCATAGGCTAGGTAGTTTATTCAAACTTGTCATTTAATCTAAATCTATCCTTAATGGTCATCAGTAAGGTACAAAGAGATGCTATGTAGGATTAATCTGATAACTCATAAAAGGAGAAAGCATTGTATTCTCTAATTACCTTCAATAAGAATAATAATACTATCATCTTATGATTTTATTTATTGTATGGTACAACTCAATATTCCTTGTATCTCATGATTATGTTCCACTAGATAGGGTTTAATAATATTCGACTTCATGTTTGATTTTTCATGCATCATAATTTTCCTATTAAACACCAATTGATGGCTAATCATGCATAATTTAAATCAATATAGTGCCAATATTTAACCCAAGGAAATCAAATTAAATCCAAGATGTATCAAAGGTAAGATACACTCATGCAACAATTATTCATTAAATGTACAACTTAGGATAAATAAGGGGTCAACAAGTTCTTTATAATACCTCCACACCTTTCTCCTAGGGAGGAAATTCTATAATAGGTTTCAAGGATGCAATGCTCTTAAAGACATAAGTCCAAGTTGTTATGCTTAGATGGTCTGCACTATTATGTTTAATATTTATCAAACTTGAAAGGTTCATTAGACAAATATTCCAACATAGGAGTACACAACTCTTTTTGAGTTCCCCTCAAGGGGTGAAGCACTATGCTTATAAGTGTGACACATATGATAATTATTATTTAATTCTATATTGAGGCTAATAAGATAATGGGTAGTATATAATATTCAGATCAAATTACATTAATACCCACTTCATGACCGATCTTATCAAGTAAAGGTCAAGTTATAATGTTACCCAATTTCATACAAATACTTACTAATATTGTTAAAACCACATCCATCCAAGAATTACAAAAGCTAGGCGAAATTTTCCAAGATAAATATCCTTTAAAATGGCTTCCAAACCAAACAAGATAATTAGTTTTGTGGTGTATTCCAACATCAAATGGTCAATCATCATAATGATAGCATAAAATTAGTAGAGATAATATAATGTAGATTAAGTCCTGTATATGTATGGAAAGATACAAAAGAAATAACAAAACAATATCACATAGCATATAAATTCATTGTTTAATGATAACAAAGGAAGACTAAACTTCAGATAAAGAATTAACAATATCCCTAGATGAGGAAAAATGAAAGAAACAAGCCTTATCTATTGTATTTGAATAGCTCCTTTTGAGGCTCAATGACTAAAATAGATATCATTTCCTTAGCTATGCAGTCTAGGTAACAGACCCACTACGCCGTCCATTTTTCTTTTGTCGATGATATCTCCCAACCTTGCCATAATTTATAGTGTACATTCCTTTAAGAAACCAAAGAAGGAACCTTCATTATTGTTTCTCATTTACTAATTTCATTTGCTTGAAGTTCCTAAAGCCTCTTATCAAATTGTTTTCTTTGCAGGCAAGGAGGACATTGACAACAAAAAAGAGAGATTTTCCTTTGATGCCTACCAATTGCATCTTCTTGAAAGTTTCTAAAGAATTTTCAATGGATCCATTTATATCTTGCAATCTTTGCATTCCATGAGACCACATTTCCTTTAGGGATTTCATCCAACTGAGATGTGACTTTTCTCTGCTTCCATATTTTTGCTTATATCTCTGCCATGATAGTTGCAATGGATTTCACCTACGCCTTCCCCTCATCCTTTGAATTCTTTTGTCTCCTCCAAAATATCATGTGAATTCCTTACTTTGTGTTTCCCCTCCATGATATTTCTCCTTTCCTCTCTTCACAAACCTCTATTCTCTCTTCTTCCCCTCTCTCTATATTTTGGTCCAAATCTGGCTTAAAATTTGTCCAAAAACATGTGCCTCCATACTCCCATGCCATAGAAAGATTTGGAAAAATCCCCTAGGAGTTCATGGTTTTCCTACATTTCTTTTCCACACATATTTTGGTCTCTCTATTTTTGAACCTAGAGTTAATGAGAAACTAAGGGGGTTGCGATTATTTGAAGTCTACCTTCTTCCTTTTTCCCACTCATCCTGCCATCTAGAATGCTTTGCAAGTTGGTACACCATGCCTCTTAATGTCATGGTCAGCCCCCCTTGACTCACGTCCCTCTCCTCTTTAATGTTATTTGTCTCTTGATTTAATGAATTCCTTCCTTGCTGATCATGGGCTCCATCGTAAATCTTATTTTATTATTTTATTTTTAATTCATTTCCACACTTCCATTGATATGCAGGGAGGTGGTTGGTGGGGATGTGACATCCTCCCCCCTTGGGATAAGACATCTCGACTTATTATAAGGTTACATTTGTTAATTTATTCAAAATTTTGGATTCTAAGCCAAGTTATTTGCTTTTGGAGCACCTAATTTCTTTCCTCTCAAGTGGTTCTATTTTCATTAATTTGACCAATTTAGAATGAATTTATATAGGATTCAAGAGGGAATACACTAAAAATATACCTTTAAGTAAGCATTTTTACTTAATTCAACCCTCCATTTTTTATTTGCAGGTTAATATTTCTTAAAAGGTATCTATATTATACCATTGGGTACACACATTTACCAATTAACTTTAGTAAGGTATCAAAGTAGCGTGCATCAAAGACCACTCTTATAGTTGAATATACCAACTATTTTAAAATTACTTTTAAATATGCCAAGACAGTTACAACATAACAAGCTGTGAAATCACAAAAACAATTGGCTCATGGAAACAATAACAATCAATTACTGCAACCTTCCGATGCACACTCTATTTTACCTTTTACAATTTGTATATCCAAATTTCCTTTTCACCCATTTAGGCTTTGTTGGTTAGGACTAGCCTTGCATTCTCACAACCTTAAAATACCATTTAAGATATTCAAAACTAATATGTACATATAAAGTGATCAACTTAGTTTGGTTAGTTGGTAGTGCCAAGTAATATACTTTAATCTAGAGTCAAGTGAGCTTCATAGGTCTAGTGTTTAAAATTGGTTGCTCTCATACCAATGTAAAATTTTCCCCTCAAGCACTACAATTTTTTTATGTGTTCACAACAACTACCAACTTAAATAATTGAGAACCTTCCGCGAAGCTTAATAGTGTTAAATTTATTACTTCTCCATTCTCCATGGTGGCATCAACTCATCATTGCCAATTATATGATTGAAAAAAAGAGTGGTAAGGTCTTGAGGTTAAGGTTTTTCCTAGACCTACAACCAAAGCCTTGAGGGTTCATGAATGGCCCTACCTACGTATCCCCTCATGGGAATCAAAGGCTTCGTAGTTCGTCGTACAATGACATAGGGAGTTCAATCTCTCCTCTTGTATGAGATCTATTATCTCACCTTTAATCCATGACTATTAATTTGGTACATGTAAGCTATTAACATAGTCAATTATAATATAATGATAATAACTTGCAATCAAGTGTTGGGTCCATACCAATAATTACCAAATGTTAGTGTAAAAATATTCACAATATTCACAAGAGGTCATTCATACCATAATCTCAAAGATTATACACAATGGTTGTCATAAGCATACCCCCATATACACAAGCTGATTAGATCATACATAGAATAAGTACAATAGTGACTAGATCATACATGGATCACAAGTATAACATTGATTGGATCATACACAAATCACAAGTACAATGGTGGTTAGCTCGTATGTACATCACAAACTTACAATTGTAACTACCACATTTGTACATCACAAGTACACAATGATTTCTTTATACACATATCATATTTACATTAGTGACTAGCTCCATCACATATCACAAATACATAGTGACAAGCTCCATCATACTTCACATACACAGAGAGGAGCTCTGACATATATCATAAATACACAATAACGAGCTCCAACATACATCACAAATACATAGTGACTAACTCCAACTTACATCACAAATGCATAGTGACAAGCTCCAACATGCATCACACACACAAAGAGAGTGGATAACACATCCACAAAGGCTGAATAACACATGTCCATGATGCATCCTAGATAGAAAGAATATTAGTGCATTACACACTACATCATGGGTCCTATCCTTTCCTTTAGTCTTCTGCACCATTGGACAAATGGGAAGAGGATTCGGTGCATCCCATACTACATTGTGGGTCTGTCCTCAACCCGACAAGGCTAGGTATATAGTTTAACAACTAGGAAGGAGATTTAGTGCATCCCATACTACATCGTGGGTCTGTTCACCATCCCAAGGGTTTCCCCAAGTAGTGAACTTACCAAACCCGATGGATTTTGACTTTAATTTCCTATAGGCCATCAACGACAAGTCTATCCAGCCAAGAAGAAGTAGCTCCTTACATATACCACCTTGTGACCTTAGTGATATTATCAACTATCTTCTTCACAATCTCGGGTAACATTGGCCTCAATCACTTCCATGCCCTCATTGATATCCAGTGAACCCCCTCAATACAACAGTTAGCCTTGGATTATCGCTACCTACACGGATGGGTCCATACTCGTGAAACTGTTACCATATCTTAATTATAACTAGGGTATCTCATAGCAAACTTCACCTTCGTGAACCAGGTGAATGTCGGCTAGTCCCTAGTAGTAGCCCAGACATCAGTCATTGGCATGGTCTAATGACTATCTGTCACTCCTCAAATATACCAGAGGTTCACTCTTTGGTGAGTCATACATAACATGAATCACAAATCACAATCAACAGATACATGAGCCTATACATAGAGACCTCTAGATATGGAGTCGGTTTTCATAACACATAAAGGTTACATGAAATCAACACGAGATGGAATTTACCCATCATATACATATATTCAATTACTAATTATAAAGTAGTTAAAATCCACTTACTATATAAAAGCATATTATGTATTAAATACAAAGTATTAGATTACCTTATCTCATTCATACCCATTCAATACCCATTCAGCCTCAAATTGAAACCTTCTAAAGAGAGAAGATCAAACCAATTAGGAACAACCCCAATGCTTCAAGTTATCCCTCTAAACCCTCCCCCTATGAGCTTGAGGTCACAAAGGCATCCTTTGTTCAAGGATCACCTATGTACCCACTTCCAAATGGATCAAAGTCACATGTAGTTCTCCTTACAAGGTCTTTCAAGGATACTTACACACCGATTCCCATATCCAAGGTTTCATTAATTACTATTACTTCAAAAATATTTCTTTTAAATGATTCCCAATAATTAATAGTGCTTAACGACAAGCAAGGAATTCCAATACCATTCCTAATTCAACAACCTATACCATGACACTTCCATCCAAGGACATCAAGGTCTCTAATTAGACCTCACCACTAATGCTAATTTATAACTCAAAGTGAGCATCCCAGAACCCTTACAACTACCTATCAAGGATAATATACAACATTTGGTCCTTAGATAATAGTTTATAATATAGGGTTTTATTTAGGAATTAGAATGTAATCTGATGGTCTTAGAGGTCAAAAGTGTATTGGCTCCTGATATCTTGAACCATTGTATTATACTAATGGAAAAACCCCTTAAACATTCATACATAAAGATAACTTAGTAGAGTAATTATCTCTTAGGATGCATTTACTAATAGTAAGAGTAGTAATACTCATTATCCATTCACAAAGGGACAATTATGTGAAGCCTCAATATGACTCCAAATTTTTATTCAATTAATGTGATTAAGCATCACGATCCTACTAATTTATGAAATTTATGGTCATTAGAAAGTGCCTTACCTTGATAAGGCCATACAAATATTATGTTACTTTGAGAGATAAAACATAATATTTATGAACTTGTTCTAAACATAGTTGCTATGCAAATCTCGACTCTAGATGGTTGGAAACAGTTTATCTACAAGATCATTAGATGATGATGTACACTCAATAATATTGATACTAGCAATATTATTCTTAACATTTTGATTCATTTCATGCTATAGCGTAATCCCATATTCTTATAATATTCTAGTTCATAGGCTCGACAGTTTATTCACACTTGTCATTTAATCTAAATTTATTCTTAATGGTCATCAATAAGCTACTAAGAGATGCTATGTAGGATTTATCTCATAACTCACAAAAGGAGAAAGCATTTTATTCACTAATTACCTTCAATAAGAATAATAATACTATTATCTTATTATTTTATTTATTGTATGGTGCAACTCAATATTCCTTGTATCTCATGATTATGTCCCATTGTACAGGGTTTAATAACATTTGACTTCATGTTTAATTTTTTGTGCATCATAATTTTCCTATGAAATACCAATTGATGGCTAATCATGCATATTTTAAACCAATATAGTGCCAATGTTTAACCCAAGGCAATTGAATTAAACCCAAGATGTATCAAAGGTAAGATACACTCATGCGACAATTATCCATTAAATATACAACTTAGTGTAGATGTAATAATCTGCAAATGCTCAAAACTTAACATGTATTAGCATGATTAATTAATTAACGCACAACAAATTAAACATCTCTATGAAATACTCAATCATGTTAAATATGCAACCAAGGAAACAATGAAACTAAACAAAAGCATATGAAAACATGAATCAAACTCTATCTCATAATGGAGTGGCGCTCCTTTGATGTGAAAAGGATGTCCTTTCCCACCCCTTGATAGGCTTTCAAAATGATGACCAAGATGCAAGTGATGAAGATAAATTAGTGTATAGTGTAAATGCATAAAACTGTGGATAGATTTCAAGTAGAGAAGGCCTCTATTTATAGGTTAGAGGTTTGAAGAATTGAAGAATAAGAAGAATGTGGGATTAAAAAAGGACCAATGGCATGGAGACATTTGTCTCAATGCTAATGGGTAATGATTGATCATACTTTGCATGTGTTTGTAAGAGGCACCAAATGCATGTTTGAGAGACATGAAATGCATGTGTTTGAATTGTTTTGGGGGCATAAATTGTTTGAATGAGAAAGTCAAATGAAGGAATATTCCCTATAATGTGCTTTTGAGAAGGAAAATGAGTTAATTAGTTAATTAGAAAAATTGATTTTCATGTGCAAGTGGGTGGGTTAGTCTGGAGTTGAGTTTGACCGAGGTTGAGTCAAAAGCTAGAGAATGGTAATGAGGATAAAAGTTAATTAACTTAAAATTTAATTAACTTTGAGTGGGTTAGTGAATTTGATTTAAATCATTTAATTTATTTAATCAAATAAGAGGACTTTGGGTATTAATTAAACAAATTTTATTTATTTAATCAAATAAGAGGACTTTGGTTATTAATTAAACAAATTGATTTGTTTAATCAATAAGATGATTTTGGGTATTAATTAAACAAATTGATTTATTTAATTAATAAGAGGATTTTGAGGATTTTAATTAAACAAATTGATTTATTTAATTAAACATGATTAGTGAATTAATCTAATAAATTAATTAATTTGATTAATAGAGGAAATGGAGTTAGATGCATGATATTGATTAAGATTATTTGCATGTCTACATTTTACCCCTCTTTGAAGCAATGTACCTGCTACATTGGTTCAAAGAATAAAAAAAATTTGATGCCCCAACATAAAGAAGTATGTTGGTACACAACTCCCTCAAGAGATCGAGCAAATTTTTTGATTTTTAGGTCAAGCTCACGATAAAGATTCAAGATTAGTTCAACTCAGAGGGAACTAGAAAGCTCAAATGTTTGATGTGGACCAATTTGATGATGTATAAACAATCATTAGCCATGGGTAACCTCATGTCTATTATGATATGTCATACATATTTAATACTTGGATAGAAATGCTAGTAAAGATAGAAGAATAAGAAGAATAAGAGGGATCAACCCTTGAGTTTGAGAAGATGCAGAAGTTCAACAAGTCTATGAATCGTCGAGACTTTATTAGTTATGATGATGGTTTGCTTATCTAGGGATTGTGGATGTAAAGAGCATAACTTTCCTTATGTTTGATAACACACATAGATACGATGCATCAAGGTACAAACAACTAGGATGGCGTGATATCTAGTGTGATGGACTTTGACTAAAAAAAAAAAAGGAGTATTCTTGTTCACACTTGACATACACAAACCTCACTAGGATGCATTTTAGAAGTTTCAAACATCTTGGATAAAAAAATAGAAAGGCATAACCTATCAATGAAATAGTCAACAAGTTGTCTAAAACTTCTTTCATACACACCTACCAAAGCAAGTATTCACCAAATTATGTTACAAGAATGTCCAACCAACACAAAAAACAAAAGATAATGATCCATGCCCCATTCCTTTCTCTCTAAATCTTTTTAGATAGACATCCTTGAGAGGTCATGGGAATAGGAGCAATAAAATAAATCACAAGAAAAGATCAAGTAAACAAACAATTCATTGTTCTCCATACCACTAGCCAAGACTAAACAATGAAGTCTAATGTTGATGCCTATTGAAGGAAGGATGCATCCTAGGACATTATGTTATCAAATGATTTTGAGACTAATGGGATGATGGGCTACTGATACCAAGAATTGACCAACTTGTTTACCTACTGACCTAGACTTGAGACCTTGACGTTTGGGTTTACACTTTTAAATTTGCTATACTTGTTTCCGATTGTTTCGCCAAAGGTTGAAGGTGACGATTGATTTATTATGGATGATTGATTATTGTGGGTGAAGAGAAATGAGACAAATGGATTTTTTCAAATATTTGGATGTTTTTGATATTTTCGAAATGTTATGAGGCTGTTTTTTGGATTTTCAAGTTATTTAAATGTTTTTGTGTTTTTGTGTCTCGGGGGCTGATCAAAGATTAGCCTTGCCTACGTTTAAGCTCAGAGATGATATAGTTTAAATAATGACTCAATGCTCTATTTTGGGAATGTTGAATAACCTTGTCCTTTCAAACAATAAGCTTGGTGGCACCATTCCAAGTGAAATTTGTGGTGGATTCAAGAAAATAGCTTTGACCTGATTCTATGTATTTACAACATTTAGATCTTTCATGGAATGCTTTGATTGGAAATATTCCCAAGCAGATTGGAGATTTACATTAGGATGGTTGAGTTATCTTTACAAGGAAACTTTCTTTTCGGTCATCTTCCTCAACAACCTTTTCCTCTTGGAAATCTTGCTTTGTTGGATACATCTTTCAATCTTCTTAGTGAACCCATTTTATCTGAGTTTGCAAAACTTCAAAACCTCCAAAGCCTCAGTTTGTCTAATAACCAAGTCACTAGTAGTATTCCAATAGAGTTGGGAAATAGTTTAGGTCTTGTGAGTTGATGTTTATTACAGGTGAAAGTGAAATGGGATGGATGTTCTTAGTATTTTGAAATGTTTTGAGGTTGTTTTGGGATTTTTGGGATGTTTTACAAATGTTTTAATTTTCAAAGTTTTCCAATGTTTTGGTGTTTTATAAGAGTTTAGACCAAGAACCTAACCTACAGATCTATCCAGGGGGCCTCAGGGCCTGATCAAAGATTAGCCTTGCCTACGTTATACACACATAGACCACATAGTTTGACTAACACATATTCGTTTATTGATGAGATACGAACAAATGGATTGCCAGTTTATTATGACAGACTCCTAAAGGACTGATCTAAGTGTCTCAGGGGATGATCAAAGATCAACCTTGCCTACGTTCAGAGCTCAAAGATCCGTAGTTCGACAAGATGACTCTGTTTTTGAAATTTTCTAACTTTTTGACCTATTTTTGGATTTTGATATGTTTTGAATGTTTTTGGGTTTTCTGAATGTTTTTTGAGTTTTCTAATTTTATGAATGTTTTTAGATTTTCTAATTTTTTAAATGTTTAAGTTCAAATTTTTGATTTTAAGGAAAAATTCAAGAATATACACGAATCTAATCCAATGTAGGTATAAGAACATGCCCCCAATGTGGTGTGATAGACTACTTTGATACAGGCAAGACAAACTGACCTTAGGAAAGGGATGAGTAGTACTAGGAGATGGGAGCTATTCACAGGCTCCTGTAGAGGCTCCCCTTTGGGCGTTGATAGTTGATATGCTCATAATTTGTAGCTCACTGTGATGATGAAGGGTCCCAACCAATTAGGTTCAGACTTGCCCTTGCTGTCTGGATTTGGCACATTTTTTTGATTCTCCTTCAATATGAACTCTCTGACTTGAAAGGTTCGACTCTTGATATTCTTGTTGTAGCTTCGTTTGAGACAGTTTTGGTAGAATTGCAAATGATTTAAGGCATCCATACACCATTTATCCAATAGTTCCAACTCATTCAACCATGAAACTCGATATTCTTCATCTGTGATGAGGTTTTGCAATGATATTCTCAAGGATGGGAGCTCAATCTCAATGGGCTGATACTTGTTCAGTAGGCCCATAAGACGAGATTCAATTATAGGTGCCTGTCATGACCAACTTCATTGACTATTTTGTTCAGGATTTTCAATTTGGTTTTATTCATAGCCTTAGCTTAGCCTTTTCCCTGGGGGTAGTATGGAGTAGAAAAGCGATGTTGGATATTGAATTTTTGGCATAGGTCTCGAACATCCTAGTTTTTGAAAGGTGTCCCATTATTTGAGATAATGGCTTGAGGAACACCATAGCGGAAAATAAGGTAGTTCAAGATGAGCTTGGAAATTTGCTTTCCTGTGATATAGGTCATTGGAATGGCCTCTACCCACTTTGGGAAGTACTCGATAGTGGTGATAATGAACTTATGTCCACTAGATGAGGTGGGGGCTATTTTACCAATGAGATCGAGCCCCCATTGTGAAAAGGGCCAAGGTGTTACAATCAGTTGGAGCTCTTGAGCTAGTGCATGGATGAGATCCCCATGTTGTTGAGACTGCAAGCACCTTCGAATATAGTCATGAGCTTCTTTTTCCATTGTAGGCCAATAGTACCCAGTCCTCAGCAGTTTCTTGGCCAAGGTCATACCACTCAAATGTGACCCACAAATGCCATTGTGTACCTCGATTAAAGCAGTCAAAGCTTCCTCAACGTTTAGGCATCGTAAAAGGGTTCCTTCAATACTCCTACAGTATAGGGTGTCTCCTAAGATAATAAAGCAAGATGACTTCTTAACAAATGTTCTTTTAAGGTTCAAGGTGATATCAACGGGGAGGACTCCTATTCTCAAGTAGGTGTAAATATCATGATACTAGGGATCACCAAGACCAAAAATTTCACACACGTATTTAGACTTTGGTACCTCAAAATTTGGTACGAGAAGCTGCTCTATAAGGAATTCTTGGTTAGGGACGTTGTGTGGGATATCTAGTAGTGATACAATTATTGCCATAGCATTTGCTGCTCTGTTATTTGCTTTGGTATTTTTTCAAATGTGATGTCAACGAAGAATCCTTTGAGGCTTTCCACCAGTTTCTTGTATGGGGTCAATTTTTCATCCTTCATTTGGTAGTCATCATTGACCTGGTTGATGATTAGCTGTGAGCCTCCATAGACCTTAAGTGCCATGATCTGCCATTGTACTACAGTTCTGAGTCCTATGACAAGAACCCCATACTCTGCAATGTTGTTCATATAGGGAAATGACAACTTATATGATCTTGGTATGCAATCTCCTTGTGGTGTGATGAAAAAGACTCTAGCTCCTAGCCCATGTTGTGTGTAGGACTTGTTAAAATACACTTTCCAGTGATCCGTTATGCTTAGGTTAAAGATTGATTCATCAAGGAACTCTGATGTCAGTGGGTTTTTTGAATATATTGGCGCCTCCACTAGGTGATATGCAATCACTTGTCCCTTAATAGCCTTTTGTTCCACATATTTGATATCATACTCTGATAGGATCATAATCCACTTAGCCATCCATCTTGTAAGCATTGCTTTAGAAAGTAAGTATTTGAGTGGGTCAATCTTGGCAATGAGTTTTATTTGATGGGCTAACATGTAGTGCTTGAATTTTTGTGAGGCAAACACTATTGCTAGGCAAGCCTTTTCAATGAATGTATAGTTCAACTCATGCCCTACCATGGTTCAGTTGATATAGTAAATAACTCTCTCCTTCCCATATTCATCATGTTGAGCTAAGAGAGCACCAAGGGTTGTTGTTGTTGCTAATATATACACGATCAATGGTTTGTTTGGAATCAGTGGCATAAGGACTGGCGGTGTGAGCAAGTACTCCTTGATCTTGTTGAATGCTTGATCACATTTCTCATCCCATTTTTATGCTACCCCCTTGTAGAGTAGATGAGAATATTGGATAGCCTTATTTTCTAATTGTGTTATAAATCGACAGATGGATTGGAGTCTTCCTTGTAAGCCCCTTAGTTGCTTCAATGTTCTTGGTGCCTCCATTTAGAGAATTTCCTTGACCTTTGCAGGATTATCTCAATTCCCCTCATAGACATGATATACCCTAGCAATTTCCCTGATTGTACACCAAAGACACACTTCTTTGGATTGATCCTGACTTTATACTCCTCTATCCTATCAAAGATGGAGCTTAGTGCTGCTATGTGATCTTGACGCTTCCTAGATTTTTCCAATATGTCATCTACTTAGTCTTTCATATTTTTATGAATCATGTCATGGAAGATTAGCGTCATAGCTCTCTAGTAGGTTGCTCCGAATTTCTTCAAACCAAATAACATCATGTTCTAGTAGTAGGTCCCCCATGGACAAGTGAACTGTGTCTTATGTTGGTCCTCTTTAGCTATCATGATCTAATTATACACTAAGAATCCATCCATTAATGATAGCATTTTATGTCTTTCCATCATATCCATGATCATATCAATGTTTGGGAGAGGAAAGCCATCCTTGGGACATGCTTTGTTAAGGTCTCTAAAGTCCATGCAGATGTAGATGCCCCTAGTGGGATTTGAAATAGGTACAAGATTTGAGACCCACTTTGGATAATCAATTGGCCATATGAAGCCAAAATCAAGGAGTTTTTGTAATTCCAGTTTGACCAATAATGCTATTTGTGGATGCATTTTTCTTAGTTTTTGTCTTACTGGCTTTACTTCTGGATAGACAGCTAGATGGTGAACCATAATTTCTGGATGAAGACTAGGAATATCTACGTAAGTCCATGCAAATTTTACCTTCCTTTCCCTTAAGAATGTAGCTAGGAGTTCTTGTTCTTCTGTCAACAATGATTCTGCATAGAAGGTGATGTGTGGCGTTTCTTCTGTTCCCAAGTTGATCAGATTGCACTTTTCTGCTAAGACTGTTGACTTTTCTTAATGAATAACACTAAGGGGAAGATTGAATTCCTCATCCTTTGGCACCTCAAAGATATTTTCACCATTGGATGCATCCTTTGTTTTTACTATTTTCAAGTCTGAAAGTGCCACAGTGTGGTTTTCACTTAAAGACCTAGAGATTATTCTCAAATTTTCACTTTTGTGACTAAGGGATTCAATCATCTCCCCATAGTAGGCATGTGTATCCAGGTCAATGTCAAATCCTACTTTGTGATCTCCACATGGTAATATATCTCACAATCCCATTAATTCTGAGAGTGCCTCATCATTTTCTAACGTGTCCAAAATTGGTGGTCCTCATTGGTCTTAGTCAATGAGTTGGGGATAGATTAATTTTAGCTCATTGGTTTGGTTGTTTGACTCAAAAGATAGGGTGGATATCATTAACAAGGAAGAGTCTTCAAATAGGATAGGTAAATCAGTGAGGGGATCTTTGTCACACATGTCAGTTATATCAAAGGTAAAGTTATCTAAAGGCAATCTTGTGGATACTGATAATTGAAGGGGAGCTTTGACTTTTTTAACTAGGAAAACTCTGCGAAGTATGGTTACCTTTGGAGGGGTGCATTCAAGGCCAAGATTTCTTGAGTGCTTCTTAGCAACAATGGGTTCTAAGAGGCCATTATCATTTTTCCCAAGTTTCTTGTTCCTATTGTAGCCCATGCCAAGCATCATATGCAATCCTTTGTTGTCATCGTCCATGGGAAGATCAAGTGTGGGCCTGTTATCTTGGTATAGTAGACTTGATGGGTGCTTTTCATCTACCACTTCCCGGCTTAGGTCCCCCCAACACTTGAATCTGGAGGGGTCTGCTTTGAAAGTTTGGGATGAGTTGTTATTTGGATGTGGTTTCCCATGAGATCTAGGAGATTGGGGTAACTCTCCTATCACAAAAGCATTTTTCTTCATTTTGTAGTCTCCACATCCATTGTCTTGGATAATGACTTTGATATTGGAGATGTCAAGAATGGTGGGTGTCTTTGTCTCAAAAGTGGAAGCTAGGGTACATAGATGGGTCTATGTAAGGATTTGTGGGCCCCTCCCTCATCATTCTTTGGGACTTGAGGGATCTTGTAGTACTTTGCTTCTAGATTCTTGCAATAATAAAATGGCTCAGGATCCCCATAGATGGTGACCTCTTGACCTTGATAAGGAAACTTAACAAATTGGTGGAAGGTGGATACCACAACTTGCATTCCATGGATCCATGGACATCCTAAGAGGATATTGTAAGGTAATTTGAGATCAAGGACTTGGCATGTGGTTTCCATAATAGTTGGCCCTACTTGAATAGGGAGTTGAATAGTGCCTTGAGACACTCTTTCTTGATCATGATATGCCCTTATTGTTATACCTTTTCCCTTTTCAATGACATCCTCAAATAATCCTAGAATTTTTATTAGCTTGAAGGTACAAATATTTAGACCAACACCTCCATTCGCCGAGACTCTTTTGAATTTTTTTTAATGGACGAAGATTTCGAGATGGAGTGTGTGGTTATGAGATAGTTGGGTTGGGAGATCTTGATAAAAAAATGTTAGGAGATGTGGTATGGTGAGGTGTCTGAGCATAGCTTGGAATTGATTTGCATCAAGATCTGTGGGGATGGAAGATGTGGCTAATGATTCTTCTAGGATTTTTCTGTGTGTAGGTGAGATTTTTAGTAACTCCATGATGGAGATATGAGCGGGGGATCTTTTTAGTTGGTCCAAGACATTATAACCATTGGGAATGAATTTTGGATTAGATGTAGGTGCCTTGGGTGGTTGTGATGGTCCAAAAATGGTAACTCTACCACCACATGTGGTGACTCCACAATCAGCTTGGGCTCTCTTGATGGTGACAACAATGACCCATTCATCTAAAGACACAAAAACATGGGTGTAAATATGGTTCACATTTTTATACTAACCCTTGCCATTGTCATTGTTTCCCTTATTGTGATTTGGCATTGGATTTGTGTATATCTTTAGGTCCTAATTCCGTGCAGGTTGCTCAACGTTTATGATTTTGTCATGAATAAGATCTTGGATCAAATTTTTCAGTCTCATGCAATTGGCCATTGTATGCCCCTTGATTTTATGAAAATCGCAAAGGTGTTTTTCATTGTACCATGGTGGTTTCACTTGGGGCTCTTGATAATTCTCATAAATGGGTATTGTAATGAGTTTCTCCTGTACCAGTTTCTTCATGAAAGATTCAATTGATTCCCCAAGGGGTGTGTATTTCCACTTGGGGGAATATTTGTTCCGCAGGGGTGGTGCCCCTTGATTATTTAGATTATTAACTACTTGGTTGTTTGGTTGTTGTGTTACAGTGTTGGCTTGCCTATTGCTTTGGTTATTGGCTTGTAGTTGCTGATATGTTTGTGTGTTTTTCCTCAGAGTACTGATCACAACTTTGGCATCAACAACACCATTGCTAGTGACATTCTTTTTTCTCACCCATGTGTGAGGTTTTTCATTCTAATTGGTTGACGGACGCTCGTCTTGATAAGTAGGTGTCCCCCCTTGTGCAATAAGGGCTCGTTTGATGTTGAGTGCCTTGGGGATTTGGTTGTATGTGGTGATGCACTACATTTTTCAGATGGAAGGACAAGGTCCCTTTCAGATTGGTGATGATGGTACATATTTTCTGTTCCTTTGGCATGGCCCATTTTCTTTTGTTGGCTTTGGATCGCTATCGTTGTAAGCAGGATGCAAATGTCTCCCACTCGGCTTGTTTTAAGGTGGATAGATCTTCTAGACTCACATCCATGCCTATGTTGAATGAATAATTTTGTATGAATGTGTCCACAATTTCTTGGAACTTTTTGATTCCAAGGGGGAGACAAGAAAACCATTCCATTGCAGGCCCAACCAAACTTGAAGGAAATAGTCACATTAGGTAAGAATTGTCGTATGCGACCTCCATACAATGTACTTGGAATTCCCTGATGCGATCTTAAGGGTTTCCTGTCCCACAATATTTTTTGAATTTAGGGATTTCAAATCATTGTGGGAATGGTTTCATCGCAATGCTCCTGTTGAATGTACAAGGGCACAAATTCTTTGGTGTTTTTGTTGTTTTCCTTGATTAGAGGTCTAGCACCTATTGTGAGAGAAATTTGATTTGTGTAGACACATCATCTTGTGGATTGGGTGGTGGAATGAAAGTGTTTTGAGGTGGTGTGATTGTTTTGTGTGTTCATGGGAGGTGGTTGCAAGTTTTGTTGTGCCAACAATGCTTGTTGTTGGGCTAGTAGTTGGGCTACTTCTTGTTGATCTTGATATTGTTGTAAAGCTTGCTGGTATGCTTGTTGCTAAGCTGATTTTTGTTGTGCTTGGTATTGTTCTTCTACTTTTTGTGCTTGAGCTTGTTGGGCAACTTGTACAGCTTGCACTGCTCGAGTATCCTATGCGGCTTATTGTTACAGAAAAGCTTGGGCTTGTGCCTGCGCATCTTGTTGTGCATGTTGTGCAGTTTGTTGTGCCTGTGCTTGTTGTGTAGCTTGCTGTGCAAATTGTGTAGCTTATTGATTTTGGAATTTCTGGAGTGCCTTTTGATAGGCTTGTCAAGCTGCTTGTAGTGTTATGTTGTATCGGTTTGCCATGTTTGGATTTGGAGGTGGTGGTGGAGGATTCAAAATTGTGTGAGATGGGGTGATGAGATTTTGTTGAGGTGGTTGTTGAGATGTGGTTTGAGTGATTATGATATGTGGAGTGATTGATATGCTAGGTCCTTGGTAGACTACGTTTTGAGGTGTAGTGATTGATGGCATTGCCTGGATTGATGTCACTTGTTGTTGTGATATCGGTGGCATGTTTGGAGGATTTGGTACACTGATTTGATTTATGGTTAGAGGATTGATTTGTGATTGGTATGTTAGGTAAAGGGGGTTTCCCTAGACCAAGGATTGATTTGGATGTTGGTGGTAGAGGAGGTAGTGGTGGAGGAATTTGTGGTTGCAGATTTCCTTGAGCAAGTGAAGATGAGGGCCCAAAGATTCCCCCTTGTTCAAATAGTCCTACTTGTCCTTGTGGTACCATGGGGAGAGAGACTTGTGTATTAGGAGAATATGCTGCAAAAGAGGTTGGGTTGTTGGTTTCATGAAAGATGAGTGGAATGTATGGATGCTTGGGATCTTGAGGGACGATATTTGATAGACCCAAGATGGTATTTGCATCCAATTTTTGGTTATTTACAAGGGGGTGTGTTTGAAGAGCATGGAGTAATGAATTCCCCTTGTTGACAATGGGTTGAGTTGGAGCAAGGGATGATGTGGGTTGTGGAATGGGTTGGACAGTGCTTTGAAAGGGTGGTGTGAATGGTACAGGCAACATATTCTCAAAAGGTTTCTCCACAATAGTTCTTATATCGTAATCAGAAGGGAGTTTAGCTTCTTTTTCTAATTCTAGCATGTATTATGAAGGATTAAGTCTCATCATGGCATTAACAATCTTGTGATTTTTAGGATTTTGGACCATTTCTATGATTTAATATTGAGTCATTCCTAGGACATTATTGGTGATGTCCTCCACTTGACAATCTCCCTCTTGAAGATGTTGTGGTACTAGAGGAAGATTGGTTGGGGGATTGCTAGATCCAATGGGATTGATTTCAGGAGTGATTTGACTCAAGTCACTCGAAGTAGATGTTTCCTTGTTGGCTTCCATGTTTTTCTTGTGTTAAGATCTAGTTTGAACCATAAAATAGGGATCAATTTTTAGGAATGTGGGAGGTGAACCTCTAACTCCTTACGTTGATCTAAAATTTAGGCACAAAAAAGAAAATCTAGGATGATAAGGATCAAAGGGTGATGTTGAGATAAGTGAAAGATGAATGGTGTGAATGATTAAACTCTTTAAGAAATCTTGAAGGAGATACTAGAATTTGGAACTTTTGGATTTGATTTGGATTTGGTTTTGACTTTAATTTGGATTTGGAATTTGGATTTTGGATAATGAACAAATAAACCCCAAGATGTTGGATGTTATCTTGGAATAAACTTGTCCACAAGGCGATGGTGAAACAAGATGATTTTTGATTTGAAGGATTACCAAAAGTATAGCATGAAGGATTTTTTCCAAGATTCTAAGAGTTGTTTGTCAGATGGGATTTGATTGATGTCTTGGGATGGATGAAAGTGTTGATTTTGATCCTAATTGAACCTAGAGAGACTTTTGTTTACAAGACCTCGTTATTGAAGAACATGCTATACTTCCTATGTGAGAAACTCAAACCTTTGAAAAAGACTTGGATTTTGACAATAGTAAAATGAATACAAATTGGGATTGTTCTTTGATGCACGTTTGTAAAAATTGAAGACGAATCTCTCTGTAAATTTATAAAGCATTGAAAGACGTTTCTTGAGAGATCTTGGACTAAGACCTTTGGACTTTGGTTTTTAGATTTTGATCTTTTGGGAAATCATTTGAAAAAGCATATGTGTGGGGTTGAATTGTTTCTTATCTTGCTTAATGAGTCCTTTTTACCACAAACACTTTCTTGCTTAGCTTTTGAACTAAATGTCTAATGTCTCAATTTCTTTTCATCCCACAAGGTCCATTATGTGGAAATCAAGAGAATCAAGGCGATAGTTCCATAATGTTGAATTTAGAGAGAAAATTGAGATATAAACCTAAATAATTAGAAGCCTCTAAGGATGAAATCCCCAGGGACAAGCAGTAGCACTTGGGTTTTTCAAAGGTATTTGCTCCTTCTAAAGGTTTAAAATTTGATGTTCTTGTTGAATGTTTTTTTTCAAGCTTTTGGATCCAATTAGTGTGTTTAACTGACTCAAAATTGCACAATCCTAGGATGGAAAAGAAATTATTTGTTGAATTTACCACTTGGATAAATCCAGTTGTACTTATTTAGAGTGGATGACTAGAAGCTTGACCACACTGGATACCCTCCATGACACTCACTTTTGCAGGTCAGCCAAGCTTCAGTTCTCATGAATCTCCCATGATGAACTTTTCATCTCTACAAAGAATCATAAGTATGTGGGACGGCTCCGGAGGTCCGACCTCTTGACGCTAACAAATATTGGGATTTTTGGCTACTACACAATGGTTCATAATAAGTGCATCCGGTTCAAAGGACACAATGATAAACTCCCTCAAGAGGTCTCCCAACCCTTAGAACTAGGACTTTACACATCATAAAGATACTGGGGGAGAGCTATCATGCATCACTAAGTTGATTGAAAACTTTCCTTGCAACCACAAATTTGTATAGCGATTCAGAACAGTCTGGCTTATGCTCGTTACCTCTTGGGTCATTCCCTTGGGGTGAGTACTTTTTCCCACCAAGGCAGGTACTCTAAAGGTAAACAAAAGTGAGTAAGTACATCCGTAGTTCGATTAATCTTTTTTTGCGTGAACAAAGAGAGAACACACACAATATACTTAGCTCACACTAGCAAGATTTGTTCAATTTTTACAATCCCAAATTGAAGTGTGGAGACAATTTTCTAGACAACCTAATATCACCAAAAGACTTTTGATTCTCAAGATCACCGTGAAGCATGAGAGAAGTGCACACCCTTTTAAATGATATTAGTTTGTAAAAAAAATTACAAAACAAGAAACACACATGTTCATTTTAGTCTTCAAAAGCAGTAATGGGTTCTTTTTATAGCACCAAATCATGTGTTTGAAGTTGTTTTGTTCTATTTTTAAAACCCAAAATCAAATCTAGTGAGTTTCTAATGTTCTTTTTAACCAACTTTGAGAAAAAGAAAGCTTTTGTATGTTCTTTTTAAAACCCAAAAAGAAGTGAGTTGTCCTAAAACAAAAAACAATAGCAGGAATGAAAGCCCTAGGCTATTATGATAAGCATTTAAAAATGTTTTTGCCAAGTTCACGTTCAATACTCAATTTTCCTAAACTCCAATCTACTTGCTTTTGCTCAATTCCAATGTCAACCTAACCTACAAACATTACAAAGTAAAATCTTAGAGATGAGATTTATTTCAAAGAATTAATGATAATATTTAACATTAAAATTTAAAACACAATTCCTAAATAAAATTCGGATTCAAATCACGTGAAAGATGTAGCATTAAAAATCAAAACGCAATTCACACTCTGAGTATGTCATCCTTAAAAATAAAATCAAGACCAATACCCATGTGAATACATGAAACTAAATATAGATTTTGCAGCAAATTCAATTTGGGGAGTCCAATCAATAGAGAATCACAGTCAATACCAAATTTTTTTAACTTGGCTCTGGAAAAAAAAATTCAACCCCTACCATTTGACGTTGGTAATATACTCAAAACTCCTGAAAAAGAAAGATCACAGTTTCCCTCTTTTACTGATAGTAAAAAAAATTGCATTTACCAAGCATTTTACTCTCCTATATTCCAACAAAAATTACAGAGACATTTTTTGCATTGCTGTCACGTTTTTCCCTTAGCTGGTGACAAAAAACACTTAAAACATCATAAAAATTGAGGTTTGGGCATGACAAATGCTCGAGACAATATTTTGGATATGAGAAGAATAATTATTTTGAAGTCTGTAGCATTAAAATACACCCAACCTCTCAAAAACGTGGCTGAATTCTGTAACTTTTACCAGCAATTTAATTCATATGTAATGTAGTTGTTGCTAATGGAGAGTAGGCAAAATTATTTTAGAATGAACTAAAATACAATAAAAGAACAAAAATCCACAATTATTTTAGAATGAACTAAAATACAACAAAAGAACAGAGATCCAACCCTCCTTCTAGCACCATTATGTAGATGTAATAATTTGGAAATGCTCAAAACTTAACATGTATTGGTATGATTAATTAGTTAAAGCACAAGAAATCAAACATCTCTATGAAATACTCAATCATGTCAAATATGCAACCAAGGAAATAATAAAACTAAACAAAAACATATGAAAACATGAATCAAATTCTATCTCATAGTGGAGTGGTGCTCATTTGATATGAAAATGATGCCCTTTCTTACCCCTTGATAGACTTTCAAAATGATGAGCAAGATGCAAATGATGAAGACAAATGTGTGTATAGTGTAAATGCATAAAATTGTGGATAGATTTCAAGTAGAGAAGGCCTCTATTTATAGGTTAGAGGTTTGAAGAATTGAAGGATAGGAAGAATGTGGGATTAGAAAATGACCAATGGTCTCAATGCTAATGGGTAAGGATTGATCACACTTTGTATGTGTTTGTAAGAGGCACCAAATGCATGTTTGAGAGACATGAAATGCATGTGCTTCAATTGTTTTGGGGGGAGAAATTGTTTGAATGAGAAAGTCAAATGAAGGGATATTCCCTATAATGTGCTTTTGAGAGGGAAAATGAGTTAATTAGTTAATTAGAAAAATTGATTTTCATGTGCAAGTGGGTGGGTTAGTTTGGGGTTGAGTTTGACTAAGGTTGAGTCAAAAGCTAGAGAATGGTAATGAGGATTAAAGTTAATTAACTTAAAATTTAATTAACTTTGAGTGGGTTAGCGAATTTGATTTAAATCATTTGATTTATTTAATCAAATAAGAGGACTTTGTTTATTAATTAAACAAATTTTATTTATTTAATCAAATAAGAGGACTTTGGGTATTAATTAAACAAATTGATTTATTTAATTAATAAGAGGATTTTGGGTATTAAGTAAACAAATTGATTTATTTAATTAAACATGATTAGTGAATTAATCTAATAAATTACTTTATTTGATTAATAGAGGAAATGGAGTTAGATGCATGATATTAACCAAGATTATTTGCATGTCTACACTTAGGATAAATAAGGGGTCAACAAGTTCTTTATAATACCTCCACACCTTTCTCCTAGGGAGGAAAGGCTATAATAGGTTTCAAGGATATAATGGTCTTAAAGACATAAGTCCAAGTTGTCATGCTTGGATGCTCTGCACTATTATGTTGAATATTTGCCAAACTTGAAAGGTTCATTAGACATAAATATTCCAACATAGGAGTACACAAGTATTTTTGAGTTCTCCTCAAGGGGTGAAGCACTATGTTTATTAGTGCGACACATATGATAATTATTTTTTAATTCTATATTGAAGCTAATAAGATAATGGGTGGTATATAGTATTTAGATCAACTTACATTAATACCCACTTTATGAACAATCTTATCAAGTAAAGGTTAAATTCTAATGTTACCTAATTTCATACAAATAATTACTAATATTGTTAAAATCACATCCATCCAAGAATTACAAAAGCTAGGTGAAATTTTCTAGGATAAATATCCTTTAATATGGACTCCAAACCAAACACGATAATTAGTTTGGTGGTGTATTCCAACATCAAATGGTCAATCATCATAATGATAACATAAAATTAGTAGAGATAATATAATGTAGATTAAGTCCTCTATATGTATGGAAAGATACGAAAGAAATAACAAAACAATATCATGTAGCATATAAATTCATTGTTTAATGATAATAGAGGAAGACTAAACTTCGGATAAATAATTAACAATATCCCTATATGAGGAAAAATGAAAGAACCAAGCCTTATCTATTGTAGCTGTTTGGCTCCTTTTGAGGCTCAATGACTAAAATATATATCATTTCCTTAGTTGTGTAGTCTAGGTAACAGACCCACTATGCTGTCCATTTTTCTTTGCTCGGTGATATCTCCCAACCTTGCCATAATCGATGGCGTACATTCCTTTAAGAAACCAAAGAAGGAACCTTCATTATTGTTTCTCAATTACCAATTGCATTTGCTCAAAGTTCCTAAAGCCTCTTATCAAATTGATTTCGTTGTAGGCAGGGAGGACATTGACCACAAAAAATGGAGATTTTCCTTTGATGCCTACCAATTGCATCTTCTTGAAAGTTTCTAAAGCCTTTTCAATGGATCCATTTTGTGCATATCCTGCAATCTTTGCATTCCATGAGATCATGTTTCCTCTTGAAAGTTTCTAAAGCCTTTTCAATGGATCCATTTTGTGCATATCCTGCAATCTTTGCATTCCATGAGATCATGTTTCCTCTAGGAATTTCGTCCAACTGAGATGTGACTTTTCTCTACTTCCATATTTTTGCTTATATCTCTACCATGACAGTTGCAATGGCTTTCACCTATGCCTTCCGCTCACCCTTCAACTTCTTCCATCTCCCCCAAAATATCATACGAATGCCTTACTTTTCCTTCCTCCTCTATGCGATTTCTCCTTTCCTCTCTTCACAACCCTCTAGTCTCTCTCTTCCCCTCTCTCTATATTTTGGTTCAAATCTACCTTAAACTTTGTCCAAAAATGTGTGCCTCCATACTCCCATGGCATACAAAGATCTGGAAAAATCTCTTAGGAGTTTGTGGTCTTCTTGCATTTATTTTCCACGCATATTTTGGTATCTTTGTTTTCCAACCTAGACTTAATGAGAAACTAAGTGGGTTGTGATTATTTGAAGTCTACCTTTTTCCTTTTTCCCACACATCTTGCCATCTAGAAGGCTCTATGAGCCAGGACACCATGCCTCTTAATGGCACAAACACCCCCCCTTGACCCACATCCCTCTCCTCTTTAATGATATTTGTCTCTTGATTTAATGAATTCCTTCCTTGCTGATCGTGGGCTCTCATAAATATTATTTTATTATTTTATTTTTAATTCATTTCCACACTTGCATTGATATGCAAGGAGGTGGCTGGTGGGGATGTGGCACTATCAAACTAAATATAATTTTGGGATGCACCAACATGCCACATATTATTTGCATGACCAAAAATTTCAATGGTATTTCCTTTTCAGGATATGATCCACCACTTGTTGATGTGTCAACATTCAACCAATAACTTAATGAGAAATGATTGTTATACTACCACCTTTGGAATGGTACACATGTTCAAAAAATCACATTAATTATTCTTCAACGTCATGAATTTTACCTGAACCTCTTTACCTTTTCTCAAATTGGGACCCACTTCCTTTGACAAGTTATTTATCAACCAATGCGATTGTTGAAAGTATGTGATGGGATAAAAACTTGCCTTGTTTTAAACCTTTCCATCCTTTCCTTTGTTTACTTTTACCTCCTTTTTGTCACCCATTATGTCATTATTTATTTATAAAGAAATAAAATTATTTAGTGTATTTAAAAGGATGAAGAGTATCCTAACTACCCATTCATAAGGGATTTTAACCATATTTTGGGTGAATGATTTTAGGTTGAAAAGGATAACAACTGAAGAATCTCCAGCTTAAGGACAAGTCCCAATTTTGGTTGTAATTCAGTAATAGTTAATGATTGAAAATGAATGATTTTTTTAAGTTGATATCATTGTCTAAACATTATTGGCCAACAACCAAGAATAGTTTGTTGAAAGTTATGGGTCATAGGCCAACATAACTATATCTCTTATCATTAGATATTGTTATAAAATACATAAATATATATATGGTATGTATCAAATGAAACTTTTTCATATCTTTATTCAAAAACATATATTCACCTACAGTAATATTATTTGCATTTGGATACGAAGTTGTTTGTTTAGTGCAGTTTTTTGATCACCTTGTTGATTGGGAGGGCCCATTGTTATGGAGGCTTGGTGAAGTTTAGAGTTTATTTTGATTCTATTTATTTATGCTTGTTGTGTTATTCATTTAATTTATAGTTTTTCTTGTCGTAACCATTATCATTACTTTTGAAATTATATTATAGTGATTTATGAATGGTTTTATTCTATATATATCATTTGGATGCTATAAAGAAATTTCAGTTACTTATCCTAAATCTTACATGATTTGAATTGATGGTTTTGAGTAAATTTTTCAAACAAATACAAGATTACTATTCATGTTGTAAATTATTTTGTTCATATAGTAGGCTTGAAGTTCATATAGCAGACCATAATATTCTCATATTATAGCATGCGGATAATCTATTCCACCAATATTTTAGAAATTTTTTATACTTCTTAGAGTTGTATATCATCTCATTTGACTTACTATCTTCATCCCTTAGGTATATAGACATTAAATCTTTCTAAAGTCTTACATCTTGGATTGACATAAGGATTAAACTAAATTGTGAACCTGAATAACAACACACAAAACTAAAAATTATTTTTCATCAATTTTATCCCAACATTTTGGTATCATTGTTGGGGAAAGGTGTTAAAGGCATGTTAGTCTAGTAAGTTGATTTATGACTAGTGTGTTATGGAGTTCAAGTCAACACAATTGTTGAACTTTCCTAGGTAACTATCCTTGATTTTCATTATATTAATTCATATAGATGCATGAGCTGTGTTAGAGATGAAAAATATATTTTTTTCAACAAACTGTAGGAAGTAGTTGGTGCAGAGGCACCCATAGGTTATTTTATGCCTCCAAGGGTCAAAATTTGGAATTTTTCTTTAGTTTGTGTTGTTTTTATGTAATAAGGTCTTTCTAAACCATTTCATGTTAGTTGGAGTCATTTTGAGTCATTATGGAGTCTTTAGGTGCAAGGTTAAGTGAAAATGCAAATGTTGTCAACATTGTTCAAAAGTTGTCAAGCAACTTTGCAATTTTTTGCAAACTAATGTAATTTGATATAACTAAACCAAATATGGATGGGGATAGTTAGAATATGGTTGTAAACATTTAAATAAGCCTTTTAATCTAGAAATGAGAGGTTGGAATGAAGTTTGGGGAATGCAAGCTCTTTTTGCACATCTATTTTTCTTTGTTTTCCTTGTTTCTTTCGATTTTTGTCACATTGTATGAATTATGGTTACACTATATAGATGAAATGGTGGTTGTATGTTGTAGATGAGGGTATTAGATTTATTTTGATTTATTTTGAGCAAGATTCATAAATTTTTGAGAGATATATGAGCATTTTTGTGAAAACTGTTATGAACCCTACCTAGGGTTTCAAACTTGCAAAAACTGTCATAACTCGAGTTTCCTCCATGGGAAAATGCTAAAAATTGGTGGAAAATTCTATCTTGGAATCATTTACATCCTTGAAACTTTTTGGATCATTTTATTCACGTGGGAAAAATATCTTTTCACCAAAATTTTCTGATTTTGTAGAGAAATAGTCCAAAAAAACCTTCTTAGAAGTAGGACAGTCAAATTTTAAGCCTCTCCGTACAAAAAAACCCTACTCTATTTTTTGAATATGTGTACGAATGGCTAAATGGGTCTCCTTTTTTGTAGATTAGGTCTGGGTCAAAAGATATGTCCAAAAGGCCTTTTTGAAAGGCTACAAGCAAGAATGAGGGTTTATGAAGGAAAACCCATAGTTTGATGAGCAAAGACACTTGTAAGTGGTTGTCTAAGGTTGTGTTATCATTGTACACCCATCCTATACATTAAATTGGTATCAGATCCCAAATGAGTTTTGAGAGTTTGTGTATTGTCTTTTTATAGGTTGAAGGAAGAACCTAGATACCAAAAAAATAGGCCAAGAGAAAAGAAGTGGGCCTAAGGTGAGGTATCACAAAGACAAGAAGAAACAAGGTGAAAGAGAATTTATTGAGAAAGAATAATAGGAATGCTGAGAAGATTAGTCTGTGGAGACTTGCAGAGTAAGAAGTTACCAAGCAAGAAGTAACAAGAGATATAAAGAGAGGAAAGAGAGATAAAGAAGGGAAAGAGAGATAAAGAAGAAAAAGGAGAAGGTAAAACAAATTAATATTGAGCAAGATATAATAAAGTTGAGGCACGCCTTGGAAGAAATGGAAAAAAAGAATGGATCTTAAGATGCAACAGTTTCTTGAGAGAGCAAACCAGGAGAATGGTTGGCACTAACCAATAAGGAAGAAGGTTAAGTGGCCTATCAAGAAGATCATTCAGAGGAGAAGAAGGAAAAAAATGATAGAAACAAGCATGGATGAGTTGCAAGATATGTTGAAAGGAAGGGTGCTAGAAGCATCTGAAGAGACAAACAAATCTTGTGTTTTTAAAACTAAGCCTTTGTGTGAGTATGTGTTTGCAGGTAATGATACAATGATAAAGAAGGAAAGACCCAATCAAAATTGGAGATGTTCACTTGAAGAGGATGAGGACATGCATTCCAGTAAAGTATTTCAAAATGAAGAAGCAGGGAACAATGAAAGAAAGGATGAGGTGATACAATCTCAGGCCATGAACAAAATGGATGAAGTAGGTCTTACAAAGGCATAAAAACAAAGTTATGGTATGTATTTGTGTATTTCTTATGGAGTTGAAACCCTTGAGTATGAAGGAAAGATAAAAGAAATTCATTTGAGTAAAGGAATACTATATTTCATTAAATATTTTCTTGAGGTTATTGAACCAATAGTTGACATGTTGAAAGGATTATTGGGTGAGTGTGGAAAACACCACATAGTTGTATTGCAAGGGTCTCTTTCAAATATGAGCAATGATAGCATTGAAAAGACAAGGAGTACTCAATCTTTTCTATTTTCCCTTGAGTGTCAAGCATATACACATTCATTGCAAGAGTTCCACAAGGAGATATTGGAGGTTAGTAATGATATACTTGTTTTGGAAGAGAGCAGTACCATTTCTCAAGAAATCATGTTTAATGCCATGATGATTAGAGGTAAAGAGAGGGGACATTATGCTTTGGTTGTGATGATAAACTTGAGGGGTGAGAAGCCGAAGTTCAAAATGAAGCAAGCTCTTGAAGTGGGGAAAGGTTCTATTGCATTGTATTCCATCTATACAGTAAAAAGGGATCAGTTACAAGTTGGAGGTGGTGGATGCAAACAAATGGTAGTTGTGAACAAAGGAGCCATTGATTTCAAGGTTGCAAATTTAGTTTTTGATTTGTATCTTTTACAAGTGGATGTTATTGCAAGTCATGATATAGGTTCACATGTAGGTTTAGATGTTGAGCAGGTTAGAGATTTTCCATCAAGCAGACCTCTAGAGTTGGGGTGTGTCCTAATCACCAAGGAATTCAAAGGGATAAGGGAAAAAGCCTATTTTCAGTATTTAATCAAATGTAAGGGTTTTATTAGTGAAGATTATTTTTTGGATGTTTGTGGATGATATTCTCTGTCAAGGATTTACTATTGCAAGTCTTAACTCAAGAGGGACTTGAGTTCTTTTTCCTATGGGGAGTATGGTGCAGGGGCACCCACAGGTCATTTTATGCCTCAAAGGGTCAAAATTTGGAATTTTGTTTTGGTTTGTGTTGTTTTCATATAATAAGTCCTTTCTAGAAAATTTCATGTTAGTTGAAGTCATTTTGAGTCATTATGGAGTCACTAGCTGCAAGGTTAAGTGAAAATGCAAATATTGTTAACATTGTTCAAAAGTTGTCAAACAACTTTGCATTTTTTTGCAAACTAATGTAATTTGATATAACTAAATGAAATATGGTTGGGGATAGTTAGAATATGGTTGTAAAAATTGAAATAATCCTTGTAATCTTGAAAGGAGAGGTTGGAATGAAGTTTGGGGAATGAAAGCTCTTTTTGCACATCTATTTTTCTGTGTTTTCCCTACTTTCAATTTATGTCACATTGTACAAATTATGGATACACTATACAGATGAAATGGTGGTTTTATGTTGTAGAGGAGGGTCTTAGTTTTATTTTGGTTTTTTTTTATCAGGATTCATAAATTTTTGAAAGAAATATGAACATTTTTGTGAAAACTGTTCTAAACCCTACCTAGGGTTTCAAACTTGCAAAAACTGCCATAACTCGAGTTTCCTCCATGGTAAAATGCTACAAATTGGTGGAAAATTCTATCTTGGAATCATCTAAATCCCTGCAAGTTTTGGGATCATTTCATTTCCGTTGGAAAAAGACCTCTTCACCAGAAATTTTTGATTTTGTAGAGAAACAGTTCAAAAAAACCTTTTTAGAAGTAGGACAGTCAAATTTTGAGCCCCTCCATACAAAACAACCCTACCTTATTTTTGGATATGTGTAAAAATGGCCAAA
Organism: Sequoia sempervirens; assembly: GCA_007258455.2. Lineage (NCBI taxonomy): Eukaryota > Viridiplantae > Streptophyta > Pinopsida > Cupressales > Cupressaceae > Sequoia > Sequoia sempervirens. The sequence goes on from VDFB02105785.1 coordinate 367,128,905, forward strand.
TGGGTATCCTAAATGGGTTTCCTTTTCTATAGATCAGGTCTGGGTTAGAAGATATGTTCAAAAGGCCTTTTTAAAAGGCTACAAGCAAGAATAAGCATTTGTGAAGGAAAACCCATAGTTTGATGAATAAAGGCACTTGTAAGTGGTTGTGTTGTCATTGCAAACCCTTGATATATATCATTATTTTATCAAAACAAGAAAATTAAAAACAAGAAAAATGCCACAACTAGAGAATAAAAATTAGCTAGTTGAACTAGATCTTGAAAGGTGTGTGATTGAGTCAACTGCCATTAAATATGACCTTGATTCAACACCTAGTGCTCCCTTAGTGAAACCTAAAAGATCCAAGTCTTCAAAATAATCTTTCAAAGTTATTTATCTTGAATTTGATAAGAAATTTGTAAAAACATACAAATTATGAAGTGGTAAACCTTTGAAAAAAAAGTCATTTACATCTTATTGGACATCTTGGGCATTTAAAAGAATGGTTGATGCAAAAAAAAAATAAAAATAACAATCACCAAGCCTAGGTCAATAATGATCCCATTACGTTTGAGTTCCCTATTCTTAATCTGGAAGAGAAATCACCCATGAAAAATATACCCCATTCAACTCTTCCAATCTTCCAAGGTATTTTTGTTGAGGATCTTGATATGTTCTTTTTTGAATTTGATGTCTTGTGTCACAACTATGATTACCATGGTGATGCTCAAAAGATTAAGCTTTTTCTAGCTACATTGAAGGATGCCACATTATGATGGTTCATGGGGCTTGGATGAAATTCTATTTATACGTGGGATACTATGAAAGAATGATTCTTGACTAATTACCATGACTATCTTAAGACAAGAGCTGCAGTGCAGCGTAGTTCCTGCCTAGTGCTGGCAGGGCAGTTTCATTGATATTTAAAAATGAGAATGCTTGCTTAATCGTGCATTGTATGTTTGTTGCAGGCTGTCTATGAGCATCATCCTCGGCCTAAGCAACTTATAGTTGAGAATGCTTTGCACCTTAAGCTACAAAGCCTTATTGAAGAACAGAGGGATGGAGAGCGCTCTGGTGGCCAGGTGCTTGTAAAAAAATGGCAACTGCCCTGCTAAAGGCTTTCCACATTAACACTGTTCCGTAATGAAGTTATGGATGTCTGATATGATATTTGATAGAAAGTTGTGATCTTCTATTATGTATCTATTTTTTGTGTGAAGTTCTTTAAGGACAGTTAAAATGAAATTTTTTGTAGGTATGAAATCAGGTAGGTAGTGCTTCACTATCTTTGTTGTAGAAAGCCCTTGTATAAAAGGAACCGTCGATGTGTATACTTAGGAGGTGTTAATATTAACACCATTGTATAATTGGACAGGCAGGTATGTGTATTGATGTAATATAACAAATTGTTCTCAAGTGCTTTCAGGTCAATGGAAGCTTAATACTCTTCTAAAGTGTGGCAAATAAGGGCCCCATTTTCCAGATCTAGTCTCCCTTCACTTACCATGTTTTCATGAAACAGCCATATTAACATTAGAGATATGCCATCTCTGACATCTCTGACATAAACACTCACAACTGACTGCTTGACCACAGCAAAACCAGTGTTGACAATAGTTTTTGTTAAGCGGTTACTCTTGTTTGAGTAGCTTTGCTTAAATGTTGGATTTCATCGTGTTTCCTGTCATTTTAAATGTTTTCATCTGGAAAGTGTATGTCTTACTAAATTTGGAATAGTTTAATGTGCATTTGCACATGCACCCTAATAATATGGTTTTAGACAGTAACATTTTAAATGTATGGTTCTTCAATCTAATTACCAAAATGGACAATCTATGATAATGATATGTAAGATCTTACAGTCTAAACCTTGAGCTTGAATATACCTACATAAATGTGTTCATTACAAGCCATCAAATGTTTGCAATTAAGGTGCATCAGCAATGGAGATATATATCATTGGTGATAAATATTCGCAATTAATTCAAGAATTCTGAGTGTCTTCAGAACTTCATTGGGTGAATAATAATCTTCAATAAATAGCCCATCCAGGTACCAGTTTCATTGTCATTTTGAAAACAAATAGTTCTTACTATTACTAGTAGTAGCTAACAGAGTCTGAATAATGTAAGACCCCGCAAGACTTTGATATCACAAATCTTGGATGTGAGATCTACCTGTTGTACTGCTATGTGGTTGCAAAGGAATAGTTCAGCAAGATGGCAAAATAAAATATCGTGCAATAGGTAAAGATAAACAAGAGCGCAGTTTTGAGAAAGTGGAGATTGTTAGAGAATTTAATAGATCAGCTCTCACGTCCACTAAGCAAGATTAAGTAGTGCAAAGAGCATAGCTTAAATCTAATTAAGCAATGGATTAAAATACCTCAGAAAATAAACATTAAATCAGTTTATAGTGTCTACTGATTTCAGAGGTGGACAACATCAATCTAGTCCATTATCTGAAAAATTATAGAATTCAGAGACTAACAAAATGAACAGAGTATGCCAACACTCAATAAAATTATAAACTAGGGACTAGTGCAATATGCATAAATGAAATTCCATTCAAACTTCAACAAAATATTCACATTAATATATAGTGACCAAGAAGCCTCTTTCTAATAAGTAAATATGATATTGTATTATATTAAACCAAAGCAGTTACGAAAAAAAACAGAGGACCATGTATCAGTGAGTGCTCCAGATTTGCTGGAGTATGTAGTGGTTGTAGCAAAATTTTAGTACAAATACTATTTTGTACAATCTGGTTACAACACTAAGTCAAACCATTCATCATCACCGCCAATTTTACTCTGTCTCTACTTCGTTATTATGCTAACTGTCCAGCACATCCAATACATAACTGAAATGATTGAGAGATCTGCATCAACTGATACATGGTACTGTGTTGCAGCTGTAGTCCTGCCAAAAGATGCAAGTACAAATTTGTAAAATACAAATCTTTTAGGCATGAAAGAATACAATCTTCTAAGCTGTAAAAGTTCATACCACAATTTAGGCATTGTGTATCTATGATTTAAGAAACTATTATTTAACTTCATCTTGTTGTTTACAATTTTGTAACTAAAACGGAGTTCCAACACCAGAGTTTATCAGTGTCAACCAGAGTTTATCAGTGTCATCTGATATACTCAGTTGTTATTGGGACAGTCTTTTCAATGTTTTCTAGTTGAAGTAGGCAATTATCCTGCATCTGCAGCTAAAACCAACTAGATAAATTTGACCACTTGATAAAAACCAGTTGGATAAATCTAAGCATGCCAAAATGAAACTGTTGAGTGGAGCAAAGCTGCACAAACACCATGATTGGACAATGGCTGAGACTGCTCTGTAAACAACATATGTCTACCCAGTTAAATCCAAAATGATAAAGAAATGTAAATCCCTCTCTTCCCCGTGTCTTAAAAAGGCATCATTTTCTACAATGTACTGTTTGTGCAAATTCTCACAGCCACAAACACTATAGAAGATAATGTACAGATCTCTAATCCTTGTAATCCCAAAATGCAAGGAGGTGCAAGTGCATACATTGTATGGCTTTTGCAGAACTTAGATTTTAAAGATCCTGAAAACAATAATACTTTCTTCTATTCTCACTTACAAGTTTGGGTAAAATAATAATATTTCTGTGCTGGTCAGGTGTGGATAAGAATTTGTCAGAGAAGATATTGGATCCATCACACCTTAACAAAGAAGCTATAAAGTTTAGAAGAATGCAAGCGATTGTGCGCACATATGGTGCTTGGTCAAGTTGAAATAGGCATACTAGATATTGATAATTTGAAGAAAATAGTGGAGAAGCTGTCAAACTGTAAAATATATTTCCTAAATTGTGAAGCAAGCCTCGCCTATTGACATGCACCCATCAATAGTGTCACCATACTCATGCTGTACATAAATTAGAAGGCAAGGCATTAGTCATTTATTTTCAAAGAGCTAGTAAACTTTTCTTTATGCAATTAAACCAAGCCCATCGATCTTTCACCTGCTATAGTCACAGATTCACAGAAAGGAAAATACATGGCCATCAAAAATTGCTAGCTAACTTAGATCTTAACCTAAAACTTCCATCAAAAATCAAAGACGAATATCCACCTGAAGAGCACCGTAACCCGTGACATATCCACCGCATACTAGGTTTGATGTATCAGGGTTTGAATTCAAACCCCGTTTCATCAAAGATGAATTGGCTTAAGGCAACTACCAGGAATGTTGCTTGGGTTTGGGGTGCCTGAAATTCCTCTATGGCTCACACTCTAATACACAGGGAAGCCTGTATTGGCAAAACCACCACCCAATTGCACAGAAGAGCCAAACTAGTGATAAGATTGAGGCTGATGCAACTATGGAATGAAAATGTACCCCTATTGAATTGGACGAAACAGTAACGAAAATGCATAGAGTTTGCAGAAAGAGTATAACGTAACCCTACCACAACAGAATTTTTACCTAGCCCTAAAGTTGCAAGTGTGCATGTTTGCAAAATGTGGTAACAGAGACAAGCCACGTGAACTGCTTTCTACAATGCCACCGGCCCAACGAATGCAGAGATTTTCAGCTGTTTCTGACAATATGCAGGCGTCTTCCTCGGAACTCGTACGGTCTCTTGTATAGGAATGCCTGCAGAGCCCCTGTCAATTTGCAGACGGCCAATCAGAGAGCGCCAAAAAAATATTATTGAATATTTTGGATAAAAATTGTGCATCTTACTGACCCAACTATCAAACAAGGAATAAATCCTAAAAGAATACTGAAATCTGATTGGTTATAGCAGCATGGTTTAATCACTGTTTAGTGTTTGAAGCCTCCGCTATAGTTCCAGGCAGGAACTAATAAAATAAGTTCAAGATGAAATATTTCGAATGAAACAATACAAAGAGGAAACATTAAAATATTTCCTTGAACGATATTTATTTAGTCTTCAAAGAACAAGATAAAGATGGATATCTAATGTTGCTATTAAAATGGTTTTTCTTTGGGGAATTAGTGATGAAAGTATGGATCCTCTAAATCTTATAGGTGGTGGACATATTGCATAAATAAGATTTGATGAAATTTATGATATTTTCAAGAAATACTCCAAATCCCATCGATCTATGTGAAATTATTCTAGAAAGCATACTTCTCAACGATGTATAATGAGTATTACAAAGTGAGAACAAGTAAGTTACTTGATGACTTAAAAATTGATATTTTAAGTCACATTAATCAACACATAGGAAAAAATGCTTCCACCCATCCTAAAAAATCTGAACTCATGCCTCATAATTTTTTTTAACCTTTCAAAAAACAAAACAAGGGATTTATATAGATAAATCAATGTCAAATAACCTACCATGTTGAACCTCAAGTGGTTTCCATAGAAATAACAACTCCATACCAATTTAGGGATAGGAATAGGAAATTCCCATTACCCGATACTCTTCATTCAATTATATTGTAATTCTTGAGCAAGAACTTAATTGCCTTACCTCTCGTTAGACCTCTTGATGCCACTAAGCCTTTACCTCCAAACTATAACCTAAATATCTTTTTCCAATATCATCAATAACGTGGACATGTTATAGAACGATGTATGCATCTTAAACATATAGTGCAAGACCTCATTGATTCTAATCACATCCAATTGGGTGGTCTTAATGATCAAGGAAATAAATCCATTTCTCCACCCAACCAAAATTTGTAAATATTTACCAATCCAATGCCAAACCATTCCATCTCATTTGCAAAATCTAGTGATAACAAGAACGATGTGATGAATGTTGACAAGATACAAGACATAATTGATGGTGATAAGAGTGATAATGAGGATGATATACATTCTGTGATTGAACTCATTGAAGTTCAACCTCATAAGGGAAAAACCAAATTGTCCCTTGATATTGCTCTCACATAGTGATAGAATTGAACATGCACTCGATGGTCCTCTTTACATAGCCAAAAGAATCAATGAAAGGACTATAAATGGGAAAGTAATTGTTCTTGTGTGTCTAGAGAATGTGATTACAAAGGAATTCTTATTTGTGCATGAACTTTACCAATATTATTATGAACAATCGAAAGCATGGATCAAAACACATGATGTTTTTTCCTTCCCTACAATAGGTTTAATCACTCTTCCATTAAAAGTTGGACCAAAACAATTGAATGTATCGTTCTCCATCATCTTGACATTGGATCAATTTCATGTGAAGTTAGGCTATCCATGGCTACTCTCCATGAATGTCATCCCATCGGTCATTCACAAATGCTTGAAATTTCCATTTGACAATCCATTTTTTATAGTGCATAATAGTGGGTTTAGTCCTTTTTTTTTCTCGTGGGAACTTTTCTTTGGATTTCTTTTGGCATGAACCTATGGAACCTATTACATCTCATGAGGATTTCTTCTTTAAATCATATCAAAAGTTTAAAGAAAAGTGTAAAGTAGAGTGATCCCTTGCTAATGTCCCACTTGAAACCGAAAGATCTATAGTTGTTCCTCCCACTCCAATTGTTGTGGATGAACATATGCTTGAACCAAAAGATCTCCTGAATAATCAAACTAAGTATGATTCTATTCCACCACCTATGTCCTACAAGAGACCAAGAGATAACCATACAATTCCTTTTGTGCCTCCTAAAATAAAACAAGTTTATAAAACTAAAGAGAAAGTGGTTTCACAACCCTTAGAGGTCTCTTTTGTTCCTCCCCTAAGGGAAGAAAAGAGACCAATGGTTGAAAAAATCTCTCCTACACCATCACAACTTGAAAAATGTGCAATAAGAAACATAAATGCTAAAGAGCGTAGGTGTAGACATTGTGCTATTGCTCGTTAGTTAGAAGAAAACAATAAACCAACAATCCAAAATCAAAAACTAACTCAAACAAAGCATGATGATCATCCACCACAATATGAAACTTCTATATCTCCACCAAAACAAAAACAAGAACATACAATGAACATTCTCAGGATTAACTTGGATGATGATGATGATATTGCTAAGATTGATGAAGAAGTGCATAATGAATTGAATTTATTATTTTCCACTTCAGTGAATTTAAATGGGGGAAAATGTGATGATCCTCCTAATAAGAGTGACCCACCATGTGTTGAGCCTAGTGATTTTCCTAGTATGACACTTGTCGTTGCCCCTTTGGCTATTTATCTGCCTTCTGTATATGATGAGCAAGATTGGGATGCATACAACCTACTTTAGGTTGGCTCACATATGACATACTTCCTTTTCTTTTTATGTTTTTTGTGATTGCATGTATGCAATGTGATTCCCCATATCATGTTGCTTGTCATGTCTTTATGTTTGTGAGCTTTCTTTGGATGACCCTTGCTACTTCTTTGGTGCAAGGATACAAACGAAGTGAGTTTGTCATGAAATTCTTCTATTTGTATCTCTATTCTTCTATCTATTGTAAACATTATGTTTTCTTTTGTTTTGTGTTTTCCTCTTAGGGACGATGCAAAGCATCGAGACATTTAGGTCTCTTCCATGTTGACCCAAAATCTTTTTTTTCACTCTCTACGTGTCATTCCTCCTTTGTGTTCGATGTTCCACAGGTATTTGGGGAATGTTGATGGTTCCAAGCTCTATTATATCACTATAACAAATACATACATTGACCCCAAATCCATGGATCCCTTATGTGTTATCTTTTCAGATTGCATGTGAGGGAAACTCATCTTCATGAAATGACTTTATTTTAAAACATATCATTGACATACCTTTCCAAATAAGCTCTCATTACCTTTTTATCAATCAAAATTTATCATTTTCTACTTTAACCTAATTTCTCATAGCATGGTGTTTATCAATTCCTTTAAAGTGGGGGCATACATTGGCATTATTTATTTGCACCTTCTAAAGTGAGTTTCATTCTTAGTTTGACATTTTTCTTCACTTTGTTCATAGAAGTTGAGATTTTAGTGCTACATTGGTACATCATTTTTATTCCATGAGTGCCTAGCATAATACAAATTGATAGCCTTGTGAAGCAATTTTATTCCATGAGTTTCTAGCATAATACAACTTTCTAGCCTTGTGAAGAAATTTTATTCCATGAGTGTCTAGCATAATGCAACTTGCCAGTCCATCCTTTTTTTCTTTTTGCATTGGCTTTGACATTGTATGCTTGTGTATCTTGTCTTGCTACACACATCTTACATGCATGTGTGTCCCTTTGTGATTATGTTGGTTTTCCATGGGATCTTAGATCTTGGGGGCTTGCACAATATCCTTGATCTTTGCCATCCTATCTCTCTAACATTTATGCACTTGAACCCCTCTTGAAATATTTGTCTAATTTAGTGTGATTCCAATCATAAGTTCACACTCTCGATAAAGTGGGGGCTAAATGTAGTGTAGGAAATTGTATACCTTTACGATTTCACACTATGTTTGGGTGTCTGAATTTTATTGGACTTAATTAAGCTTCTAATTTTCCAAATTATGCATTCCAAAGTCTTTTTCTTACCATTTTCTGAAAGGGTAACCAACATTAAAAAAATGCAATCAATAATTAAATCACCTTGAAATATGTGTGTCCTGGACATATATTCTAGGACCCATTCGCCCCCCCTTTAAGTGCCAATACCCATTTTAAAATATGTTTTTGGCGACATTTTAATGATTCAACTTCTAGGTGTAACTGTCGAATTTTGGAATATAATTTTTGATAAATTAGATAAACACCTATAAATACATAGTCTTTATCATTTCAAATCTAAGCAATATTGGAACACACTTTATGAGATCAATCCTATGAGAAAATATTATTGTCAAGAGATTTTAAGAATAGATTTATCAATCATTTACAACAACAATCAAGATCCTAACATCATGTTCAAGTTTATGTGTGTTCATGTCATCTTGTGAAGGCTAATATGCATTGTTGATCCTAAAGAATCCAAGAATTTAAAGTATCCAAATCTATCAAGACAAGCAAGATCCAATTCTTTGGAGTGATGTGTTTGTCTTTAGTCCTCTAAGGGAAGCCATTAAAGGGTGGTGAGTTGTAGCAAGCATTGTTCATTCATCATTTCCTTCTCCTTTTTCATTTATCTTTCTATCAAGGTTCAATTACCAAACTAGGGTTTGACTAAGAAAAAACCCCATTCAAACAATTTTTTTTCCCTCTTTGTGCATGTGTAGATTACAAGTTGAAGAAGATTGAAGAGATCTCAAAGAAGCAATTTTGCATTGTTGCACAAGTTGTCATCATTATTGTCATGTCATGGAAACTAAGTTACAAAATTTATTTTTGTCACTCTGACAATGGGACTTGTGTCAAATATAAGCCAAGATCCAACATTTGAGGACTATCAAATGTTATTTTCGAAGCCCTAACCAATATCCATTCACCCATGGGCGAAATAGTACTATAGTAGGTCTCAAAAATAGCTTTTGGTGAAAGGTACATGCTATCATATCATTTTCAGATCTACCTACAAACTATCATTTCTATTTTTTTAGTTTTAGGAATTTAAATTTTATGTATTAGGTCTTATTGTTCAATTAGTTTGAGTACTTCTAATCATTTTAGTTTAGTTTTAGATCTTTCCTACTATCCCAAAGACTAAGATCCAGGTCTGATCGACTCACTAGTTAGATTGAAAGTCAATCTTTACACCTTGTGATCTCTTTCCTAATAGAATACCTAGGGAAAGGCCGCCATTAAGATCCCTATAGGTTCTATACACATTTAGAATGCTTTAGAACCCTTGGATATCCCTTTCCCCACATTTTAGTTACAAAGGCTTGGTAATAGCATTGGTTTTGATTGTAGGACAATGATGATTGTATGTGATAGTTAGAGTGCTATTTGTTTGAAGAAAAATCCTATGTATCATGCTCATACTAATAATGTTGATGTTTAATATCAATTTGTGTAAGATATGGTTGAGAATGGTAAGGTCTTGATAGAAAAGGTTGACACTTTAGATAATGTTGTAGATTCTCTTACAAAGCCAATCACCATTGACAAGTTCTGTTGGTCCAGGAAGGCCATGGGCCTTGATCACTATTCTTGATCTTATGTTTTACATCTCTTGGATGTAATTACAATGTATAATGTCAAGTGGGAGAATTTTGGGATAAGGTGACATTAACCTTGTAATCTTATATCATTTTTATGTCTCCACATTCCTTGGAATGTGTTCTAGGGGACATGAGAGAAAATTATTAAATTTTGGTGTTGTAATTATATTTTAAGGAGAGGATTGAATTTCAGTAAAAGGTTGCACATCAAATATGGATAAGGAATCTTGCTTAGGAATCCATAATGGAATATGAAAGTTATTGTATGGGGCACCCAATATTGGAGAAGAAAAGGTGTCCATTGGTGTTCCATCGTGGAGCAGAAATGTCATCAAAGCATCTGGAAAGAAAGGAGTTGGATAGGCTATGGGCTAGGTGCCCATGTGGGAGTCTTGAATTTCTATTTTATATATTATTTGTATTTTTTATATCCAATAAGAGGGGCATGGATTTTTATAGGTGGTTTTGTACCTCTTGTTTTGGTTTACCATTTGTGGTTTTACCTCCCACAATTTCTATAAATTGGAGCCATGGGATGGTAGTTTTATATTGAGTTCTTGTAGGTAATAGGGTGTTTTCGAGCTGACCTGAGATCAATAGTGAATTGCATTATTGTGTACTCTCATTTAAATATTAATAATATACTTTCCATCTTTTCTCATGTGGATTTTTTTCCCGAAAGGGTTTCCCCACATAAATTTGGTGTCACGTTTTGTTTTGTTTTTTATATAATGTGATGTATGTTGCAATCACATGTTTAAATATGTTATATTAATATGATTTTCAGATATAAATTCACTTGCATAAGTTCATATTATAGTGTTCCTTCACCTTTTTTTCAACATTAGTGAGAACACACTAAACTAGATTAAACTAAAATATGTTTATATTGAGTTTTGAGTGTGTTAAGTAGATGGAGGAATGAAATTGTAAGCATAAAAATTCCTTACCCATTGAGCAATAGAGCCTCTAAGTTCATACAAAAGTATAATAATTATAACCAAAGGTGATACCTTAATCAAGATAGTACACAATACTATACCTTTCAAAATGCACAAGCAAGTTGGGCTCTACACATAAATAAATAAAAAAATCATATAATATTAAATGAGTATACTTAATAATCCATGAGTATACACATACATTTTCTTTATTATTTTTAGAAGATACCTCACATAAGCTTTACAACGATTTATTAGTCATTTGGTTGGAAAATCAATCAACACATGCCAATAAATATATATAATACACAAGGAGACACACAAATAAGGTCAATTATATCTTTAATCATTTGGTCCATGTGTGCTATTACAAGCTGAGCATGAACCTATATTATTACAATAAAAATATACAATACCCAAATTTAAAAAATTTAAAGCTTAGGGTTTTGCTACATGATTTTTTCTCTTTTATATCCTCATTTATTTTACCCTTTTCCATCCTCTTTAATAAGAAAATTTTGGTCTTTAATACCATGAAAGAGAGATGCCATATTTGTAATACATTGTATGATCCACAATGGATATATTTCTTAGGCATCATTTTCATTAATGGTTCCTACAAAATGTCCTTTTAAGATATTTTGACATTTAGAAATGTAAAAAATATTCTCTATGCCCTTTCCATGCCTTTTAGCGTTAATGGTTCTTTGATTTGAGTGCAAGGATGAGAAAATTTCTTAAAAAATAATTTAAAATAGTAGCTTAGAGATAATGTATTAGTCATCAAGTTCAACAATAATAAACTCAAAATTAAATAAGGCATCCACCTTTTTTAATTCATTTTTCCCATCAATTCCATTTTTTTTTATAGAAATATAGTTTTTTTGGGTGCCAACAGGTTAAATATAGTGGTTGTAGAACCAAAATAGCTCATTAAAAGAATTTCAGGTTGTTCTGGAGGGTAGATGGGTCATATAGAGAAATGGTTAGAAAATCGATTTGAATTAGATGGAAGTGTAGTAAGGGTTGGATTCTCATAAGCCAAGTGTAATGGGAAAATCTAGAAAAAGAGTGCAGAATGGAGGGGTCATTTTAATTGAAGGATGTTCAATAGGAGGTCAAATTCCCACAAAAGGAGGTGGAAAAAATATGGTGAAGTGAAGTGCATATAGAAGGTGAGGTTTAGATGGGGAAGGAATATCTGTAAGGTGAAAGGGAAATGATTTAGTTTGACATCATGGTTGAAGGAGAGGTTTCTTAGCGAATGGTTCTGTAAAAAGGTGTGGGAATAATATATGTATATGGGAGTGACATCAATAATGGAGGGGCTATGGGAAAATTCATATAAATCAAATGTGGAGCTCAATTAGAAGGTGTAGATGGAGGGGGAAGTTCCATAATGAGGAATCAAGGTGATGTAGAGATGTCATTAGGATAATGTTAAAGCCGAGTGAGAAAATACCAAGGCATTGAAGGGCTTGGAAAAGTTTCATGTGAAAGTGTAGTTCAAATAGAGGCTAGGGTTTCAAAAAAGGAAGTAACGTTTGTTGAGATTTATATTAGAAGTGCACTTATGAAGAGAAGGTAAAAGTGCACTTCACATGAGGGTTGAATCTTTTCAAAGGGGAATACTTGTAAGAATAGTTTTGTAAGGAAGCAAGGAAGAAGTGGATTGTGGAACCAAAAGTGAACAGAAAGGTGAAGTTCACTTGAATATGGAATTCCCACAAAGTAAAGGTAGGATGATAATTTCTGTAAAGGAAAGGGATTTTGGGAAAAGGAAAGTGAAGTGAACATGGGTGGTAGAAAAGGTGAAGTGCATATGGGAGGGAGATGGTACTTAGGAATGAGAAAGTTTGAAGGCCCAAAATAAATAAAGGGCTAATAAAAGGAATCCGAATAGGAATTGGGGTTAGAGATGCAAGGGAATTGATATGAGTGGAAAGATAATTCTTACACCTAATGACATAAATATTTCTAAGGCATAAATTAACCTTTTTAGACTTGGTATGGATGGAATGAAATCTATGACAAACTGATAGTCCAACAAAACCAACAATTAGATAAATTTTGATATGGGTGTGAACATGATGTTAGGATCATTAGGAAGGGTACGAAAGGAGGATGAAGGATAATAACCCAATAGAATTGAGGGGAAGTGAAGATGACAAGGGTGGCTTACCAAGATTGAAATATCTAAAATTCTAAAACTCTGACAACTTATAGAACTTAAGGAAATTAACTCTACAACTTCAACACATAATTTTTGGGTACTTTTAATAGATATTGAAGCAAGATGAATACATAGGGACATAACTGAGTAGACTTGGGAGAATTTTTAATAAAGGAAAAATCTACTTATGCTTTCTTAGATCAATTATTAAAGGTAAGTTTTCATAGCCAACATAACAAAACTCATAGAACTTAAGGAAATTACCTCTAAAACTTCAACACTTAGAAATTTTTGGGACTTTTACTAGATATTGAAGCATGATGAACACATAGGGGACATAACTGGGTAGACTTGGTTAAATTTTTAATGAAGGAAAAATCCACTTATACTTTCTCATATCAATTATGAAAGGTAGGTTTACACAAAGCCAACATAACACATGAAAAAACATAGCCAAGTCTACAAGTTTTGAGGCTTACAAAGCTAGGCTCCAACAAGTTCCCTAATTACTAAATCTTATCTAGATGCACGATCATTTGGTTCATTTTTCACTGGATTAATATCTATAGGATGATTTGGCTCCACTATATATAGTCCATATTTTCCTACCTTACTTAAAGTTCATTGAATGTTTGCTCAAAAATATTTATCTTATCTCTTTGTTCAATTAGCAAGTTGATTATACGCTTTGAGGACAAAACAAATTTTGAATTGGAAGTTGGGAGAGAAGCTAGAGGTGGCTCTGGGATTGATGGAAGGCTTTGAACAAGTAATGATCAATCATATCTTGAGGGAAGGGAATACTGATGTTGATCTCCTATCTAATATGGGTGTGGTTGGTCTTGATAGAAAAGTGATTGGAAATTCTATGGTGTAAAGTTAGTGGGAAGATGGGAGGGTGGCTCTCCAAGCTAGTGAAGGGATTCTAATGGGCCGTGGTGAGTGGAATCTATGTAAGGGTGCTTAATGCGGAGGTGGAAGATGAAGGCTTCGTAGAGAGAAAGGGTGGAGAGGTCACTTAAGCCGAGTACAAACATTAATGGATGTCAGGTTAAGAATGTTTTTAATGAAGGCTTCGTATGCGAAGAAGGGTTTACAGGATGAAATTTCTATTGCAAGAAAAACTTACTTGGTAATGATTCCTCATTCGTGTGATAATAATATTGCTAGGCAAGCATGGGATTTATTAATGAGTGGAGGTGATAGTATGTACAGAGTAATAATGCATTCTTGGTGATTGTTGCTTTGTTAATGGTGGTGGTCATTTGGTGGTCATAGCTCAGCTCTTGCTATCATTTGTGGGTGATAATGAATTTGTGCTCAAAGTTTATCATTGAAGTCTCGATGGAGGGTTTGGTGTGGTTTGGTACGAACACTCCAATCTCTTTGAAGGTGATGTTGAGGTAGGAAACATTTCAAGAGATAAAGGTCCAGAGGTTAAAGTGAATTTTTCTCAACATTGACCCTCTCACAGTTGCGGCAATCAAAATGATTCTGGGAACTGGTCATCTTGAGTGAAAGGAGTATGGGAGGGACAATGCACATGTTTCCTCGAGGTTTTTGGCCACTTTACTCGAAAACCGTGTTCCTAAGGTGGAGGTGAAGGAGATGTTTGTGAGGCTATTTAGGAAGGATTTGATAGGTAGTGTGGAGGAGGTTTTGAAGGAAAAAAATTTAGGCACTAGGATCCCACATCCAAATGATTTGGAGCTCTTGCAAACGACCGATGAGGCTATTAAGTTTTATCCCTTCCTCTTGGACTTGAGTGGGACGACTCTCATGCACCATCAGATGATTGTGGTTGTTGCAATGGAGTATCTAAAGAAAATGCTTGGTTTAATGGCCGTTGGAGGCTTCAAATGGATTTGGGACTTTGAGTCCTTTGCAAAGCTTAATGGATTCTTGTAATTTGTGTGGTCTTTGGTTTTTTTGAAATTTTCAGTAGTTGATATGTCTGTATGTGGCTGGAATGAGTTGGGGTTTTTTGGTTCTGATAGTGGAATCATCAATTTTGAAAATTTTACTATCATGATCAAATTATTAGTGAAGGTTATATGGGGTCTAGTCATCTTAGGGTGAAGTCGAAGCATTGGTTATCTCTTGCTTAGCAGATGGTTGTATGATTTTTTTCTAAATTAAGAAAAAACTCTTACATATCAATTTTTTTTTGCTAAGTTGATTATGGCCTCAATTATTTTACTATCATTATTTTTTACTAGTGTTTCCTATTGCCCATTAATATACCTTATTTGAGCATGAACAATGTTAGCACAAGATGATCTAGTTCTTTCCATTTAAGTGTTGGAAATATAAGGGCAGACAATTGAGAGGGGGGGTGAATCAGTTGTCACAAAAATTAAAAACTTATCCAACTTATTAAATTTATTCTTAGATCTGATTATTAACCATGAAAACAAAAATCATCAACACATCAGAAACACACATAACACCAAGATTTTTTACATGGAAACCCTGTTAGGGGAAAAACCACGGTGGAGGTCAATCCAGAAGATTATACCCTATTAAAAGTATAGTGAAGATGAAATATGGGGAATGCACATGCATTAAGGAGAACTTCCTAGACCTCACTGCTCAATTACAAAGGAAGACACTCTATCTTACAAAGATATTTGGATTACAACCATCTAGATTTTGAACTGAGAAAATAACATCTACTAATCCCTGATTACAGTCCCAATTAAGCACATGAACACTTCTCCACTCTTCTCCACTCTTCTTCACACTCTTCTCTACCTTAAAATGATTTAGAACATTATTCATGCACACACACATTTGACATACTTCAAATGAAATGAACAATCACTTATATATATCCACATCATGAAATTTCATCCCTTCATGTCAGCCACAAAGAAATTTTAAAATGAATATAAACTGTCAGCCCAAAACATTAAATAGTATCAATGCGAATCAACCAAGGTTGGACAAAACTTAGTGAGGACCCAAAAAAATATCTCCAACACGAAAACACTTCAATTAATTTCTCCTCGAAGATCCACAACACGCTACAAACACTATGTTAGCCAAGAACAAGAAAAACATGAATACGCAAGAGAAAATCGCCAACCACGAGCACAACGATCAATGCAGATGTGTGAAAAAGACAGAGCATGATATAGAAACATCCACAAGAATCATGAATCACAAGAGAAGCATCTAAAACAACTGCACTAACTGAAATAGCCTCATCTTCAATTAGGAACACCAACTGAAGAAAAAAAAACTGTTAGAATGCAAATCTTCATAACTCGATCAATCTTCATGCGGATCTCTAAAAATTGATGTGGATAAAATAGATACACTCAGAAAAAAACCCTTTAGTCCACAACCTTTGATCAACAACATACAAAAATAACTAAATACTGAACTTCACTTCACCACTGACAACTTGCAACTCATTTATTACAATTTTCTCAATATCCTCAACATATACAACTTCAAATGAATTTATGCTAATAGTGTTGACATCAATGAAAACCACATATTAGCAACACAACCACAACATCCAACAATCTCCCCCTTTGGCATTGATTGCAACACATGTTGTGAAAAACACCATCAACACAACTAACTCCTACTTAGAATTTGACTCATCTTCTCCTCAACACTTTCACATAATATTTCTCCCCATAAGGCTCTTCTCCTTAGATAATCACCAATTTTTCACATGACTCTTCTCCCCCTTTGACATCAATGAAAAATATCTCTAAGCTTTGAACCACACATCTGAACCATTTGACTACTCCCCCTAAGTAGCAGCCACCACAACATCAATCCGAAACAAGATATGATTATGAAATGCATGGGATAATGCAATGCAATGCATCCTTAGTTCTAATTAGGAGGGGTAATCACCCCTAAATTCCCTTTGAGATAATCAAAAGTATCCTTAGGCAACAACTTGGTAAAAATGTCTGCAATCTGCTCCTTAGTAGGCACATACTCCAATCTGACTTCCTTTTCACTTACCTTCTCCCTCAAAAAGTGAAACTTGATAGATATATGCTTTGTTTTTTAATGCAACACTAGATTCTTGGAAATGTTAATAGCACTTGAGTTATCATAGAATATAGCAATAGGCTCATCATATATAATTCTAATATCCTTCAACATCTGTTTCATCCATAGGACTTGAGTACAATTGTTAGAAACGATAATGTATTCGACCTCTGTAGTAGACAAGGAAATTGCATTCTCCTTCTTGCTTAACCATGAAATTAGCTTCTTACCCAAGAAAAATGCTCCACCACTAGTAATTTTTCTGTCATTCACATCTCCTGCCCAGTCAGTATTAGTAAAGGCACTCAAGGTAAGATCATCATCTTTAGGATACCATATGCCAAGATCAATAGTTCCCTTCAAGTATTTGAAAATTCTCTTCACAACAGTCACATGGGATTCCTTTGGATTAGCTTGAAATATTGGAACAATACATACAACATTCATGATATCAGGCCTAGTTTAAGTTAAATACAACAATCCACCAATCGTTGATCTGTATCTTATCTAATTTTCTTTTGGAGAATCATCTTCTATTGTCAACTTGCATCCAATCACCATGGGTGTACCAATTGGCTTTGAATCTTCCATACCAAACTTCTTCAACAATTCCTTCACATACTTGGACTAAGATATAAAAATCCCTTTATCTAACTGAATAATTTGCAATTCCAAAAATAATTTCATCTCACCAATCATAGACATCTGAAATTCATTCTACATTTCAATAGAAAACTTCATGCAAAAACCATCATCTCCTCCAAAAATGACATCATCAACAAAGACTTCAACTTTATTATGATCAATCTTGAAATATATATTACTATCAGCAGTACCGTTGTTAAATCCAAGCTTCAACAAATACTTGTCCAATCTTGCATACCATGCTCTAGGGGCTTGCTTGAGTCCATATAATGCTTTCTTTAACCGACACACCATATCTTCTTTATCAGTCAACTGGAATCCATTAGGTTTCTCAACATACAATTCTTCTAATTCACCATTTAGAAAAAATGATTTGACATCCATCTAATAAACTTTGTAGTTCTTGTGAGTAGCATAGGCATGGAATAATCTTACAGCTTCAATTCTAGCAATAGGGGAAAAAGTCTCTTCAAAATCAATTCCTTCCATTTGTGAATATCCTTTACATAGCAGTCTTGCTGTGTTTCTAACCACTTCACCTTGCTCATTTAGTTTGTTTCTAAAGACCCATTTGGTTCCAATTACATTCTTGTCCTTAGGTCTAGGAATAAGAATCCATGTATCATTCTTTTCAATCTATTTTAACTCTTCTTTCATTGCTTCAACCCAATGCTCATATTTACATGCTTCATTCACACTAGTAGGCTCAGTCTTTGATATCAAGCAATACTCTTCTGAAATATTTCTCCTAGTTTGGACACCTTTGTTCTTATCACCTATAATCTGATCTTTTGAATGATTCAATCTTACATACCTTAGAGTCTTCTTAGGATGTTCTTCAACTTCAAGATCTTCTAATCTCTCTTATGCTCTTTTACTAGTTTCTCCTTCTTCTTCATTTTCTTGATTTACCAGATTGATTTTCACTTGATTTGTAGTCTGAACTTCCTTTCATTTGTTTGTATTGTCATCTTGATCATCAAAGTCATATCTACAGGTTCTGGATAGTGTACCTGAGTCTTCATCAACCTTGACATTTCACTTTCAACCATTTTATTCAATCTTTTATTGTAACAACAGTAGGCCTTAATTTTAGTAGAATAACCCAAAATAATACCTTCATCACTCCTAGCATCAAACTTTCCTATGTCTTCATCTCTCTTAATATAACATTTGCTTCCAAATATTTTGAAGTATTTAACAGTAGGATTTTGACTAGTCCATAGCTCAAAAGGGGTCTTACCAGTATCACCTTTGATTTGTACCTGGTTGAGTGTGTACACAGTAGTGCTCACAACTTCTCTCCAATAGATATGAGGAACATTTCCTTCCAACATCATAGTTCTAGCAACATCTTCAATTGTTTTGTTCTTCCTTTCCGCAACTTCATTTTGTTGAGGGGTCCATGATGCAGATAATTGTCTCTTTATTCCATGTTCTTCACAAAAAGTATTAAATTCACCCAAAGTGAATTCACCACCTCTATATGATCTCAAACATTTAACCTTCAAACCTATCTCTGTCTAAACCATAGCTTTAAATATTTTGAACTTTTCAAGTGCCTCAGATTTCTCCCTTAAGAAAGTAACCCATACCATTCTAGAATAATCATCAATGAGTAACATGAAATACCTGTAACCTTGTAAACTTCTAACCTTAGAGGGACCGCATAAATCAATATGCACAAGCTCTAACAATTCATTTGAACAATGCTTTTTACTCTGAAATGAAATCCTGGTTTGCTTTCCCAATTGACATTCCTTGCATAATGCATTAGTAGGTTTCACCAACTTAGGTAGATCTCTTACAGCCTTAGTGGAACTTATCTTAACAATATTATCAAAGTTAACATGACACAACCTCCTATTCCATAACCAACTTTCATCAACTTGAGCAATCAAACAACTTTTACTAGCAGCACTCAAGTGAAAGATATTACCTTTTGTTTTTGTACCTGAGGCAATTTCATTTCCAAAACTCAATATTTTGCACTTTCCATCCTTGAACTGAAGATTGTATCCCTTATCAACCATTTGACCAACACTCAAAATATTATGCTTCAAGCCTTCCACATATAGAGCATCATTAGTATTATGCTTACAATCAAGAGAAATACAACCTCTTCCATGGATCACACCAGCTGTATTATCACCAAATCTCACAACACCACCATCATACTTTTCCAAGCTTACAAACTTACTTTTGTCTCCATTCATATGATGTGAACATCCACTTTCAATTACCTATTCATCTTTCTCTTCAACTCGAGCAGCTAGGGATTTCTCCACATTTGCACAACTAATAGATTTAGTAGATATAGGATTATTTTCTTTGATAGCAATAAATAGCCATTCATCATCACTTCTATGTGCTTTATCAAATTCATCATCTGTCACGCCTTCATCAACAACATAGTAACACTTCTTCTAAAATCTAGGCTTGTTATGTCTTGGTTTAGCAGATCTTTCCAGACACCTTGATGCAAAATGTCCTATCTTATTGCAAGAAAAACATTTAAGAGAAAATTTTCCTTCATAGTTACCTTTTCCTCTTGGTATTGTTTTGACAATAAGTGCTTCCAACTCTTCTAGCTCTCTTTCTTCTTCTTCAATTTTTCTTATTTCATCTTCATACTTGAATGTATTCCTAAATGAACTTTCACCTGGATCATATCTCTGTCTATCTTTTTCGGAAGTGGTAGCCTTAAATGCAGATTCAACCTTAGTAAGGGTATCACCAAATTCACTGAAATCAAAAGCAGTCAGCTTACCAACCAACATATCTTTGGTTATGTTTGTTACAGTCTGGAGCTCTTTAATAGCACTAGCTTTGACTTTGTAAGAATTAGGCAAGGATCTAAGCACTTTAGCAACAATATTAGATTCATCTATCTTTCCACCAACACATCTAATACCACACACAAGTTCATTCACTCTTTGCATGAAAGTATTAATGTTCTCATCATCACCCATTCTTAACCTTTCATATTTCCCTTTCAAACTTTGCAACTCAACAATCTTCACATTAGCATCACCTTCATACAAGGTTTCCAACTTTTTCTAGATCTAATGAGTAGTCTTTAGATCCATAACATTTGTCATCTTAGAATCAGTCAAAGCACTCAACAAAGCTTCCTTAGCCCAAATATTATACTTAGCATATGTACTATTTGGTGGAAGAGAATACCTATTACTTGTAATGCTCTAGTAGGGTTCACCAATGCATCTCAAATGGCACTCCATTCATGTTTTTGACAAAGAATAATTTTTTCCATCAAATCTTAGACTATCCTTCTTGTAACTTGCCATCCTAGATCACCTTAAGCTGTTAAACTTCTTCCAAGGAACCTGTTTTGATACCAATTATTGGCAATACAAGGGAAAACAACTGAGAGGGGGGGGGATGAATCAGTTGTCACAAAAATTCAAAACTTATCCAACTTATTAACCTTATTCTCATATCAAATTATTAACCATGAAAGCATAAATCATCAACACATCAGAAACACACATAACACCAAGATTTTTTATGTGAAAACCCTATTAGGGGAAAAACCATGGTGGAGGTCATCCCACAAGATTATACCCTGTTAAAAGTATAATGAAGATGAAATATGGGGAATGCACATGAATTTAGGTACACTTCCTAGAGCTCACTACTCAATTACAAAGGAAGACACACTGTCTTACAAAGAGATTCATATTACAACCATTGTGATTTTGAACTGAGAAAATAACATCTACTAATTCTTGATTACAGTTCCAATTAAGCACATGAACACTTATCCACTCTTCTTCACTCTTCTTCACACTCTGCTCTGCCTTCAAATGATTTAGAATATTATTCACACACACACACACACATTCGACATACTTCAAATGAAATGAACAATCACTTATATATATCTGCAACATGAAACTTCATCCCTTCATGTCGGCCATAAAGAAATAATAAAATGAATATAAATTGTCAGCCCAAAACATTAAATATTATCAATGCGAATCAACCAAGGTCAGCCACAACTTAGTGATGACCCAAAACAACATCTCCAACATGAAAACACTTCAATTAATTTCTCCTCGAAGATCCACAACACGCTACAAACACTATGTAGACCAAGAACAAGAAAAACATGAATACGCAAGAGAAAACACCAACCACGAGCACAACGATCAATGTGGATGTGCAACAAGGATAGAGAATGATATAGAAACATCCACAAGCATCATGAATCACAAGAGAAGCATCCACAAAAATTACACTAACTAAAATAGCCTCATCTTCAATCAGGAACACCAATTGAAGAAAAAAATAAATTGTCAGAATGAAAATCTTCATAACTTGATCAAATCTTCATGCGGATCTTTGAAACTCAACGTGGATAAACTAGATACACTTAGCAACAAACTCTTTAGTCCACAACCTCTAACCAACAATGTACAAAAATAACCGACATACTGAACTTCACTTCACCACTGACAACCTACAACTCATTTATTACAATTTTCTCAATATCCTCGACATATACAACTTCAAATGAATTCATGCTAACAGTGTTGACATCAATGACAACCACATATCAGAAACACAATCACAACATCCAACATTAAGGTTTCTTGAAACCATACTTATTAATTAATATTTGATCATAGAAAATTCCAACAATGTGTATTTTATTTTCTATTGACTATCATAATTATTTTCCAATTTTATGTAAGTCATAGAAAGGTCAAGCCTACCTTCTAAACCCAAGACTTTGAAACCAATTTTTTTTTGGATTAGGGTGTCTCAACCTTAGATTCCGAGCATATAAATGTTATTATTTGATGTATTTATTTATTTCATAATGTTTATTTTCCTACCAAATATGTATTCACTTTGTGGATTTTTCAATGATGTGGAATCCTATATGGAAGGTGACATGTAAGAGTTGTACTGTATATTTGTGGAGGTAGGTGTCTACTTTGGAGGACCTATATTATAGGCTAGATTGATAGAATTTGTCATAAGTTTCTATGTTGTGAACTATGCCTTATGATACTTTCCATGACAATCTATGATAGTTGTAAGAGTCAACTATGACAACCTACTATGATTGACTATGATAGGTGGGACCCATGTAATGAGGGTGCCTACACATGCAAGGAATTTGTATGCATGCAGGCTCATTGCATGTACAATGATGGATAATTTCAAGGAGATAGGTTTCAAAAATAGAAGATTGCCTTAGTTATGAGTTTTGATTATGAAAACATATCATAATGAACTCATATTCACAATTAACTGTGGATTTTAATTTTGAAAAGTTTTTTCATCTTCTCTTCATGTTGAAAGGCTATAAATACTTGGTGCCTTAGTTTTTCATGCTGATAGGTTGGAGATTGTTGACATGTCATTCTGTTGCTAGAATTGCTAGAATTTTGTCATAGTGTGAAGAATCCTAAGCATTGCTCTAAGATTGTATTGCAATTGTTGATTTTTGTTGATGATACAAGCTCAACTATGTAAATTGGAGTATGGGTTTTTTATTGAAAGGGTTTTCCCACACAAATATTGTGTTATAGTTTGCATTGTTTTTATGTTGATTAAATTATGGATGTGTATCTTTCTATATTTGTAATTGTATAAGGCCTTAAAAGGAATTTTTTTGTAACTCTCCCCTACTTAGATTAGTGTAGGAAGTTGCTTCAGCTACTCAGATTCCTTTCAGATGGTATTAGAGCATGACCAACCTTGGTTCCTTTGTTGGGTTTGAGTGTATTTTTGAGGTGATTGTTGTTTTAGTGGGAGTTTTAAAAAAGGGTGTTTCATGACCTTGTTGCAAGAAAAGGATGGAAATCACATCCAAAAGAATTTAAATGGAGAAATTTAACAACAAAAACTTTGAGCAATGAAAGTTAAAATGGAGGATATGTTTGTAGACTAAGATTTGTAGGGTGTGACATCTAACAAAAAACCAATTAATACAACCCAAATAGATTGGGATCTAATGGATAAAAAAGAAAAGGGTAGGATAAGACTTTGCTTAGATGATTCCTTTCTCTTGAATGTTTGTGAAGAGAAAACTATTGCATCTTTATGAAAGAAACTTGGAGATGTTTATTAGGATAAATCCTTAGTGAAAAAAGTTATTCTTGAGAAAGAAACTGTATTCTATGAAGATAGAAGATGGAGGATTTGTAGCAGATCACCTGAATGAATTCAAGATGTTGATAGCTCAACTGGGTTTTGTTAGAGATAAGATTGAAAATCAGTATTGTTGCATGCTCTTGTTGTGTTCTTTTCCATACTTGTGGGATCACTTGGTAATGGAAATTGGAAGCACTACCACCTATGCCGAGATGGATGAGGTGGATATTTTATTGTTTTCTGAAGAGATGCAAATAATTTTTTCTAAGATGGCTAAGGAGGCCCTTGTTGTTCATGTAAGATTGAAGGGGAAAGATAAGAAGGAAAATAATTTAAAATAAAAATATCCAAGGAGATCTAAGTCTCTTGGAAAGTTTAAGGCAAAGTATTGGAACTAAAAAAAATATGATCATTTTAGAAAAGAATGCAAGGAAGAGAAGAAGAAGAAAGGAAAAAAGAGTTTCTCAAATTTTAACTATGATGAATCCTCTCAAGATGATGTAGATGCATTTGTTGTATCCTTGGTAACCCGTGCATCAAAGGATATGTGGTTGATAGAATTGGGTTCTTCCTTCCACATGAACTCACATAGAGGTTGGTTCTTGAAGTATGCAAAGTATGATGGTTGGAAGGTGTATTTAGGTGATGACTCTCACTTGAAGATCATTGGTCATGGAAGAGTCAAAATTAGGTTCGCCAATAGAAGAGTGAAGGGGATTGATGGTGTCTTGCATGTCTTGCGTTTGGCACAAAACCTACCTTCTATAAGTAAACTGAATGATTTGGGAGTATATGTTGTTTTCTCAAGTAGAGGATGAAAAATGATGAGAGGGTCTATGGTGTTGGCTAAGGGTGTTCAGATTAGCACCTTGTACAAGTTGGATGCATGCATAGTTTAGTGCAATAGTTCTTTTGATATACCAAAGAAGAGACCTTTGGATTCTTCATCCTCACTATTAGATCATGTAAATAAAAATTCTATAGCAAATACATCTAATGGTCATGCGTTTTGGGTACCTAAGGGTGATCATTACTTAGAAATTAAGCTTCATGCGGAGAAGACAATGTTGTAGCACCGATGACTTGATCATATATCAACGAGAAGGGTCTTAGAGCCTTAAAAAATGAGAGCCTTGTTGAAGGCCTTGATGATATCTCAAGTTCAACTATTGTAAATATTGCGTATATGGAAACAAAATCATGTTTCTTTTTATTCTAGTTCTCATAATTCTTCTGGGGTTTTGGACTATGTTCATGCATATGTGTTTGGTCCTGTGAATGTTCCTTCATTATCAAAATCTATATGTTTTGTTTCTTTCATAGATGACTAGAGTATAAGAACAATTGTTTATTTCCTTAGGAGTAAAGCTAAAGTATTTATCTGGTTCAAGGAGTTTAAAGCCTTGGTTGAAAATTAAACTAGTAGAAAGATTAAGTGTTGGAGGATTGACAATGGCAATGAGTTTCGTTAAGTAAAATTTGACAAGTTTTGTAAAGAACATGGGTTGAAAGACATAAGAAAACTCCATACATCCCACAAGAAAATAGACTTGTGGAAAGGATGAACAAGATGTTGATGGAGAGGGAAAGGAGTATGATGAGTGGTGTTGGCCTTGAAAATAGTTCTAGGTTGAAGTTGTAGCCATTGCTGATATGTGGAGCTTGATCTAAATTGGTGTTTAATTTTTTCCTACTTTACTCAGTGTGTTTTCCTCCCAAATAAATTAACGGGGGAATGAAAGGGGATGAATCCCCTATTATAGGGTTTAGGGGTATTATCTCCTTGGTAGGGGCTCGAGGATGGTACCCACAATGGGGGTTTGGGGGGAAAACCCCTAGAATGGGATACTAAGGTAGCACCCCTAATTGAGGGCTTAGAGGCAACACCTCTGAAAAAAAATAGATTATTTTGTTAAAGGAAATTTTTTTCTCATTTTTATTTGAAATTCAATTATAACAGTTGTAAAAATTTCCAAAAATGAATAGTTTATTGTTGCATGTTGAAAACGAATAGTCACATGTTGAATGACAACAACCAAGGTGTGTAGGGAAATGAATAGTCACATGGTGTTTGGTTTGGTTGTTGCAAGTTACTTAGTTGAGAAGTGACAAGTCATATATACTGACAGATAGAGATAATGCAGGTATTACATTGGGTGCACATAGCACTATGCATAAAAATATAGAGTAGTGGAGATTGTGGATTTAATTGTTGCACACTGCAACTATTGTTGTAGGTTATTATAATATGTAATTTTTGGAAGTAGTTAATATAATGGATAGCTATATCTTTGATGCTTCTTTCCTTTTTGTATAGGGTTTTAGGGACCCTTCAAAACCTGTTTATCACTAATCAAAAAAATATAATGGACTGCTATTTATGGACATATCCCAAGAATAGGGTGAACCACATTGAAACTCTTGTTGTCTCTTTATTTTCTATAAATTATTTCATTCCTTTGTTCTATTTTCATTGTGTTTAATTTAACTTGCATATAACTGGTAATTGAATCCCTTTATTTCCTATTGGAAATTCCTAACCACTACATGTTATCTAATCAATAGATCTCCTTTATCAACTCTTGTTGAAAAGACACTCATGGAGGCATGGTTTGGTAAAAATCCTTCGATGAGACATCTCAAAATTTTTGGTTGTGAAGCTTATGCTCATGTTCTAATTGAGAAGAGGTCTAAGTTGGAGAAAAAGGTAGTTAAATGTATCTTCATCAACTAAAGTGTCAGTGTGAAGGGGTAAAAGCTTTGGGATCTAGTGGCCCAAAAGGATTTGTATATCAAAAGTGTAATTTTTAGAGAGATGAAACCTTGCACTATTGAGTGGCAACCAAAGAGAGAGGAGAAATTGAAGGAGGTAGTTCAGATTCCACCTACTTTGATGAAAGGTGACCTACACACTCTTGTTGGACCTAATGATGAGAGCTCAAGCAACTTTGAAAGTTTTGAAGAAGAAGAACCTCAACCTCAACAAGTTAGGAGGTTTACATGTGTTAGGTAGAAACCAAAAAGGTTTGGTTATTCCTTGTTGGATTCCAATTTTATTTTTTCTTTGATTGCTAATACTGATGAGCCTAGGGTTGTTAGAGAGGCTATGGGTATGAATGATGCATATTCCTGGATGAAATCCAAGGATGAGGAGATGGTTGCATTGAAGAAAAATAAGATTTGGGATATTGCACTTGATGGAAACAAACCCATTGGTTGTAAATGGGTGTTCAAGAAGAAGTGTGCTCCTAATGGTAGTGTTAAGAAGCATAAGGCATAGTTGGCCACTAAGGGATATTCTTAGGTGGAGGGAATTGACTATGGTGAGATATTCTCTTGTTACAAAGCTGGAATCTATCTAGTTCCTATTATCACTTGGAGCAACGTATGATTTAGACTACATTCCTTCACGGTGACTTGGATAAAGAGATTTATATGTCACAACCAAATAATTTTATGGTTAAAGGTAAAAAAAAATGGTTTACAAACTGAAAAATTCTCTATATGGTTTGAAATGGTCTCCTAGAATGTGATACCAAAAGTTTGATACTATGTGTCATCATTGAGATTTTTGAGATCTAAATCTGACCATTGTGTGTATTAAAAATCTAATAATGGTCACATTCTCATTATTATTTTATATGTAGATGATATGTTATTGATTGAGAATGGTAAAATCATGATTTCAAATTTGAAGTCTTAGTTGTTAAAATAGGAGATGAAAGATCTAGGTGCAACTAGGTATATTATAGGAATAGAAATTAGGAGATACAAAGCTCATATAAATATTTTGTTAAGCTAGAATAAGCATGTGAACTCAGTGTCCAAGAGATTCAACATGAAAAAATTTAGATAGTTAGTTATTCATGTGATGTAGGGGATGAAGATTTTTGTGAATGATTGTCCAAAATATCCTATTGAGATAGAGGACATGACCAAAGTATCATGTACAATTTTTTTTGGAAATTTGATGTATGCTATGGTTTGTATGAGGCCAAACATTAACCAAGAAGTGTGATTCCTTAGTCGGTTTATGGCTAATCTTAGATAGGTACATTGGGATGCAATGAAGAGAGTGTTTAGGTACTTGTGGGCTACTTTGAAGTATTCCCTATTTTTTCATGGTTATCCTACTAGACCTCAATATTTAGTGAGTATTCATGGATATGTGGATTTTTATTGGGTAGGTGATTTGAAAGTAGAAGATCCACTAGTGGTTATGTGTTTATGATGTTTGGCGGTGCTACTAGTTGGGTGAGTAAGCGACAGACTATAGTTGCTTTGTCCATGATAGAAGCAAAGAACATGGAAGCTACTTATGCTTGTAAGGAAGCCATTTGGCTTAAGATATTGTGTTTTGATATTGGTTTAGATACAAGATACATTACTATTTGTTGAAAAATTCAGAGTGTCATTTTCTTAGCAAAGAATCTTACTTTCCATGTTAAAACAAAGCACATTGATGTTTAGTTTCATTTTGTTAATGATATGGTAGAAGATGGAAAGGTGAATTTGGATAAGGTTGACACTTTGGTGAATGTTGCAAATATACTAACAAAACCAATGAGAATAAAGAAGTTTAGGTGGTTTTTTGATTCCATGGGCCTTGGGGTCTTGAGTAGTTGATTTCAAATGATTCTTGACAAGTCTTTGACAAGTGGGAGAATGTTGGGATTAGGGTGTCTCAACCTTAGAGTCCTAGAATATAAATGTTATTATTTGATGTATTTATTTATTTCATAATGTTTATTTGCCTAGAAAATATGTAGTCACTTTGTGGGAACCACTGGTAATGTGGCATCCTATATGGAAGTTGACATGTAAGAGTTCAAGCAATAGTTGTGGAGGTAGGCATCCACTTTGGAGGACCTATATTCTATACTAGATTAATGGCATTTGTCATAATTTTCTAAGTTGTACACTATGACAAATTATGACACTTGCTATAACAACCTATGACATTAGTAAGAGTTAGCTATGACAACCTGCTATGCCAATTTATGATTGACTATGATAGGTGGGACCCATGTGATGAGGGCGCCTACACACGCAATACATTTACATAGATACAAGATCATTGCATGTACAATGGTGGCTAATTTTGATGATCCAGGTTCTGGAAATGGAAGATTGCTTTAGTTACAAGTTTTGATTATGATAACATGTCATAATGAACTCATGTTAACACTTGGGCATTTATTTTTGTTTTTACAAGTTTTACCACACTCTCTTCATGTTGAAATGCTATAAATACTTTGTGTCTTAGTGGATTTTCATGCTGATAGGTTGAAGATTATTGACATGCCGTTATGCTGCCAAAATTGCTCTAGAATTCTACCATAATTTGAATAATCCTAAGCATTTCTCTGAGATTGTATTGTAATTTTTTATTGTTGTTGATAATAAAATTTGAGTTGTGTGTTTTGGAGTGTGGGTTTTTTCCCGAATGGGTTTCCCATGTAAACACTGTGTTATGGTTTGCATTGTTTAAATATGTTGTTTAAATTTTGAATGTGTATCTTTTTGTATCTGTAATTGTATAAGTTGTTAAATGATTTTTTTTTGTAACTCTCCCCTACTTATATTAGTGTAGGAAGTTTATTTCACTACCCAAATTTCTTTCAAATGTAACTATCCACTAATTATATAAAAAATCCACCATTTTTAAAATTTAATTGTAAACTAACCAAGGATTTTATGTGTTCATTCATCTACATGCTTAGGCATTCTTCCCTCCATATGGAATTTTGATTAATCTATACAAGACACATCCATCCATGTGGGATAGGCATCCATCCATATGAGATAGTATTCCTCTATCCATTCGAGATATGAATCTATCCATATAGGATAGGTACATTTCTCTAGCTAGAGACTTTGATTCATTGA
The DNA here is from genome assembly GCA_007258455.2 of Sequoia sempervirens. NCBI lineage: Eukaryota > Viridiplantae > Streptophyta > Pinopsida > Cupressales > Cupressaceae > Sequoia > Sequoia sempervirens. The sequence goes on from VDFB02105785.1 coordinate 367,158,742, forward strand.
GACCAAATAGCCCTTGAATTACTAAATACTACACTTAATAGAAATGCATTGAGGTAATCATCATTTAGGAGTATATGTATCTATAAAAAATAAAGGGCCTGAGTCCCACCTCAAAATTTAGCTCAAAGCCTTGAAGAGTCAAGAAAATCTATCCAGTATTATTTTGTGTATACAATGATTTTTCTTTTAATATTTAGATTTAGTTATTTAAATATTTATCATAAGTTGTTATTCCAATCCTTGAAAATTTATCAACTTTTCTTCTAAAAACCTATATATGAGGAACCTCCTTCATTTACCTAGACAGCTTGTATATTCATATCCATGGGATCAAGGTGTAATATATATGTGATTATATATTCTACTCTAAGTTTGATGTGAACTATTAAGTGTGATAATGCAACCCATTCTAGGGCCCCTTTTCTCAAAACAATTCTGGGTAAAAGCACAAAGTTGTGTCACACTTTATAAAGGAAACGACCAACGCTGATCCAAATTTTAAACTTGAATCACTAAAAAGTGGCATATATGTTTTGAATTTTGAAATGATGTAAACTAGTAAAATATGTATTTTTTAGTATATTTAATTTGTAAAAAAAAAAATTTATTTTAAATTAGTTTTTAATAAATTAACACTATAATTTAGTTGTTGATAAAATGCTGGAAAATGAAGTTGAATGGGATGTCAAACTTTTTATAGTAAATTTTATTATTTTTCTTTTGAATTTTTTGTGTCTATTTATAACTTGAAACTTTAGTGCATGGATATATTTTTTTCCCATTTTGATAAGTATATATTTTTAAATAAATATTAAAATGTGTGTGAATCAAAAAATAGTTGTTTCCATCGGACATCAACTTTCATATTAAATATTTATCTAAAATGGAAAAAAAAACTATACCATCTTGAAATAGATTCTTTTATCTAATGCATCATATTTTTTTCAATTTTTTAAAATAAGTTTTAGTATTTTTCCTTGGCATGATAATCAACCTAATATTTTGTGCTGATAACCTACTTAATATAAATAATAATTAAACTATTGAAATAAATATATTTTTGAAAACTACACTTATGGATCTACAAAAGGGTATTTTTATATTTTAAAAAAAATGTTATTTACATTAGCAAGAGTTATTTAAACCTCAACTTTTTCAAATAATTTTTTTTTTTGGTAAACTGGACTCAAAATGGTGCTCCATATATTTTTAGCCAACAATTTTAGTTGAAAAAGTTGTGGAAGTATCTAACTTAGCTAGAATGAATCTTACTACATCATATGTTTGACCAAAATTGATTTTTAGTTAGAAATACTTAAATTCAATTGTGTTGATAAGTTAGCTGAAAGTGTGACACATCTTTGTGCTTTTACCCTTCCTTTTTGATTGGTAACCACTAAAAAAAAATTAGGTCCAAGAAGTATGGAATTGCTTAAACTAATACTTGTTTTTTAGTATTGTATTTTTAAAGCATATTCCTAAAAATAGAATTTTCCTTAAAAATTATACAATGATGATTTTTTAGCACTAAACTACATTAGTTTATTCTTTTATTTTGTAAGTCTTTCAGTAGTTTGATTATTTAAATAATATTTTTTATTCATTCATATTTAAATAAGGATAATGACACATATATCGTTGTTGGAACTATGTTAGGCTATATATGTAATAGTTCAAGAATGAACATTACTCATAAACATGAACCAAAGGCACCATTTGATACCAAATACAAGAAGGCTTTAGTTTTTATATCGTGTTTAAGTGTTTACATAAAACTTAAAATTAAGTGTTCTAGAATAATCTAAAATCTAATACTAAATAAAATTGTATATAAAATTTCAAAAAGATGAATAAATTTTGAATGCTAATTGTTAAGATAACTCATTGAATTGAAAATAAGGTTAAACTAAATGCTAATGAATATCTATAAAATTTATTCCTATATTTGTCATGAAATAATACAAATTTTATTCATAACAATTTTAAACCATTGTGATTAAAAAATGAAGCAAAGGTATAGGAAGAACTCATTTTCAATCTCAAAGTGAACAAATTTTCATGTGACATTAAATTTAAACAAGTATCTAATAGTTCACATTTAATTTTTTGTTCAAAAAAGCAATTCAACTATCCAATTTGTACTATTAGATACTTGTAGTTGAATTGCTATTTTGAACAAAAAATCAAATGTGAACTATTAGTATCTAATAGTATCTAATAGTGTCTAATTTGTTTGTATTAACTAGATTAGGCTAAGTTATACTAAGAAGAGGTTGATTTCCTTTGTTAATACTTTTACATAGTAATTCTTATAATTCTTCAAAGATTGACAAATAATAAATGCAATACTACATTGTTTAATGAAAATTTGAAAGATAATTCTATTTGTTAAATATTTAGAAAAAAGTTAATCCTATCAACCATTATTCCTTGTTATTATCATCATGTAAGTAGTGTTTTTATTTAATTTTACAATAAAATTGAAAAATATAATTACACTGTATCTACTTACTATTATTATCAATATAGTATATAAGCTTTTTGCCTTTTGCCCATATATATACACACACACATGCACACATACACACACACATATACATATACACACATATACATATACACACATATACATACATATATGTGTGTATGTGTGTGTATACACATATACATATACACACATACACACACACACACGTGTGTGTACTAGGAATACGAAATGAGATTATCTATTTAACTATATTTTTAGAACGCTTAGTTAATTCCATTCGAATTCTATAAATAAGTTTTTAAAATATATTCACCTATTTAATTCATTTTAATGAAATCAAAAAATATTATTGTATTGTGAATCTAATTTAGTTAAAATCATTTATCACTTTATTATATTCTATTTCTATATAAAGATATGAATGCACTACAAACAATATAATAGTTTATTGGTTTCATTCTAATGAAATTAAAAGATATAAATAAAATACTAACACTTTTCTATAAATTGTGAGAATAGTATTTTAGTTAGAAAATACAAAAGATTATATATATAAATTTTAAAATGTAAATATCACTTTACAACTTTGATGATAAAAATAATATTCTAAATTGATACCACATATTTTAAAATATAAAACATTTGATGCTCTTAAGAAGTTGAGACAATACACACTGTTCAAGACCTTACCAAATTTGACATGACTTAGGAGGCCCAACAAATCTACCCACTCCACTGGTTCTAAGATAGACACCAATATATTTTCCCACTAGTTTTAGTGAGGAAAAGATTATGTTAATGCAAAGTCACAACATTTGACTATTTTATATACTTTCAAATCATTTAATAATATAATCTAACCAAGGATTTGTTATTAGCCGATAGGCTATTATAGTGGGGGAACCCCACCAGAATTTCCAGCAGTTTGAGCAGTTTGATGCCGGAAACCTCCCTCAGTCGTACATTTAGCGAAAGGTCTCCCTCAGTCGTACATTTAGCGAAAGGTCTCCGAATAATTAAAATTTATGAGTTACAAATACAGTGCGTATTTTATATCGAGGGCACAGTTTTATTTACTGCATGCATTGGCTTTGTACATCAAACGCATACTTGGAAGGCTGGCTTATGTCACCAGATATGGGTCGAGTGTGCCTGCGCCGTTTCACTCTGTTCCTTGCAATCTCGATGTTTGCTCTGCAATTTATTACACAACCAAACCTTTGTTGCATGCAATAAATGCGATCAATGATAAATAGCTCTCAGCTAGACGGGAATTGCATGCTGCATGTTTGAAGTCTCTGCAGGTAGAATTCTGGCAAACAGTTCATGTGCTTTGTCTATAGTTTCCCTTTCTTGCATACAGGTCTACCAAAGCATTTACAAAGAAAGAGTCCAGCAACGTATTCCTGAGAGGTAGATATTCCTCAATTTTTTTATTTTTTTAAAGTAATCTTGAACAATTTTATTTCATCGGTGTTTGATGTTTTTTCTTGACGCTGTTGCCTCAAATCTGCTTGGCTGGTGGTCAGTTCAAATGCACGCAGTTAAGTAATTAGAATGACTAAAATGTGGTTGATGCGGTTTCTTATGTCACGAAATTTAATTAGATGTTGTGAAAAATAGAGTTTTATTAGTCTATTTTTGTAACAATGAATATATTCCTCAGTACCTGGTGAATGTTTTGATGAACTCTTTTACTTCTCACTGTCGATCTAAAATGAACATTTGGGAGCCTACTTGAGCCACAGAGCACAGTAGCGATTCTCAGAGCTAAACAATTGTAATTTTTGTCTTGTTTGACATGATTTTTCTTCCGAAGAACCTATAAAAGCTCGGTTTATTTATTGTTTAAACTAATACTGATTTGCAGGGTCTGTTAATGAGTTTTGGTTAAGGTTGCACTGTTGTTTGACGTGTTTTCATACGAGGGCCTCAAAATTCTTGCTGCGAGGGTTTTCTCACTGCACCAGTGCTCATAAAAATCTTGGGGACTGCTCTTGTTCCTTCCCAAGTCCCCTGGTGTAGTTGCTGAAAATTTTGATTACAAATATTTAATCATGAAGATTGCTAAGTTAGCCACTGGTCGTGGAGGGATATAAACGACAGAATGTTTGCTTGTATTTTTGGGTTTTTCAATTGTATAATTTGTTGTACCCCCTTGATTTCGTTGGCATGTTAGGGTGTCTCCTTAAAAATTAGGGCCGACTGTCGAAAGGCTCTTCTCAGGAAGCCCTAGAATATTTTCCAATCAATTTTAAATGTGTTCTTACCCTTCTGACAACTTAGCTGTGTCTGTAGAATTTTAGAATATTGACAGTTAGTTTTGAATTCAGAGGCCAAACTTTATTTTATCAGCTTTTAGGTCTTGAGAACCTCCATTCGATAAAGTTTTGGAAGAGAATTTGTCAACTTTTAGTTTAACTTGTTAATTGAACATATTCACAAACATGTGGAAATAAACTCGCATTATTTAGTTACTTGAAGGTAATATGCTTTCTTTGGTTTCCAAACATGCAAGGAGCATAATACCCCTGCTGCGGTGAGATATCAGAAGCCATAAATGAAATAATTGGTGTTATTTTTACAGTGGACAAATAATGGCCCACGTTTCTCTCTGCAGTTATGTTTGTAAACCTACATTGTATTTATTGTTCATTATGGTTGTTGTCTGTTAAATTATTGTATGTATTCATTATTGAAAATAAACCTTTTCTATTTAGACTAATCAATTAGTGCAAGCACCAAAGAATAGACTAATTTAGATTATGGTATTGTGGATATTGAAAATTAAATATTAAATTAGGAAAGTAAATGTATAAGATAAGGTATTTAGTTTTAGGTGTGAAGATGGTGTTCACAATTTTTTGCAAATAAATCTAAATTGAAAGCTAAGTTTTAGGGAGATATTTGTCATTTTAGGAAGAAAAGAAAGTCCCTTAAGCTTTATTTTCAAGAAGGCTATTTCTTTTCCCGATTAAACATCATTTGTTTTGTATATAATAAATAAATCTACTTCTTTCCATGGCCTCTCCTACCCAATGAAAATATTCTTATGGTTTTTTTTGAAAAAAAGATTAAAGAATTAAAACAACACAAATCGCATGTGATTCTTAAGTTAGTTAAAATTGGAAGCTAAATTTTAGGGAGATATTCGTGGTTTTAGGAAGAAAAGAAAATCCCTTAGGCTCTATTTTCAAGAAAGCTATTTCTTTTCCTAAAAATCCCACCAAACTATTAACAAAATCCTAAGTTTAAGTTATTAATGAGATTGGTCAAAGAATAAGTTGTTAATATTTATGAATTAATTTAGCCATCATAAGATATAAATAAAAGAGTAAATAAAAAAAATAGTGATTAAATTACTAATAGGTTTATTTAGCAAGTATTATTTATATGACCTTTCCTACCCAATGAAAATATTCTTATGGTTTTTCTTGAAAAAAAAGATAAAAGAATTAAAACAAGACAAATTGCATGTGATTCTTAAGTTAGTTAAACTTGGAAGCTAAATTTTAGGGAGATATTCGTGGTTTTAGGAAGAAAAGAAAATCCCTTAGGCTCTATTTTCAAGAAAGCTATTTCTTTTCCTAAAAATCCCACCAAACTATTAACAAAATCCTAAGTTTAAGTTATTAATGAGATTGGTGAAAGAATAAGTTGTTAATATTAATTAATTAATTTAGCCATCATAAGATATAAATAAAAGAGTAAATAAAAAAAATAGTGATTAAATTACTAATAGGTTTATTTAGCAAGTATTATTTGTTTTAAAATATTAATAATAATTTTGTTAATTCAATTTTAGTAAAGGCAAAGAAGGGATTAAAATGTTTATGTAGTTAAATGTGTTTATTTTATTTTAAATGATCTTTTGGATGAAGTTGGTAAAATGATTTAATTTTTAGGGGCATATTCTATGAGAAGTATTAATCCTTTTATAAAGGAATCTTTTGATAATCGGTTGATGGTAAATATATGTTGAAGGTAAGTAATAAGCTTTATGAATACTAATGGTGGAGGGTAGAGTAACTTACTATTTACAGATGATATAGGGAGGAAACTTGAAATTATGTTGGTAAATTATTTTAGGGTATATAAAAGAAGATAATAATCCTTCAAATTATGTTGGTGTGTAAGACTCAATAAATTGTAGATAATGCAATTGACTTTGAATCTCACTCTAGAAACTAGAAAATATGATTTAACTTGCTATGGCTTGATTATTTTCAATGAAAAAGCTTTCATAATCTTTAGACTTTTCTAAATCAAAACAGTAGTAATAATAATTAACATAATTAAAAAAAATTGAATTTTTTTTTTTGAATGAAACACAATTGAGAATTTATGAAAGGTCAGTTTTACAAGAATTTATATTTTGAATTATCTTGCTAGATTTCATCTTAGATTCAACAACTTTTGTGGTTGGCAATGTAAGCTTCATTTGCTATATCATGGATCGTTACACACTATTAGGAAAAAAAGAGACAATCCAATTAGGTGGCACACCTCATAGGGTTGATTATGGAAAGCAACATAGAATGTAATCGTATGTGTAATATGCTTGTTGTTTGGGTCTTATTGAATACCTATGCCCTTGTTAATGATAACTATTTTTAATATTAAGGTTGCTATTTTGAATTGTAGTTTCAGGATATGGCTAATGCACAGGCACCTCAAGATGTTATTACTATTTCAAGCAGTGATTCTAATCCCAATACACCCTCAGCACAAACCCATGAGTCACCTCTATCAGCAACCGACTCAACATCTGTGGATTGGTTGGGTTTTTCTCATAACAATGTTGAAGCTTTTTCAAACAATATCTTGATAAGTTGTCGTGAAATCTTTGAAGAAGCTATGCAAACAAGCAAAGATGTATACGATGTGGAAGATCATGATGCTGAATTGATGCAAGAAGTTGTCCAAAAATTCCATGCGACCTATGAAGCACTTGAGCTATACTATGGTTTCTTGCGTGAATTAAAGTACCGTGAATATTATGGAGTGGCCAATGCATTTGAACTAAAGCGTGAATTCCAAGCTTTATTGACTGATATATGGTCTAAGAAGTTCAACTAATTTCTTGAAAGTTAACTACTTTTTTGTGATGTCAATCAAGATTACTAGCATGAAACAAATTAGATGTTTTTGTCAAACCAAATGAAGAAGCCAAAATAGATATATGTAGAGCAAAATGGATTTAGTGGGAGTTCAACTAACTTCTAGGAAGTTAGTTACTTTTTCGTGCTGTCAGAAGATGCCAAAATAGTTATATGTACAGTGATATGGATTTAGTGTCCGCCCTTCTATTTCAAACCTTAGTTGCTATATATTATGTTTATATTGTAATGTCATTGTACATATTGATCTTTGTAATTCTAATTTTAATGGATAGAACTTATTGTAATACTTGTGTCCCCTTATTTTCAATATTATGTTGAACTATAACCTTAAGTCTAACAAATATAAATTGCAACATTGCTGAAAATGATGATATATTTGAACATCATTGTAAAAATTCACTCTTGCAACATTTACCTATGTACAACATTGTGCCCAATGTTGAGAATTTTGAAGAAGCTATGCGAACAAGCCAAGCTGTGTGTGATGTGTAGGATCATGGAGTTGAATTGGTGCAAGAAGTAGTTTAGAAATTCTATGCAACATGTGAAGTCCTTGAGCTATATTATGGTTTCCTTTATGGATTAAAGTAGCATGAATATTTTGGAGTGGACAATGCATTTGAGCTAAAACATGGTTTCCAAGTTTAATTGAGTGATATATGGTCTTAGAGGTTCAACTAACTTCGTGGAAGTTGGTTATTATATTGTGATGTTGACCAAGATCACTAGCATGATACACATTACATGTTTTTTGGAAACCAAATGAAGATGCCAAAATAGTAATGTGTAGAGTGAAAAGGTTTTAATGACAGACCTTATATTTGAAACCTTTGTTGTTATATATTATGTTTACATTGTAGTGCCATTGTGCAAATTGATCTACATAGCACTGATTTTATTGAATATAGCTTATAGTACATATTGAAGAAAAATATTGCTCCAAGAAAAATATCGCTCCTCACAATTTTTTATTTTTTTCCCTATTACATACTTCAACACTTGTGCATTCTTATTCTCAACAATATGTTGAGGTATATGTTTTCTAAAACAAAAACATACACCAATTCTATTCAAACACTATCTTACACATAATATAATTTTGCAGGGTTAGTCAACTTCCATAGACCATGGCTACAACATTAACCACAGATGCGATTAAACTTATCCATGATGGGAATCAAGGATGTGAACCTAATGTGCAGATTTTATCTATTTCAAACTTCAAACATGGCCATGAACGCAACAACCGCTATGTACAAGGTGGAAATATCTGATGGGGCTTACAAACTAAAAGCATCATTACCTCAAAAATACAATCATTACATAGCCTCTGGTGAAATCTCAGTTGGAACGATAATACGGTTGACAAAATATAATTGTCCCAAATTGAGTGGGTCTCGGTGAGTAAGGAATCCTCAATTTTTGAAAAGAAAATATTGTGAGCTTTTTAGCTTGTTCCTTATATTCCTAATTCTTATTCTTGTGTTGCGCATGTATAGGTGGATTGTCATTGTGAACCTTGAGATTGTTTCTACAAACCAGGATATAATTGGTGAACCTACTTCACTTTATATGGAACAAGAGCACCATATAGAACAGGTAATGGGAAATTCCTCAGATCCACATGCAGACCCTCAGACAATTAGCACTGCTAGAGTATCAACTCCTATGCGAAGATTATTTGGCATAAATCCTTGTAGGGGTCGAATGGAAGCACTAGTCATAGTTACACCTATTAAAAGTTTGAACCCTTTTCAACCAAGATGGACTGTCAAAGGTCGTGTGACTGCAAAAAAGGATATTCGTAAGTACAATACCCAGAAAGGTACAGGTCAATTCTTCACCTTCGACATCATTGACAAAGAAGGGATTGAAACACGTGTGACTTGTTTCAATGAAGTTGTTGATCTTCATTATGAAAATATTACTATTGGAAAAACCTATACATTATTTGGTGGTGTAGTAAAGGCTACTAATAAGCTTTACAACAAGTTAAATAGTGGGCTAGAAATTTCCTTGTCAATAGAGTCAAAGGTCACTCTTTGTGAAGATGACCATTCCATTCCAGAACACCTATTCTCCTTTACACTTATCAATGAAATTGAAAAGAAGAGTAACAATTCAACTGTTGATGTTATTGGAGTTGTCACTTGTGTTAGTCCAATCTCCACAATAAGGAGAAGAGATGGAACAGAGGTTCTAAGGTGCACGATATCCTTGTTGGACATGTCTAAGGCAACTATAGATATCACTCTATGGGGAAAGATAGCAGCGAAGGAAGGTGCTCGTCTTCAACAAAAGTACCACCTACAAGAAACAACTATTCTTGCTATTAAAAATGGACGAGTCTGCGAGTACAATGGAAAGGTGTTGAGCACATCAAGCAATACAAATTTATTTATAGATGTTGACATACAAGAGAGAGAACAACTACAAACTTGGTTCGAACAAAGTGGGGCTAATATTCTATCACCTTCAACAAAGTTTAGTGATCCACCTATGCGTACCACAAGAATAACAATTAGGGATGTTCGAGAACAAATGTTGCATAGAGTGCATCATCTCCAATGTACAATAAATGCAACATTGTTGTTCATCAAATCTGAATCATTTTGTTATCTGGCATGCCCTAATGTAACGGGGGGAAAACAGTGCAAGAAAAGATTGGTGCAAACTGAAGATGAACAATGGTTTTGCTCAAAGTGTCAAGTAGCATGTACCTCTTGTAATTATAGGTACATACTACAAATAAGGTTGCAAGACCACACAGATATGCTATGGGCAGTTGCATTCGATGAAGGAGCAACAGAACTCATGGAAATGTCTGCGGAGAAGCTATACTCTCTACAGTTTGAGGATGACATAGAAAGGGATACTCAGCAGGTAATTAGAGACGTGTTGAACAAAAAATACTTGTTTACTTTGGCATGTAGAAATGAAACATACAATAATGAAGAACGTTTGAAGGCAACTATTACAAAGGTTGAGCAGGTTGACTTCACTGCAGAGAGCAACAGATTACTTTCCAATATCAAAGAAATGTGCAGTGACAAGAATGACCAACCATAGGATCAATAGATTATATTATAAGATAGTAGTATAGTTGATGGTTTTGTTCAAGCAAAAAAATGTATTCAAATCCCCAACCCATGTGTCATGTCTACTTGCAGATAGAAACATGTAAGCTGCTAAATTTACATTTTCCCAACACATGACATGTATATGAATGTTATAAAACTATAGTGTTTAGTTCAAATGAAAAAATGTATTCAAATCTCCAACCATGTGTCATGTTCAAAAAAAATTGCTCATTTCAATATTGTGCATTTGAATTATAACTATAATAGTAAAATCTCAGTAAAACAAAACTAGCAAACTATATGTTTTTGCTTATGTCTGTATATATGTGCAATCTACTTCTTCTACCATTGTAGGACTCAGTTATTTTGGCATGATGTAATCTTCAACTATCTTAAAACTACACTTTAATAGATATTAGTTGTAAAAACTATGAGTTGAATATGTAATTTTTGATTTTCTATTTTCTATTTTCACACATATATATGAATTTTAATTATTTTTTCCCAATGCTATTGGATTGCTTATCTAAGAAATTTTATTTTTTTTCCTTAATATAGCTTCTTGCAATTTTATTGAATTGTGTGAAGAACATTAAATTAGGATAATTGTCAATTATATATATGTATGTGTGCATTTGTGTTTGTTAAGATGTGTAAATATCCAAAATGTGCTTCTTTTAGCATTGTAAGGTTTAAATATGTTGTTTTGATGCCACTATAATTGTTCAAGTTTGTTTATTCTTCTCTTATTACTAATTTATCCTTACAGTCCCACAATACAGATGGCAGACCAATGCCTCGAAACAAGCCAAGCTCACTTGCAACAACTAGAGATTAGAAGACAACAAACCCGAAAAAGAAATCAGGATTACTATGCTCGAAATAAAGAAGCAATAGCCACCCGAAGGAGGATTAAAAGGTTACACCCCGGGCAAATCGAACCCCACCAAAGAGAAGCACGCAGGCTACGCGATCATGAGAGAAACCACAATTACTATGCTCATCATAGAGAGGAAATAATTGCACAAAAGCACATTAAACATTTAGAGAAACAAACATGTCAAGTCCAGCATATGCAAACACAACAAGACATGATAGAAGATCGAACATCATTCAGCAAAACTGCTACCTTTATAAAAATAATGAAAAGCTTTCGACAAAAGATAGATGCACTTTCCAATAGGAAAACATGCACTGTATGCAAGGAAAACTACCCAGGAATGCTCCTTCATTCATCGGACCCTCATGCTACTTGCAATAGATGTTTTAATGAGAGAGGTATACATCGATTCTCCTCACTCAATAACATGGACCCAGGAGAACAACCTGCTGTGCTGAAAAGACTAACCCAAGTGGAGGAAATGCTCATTGCTAGAGTAAACCCAGTACTACAAGTAACCCATGCTCCTGGAGGGCAGTATAAATATAGTGGTCACACAATTAGCTTCCCACAAGATATCAAAAACATTGCAAAAGTTCTCCCTCGAAGGATAGAAGAATTGGATGTGCTCATAGTTCGAAGACTACACATTGAAGGAAATTTCTATGATTGTTATGTAAGTAGAAGTCACATCAGAGATGCATTGCAATACAAAGTGAAATATGACCCATACTATAATGATGTTTCCATAAGTGTTGATGGCTTGGCTCAAATTCCTGAAGTTAGCACAAATATTTCAAGCATGCTGCACACCATTGCCACTAGCGAATGTACAGGGGCGCCAAATAATGGAAACACCATTGATGAAGATGCAATTGAGGAGAGCATAGTACACACATCATCATTTATGGCTAAGTTTCCAAATAGACGTCGCAAGCTAGAAATCATTAAGAATGCACTAGAGCTTGAGGACAACACAAATACCACTATAGATTGGCCTGAGATGAACTCATCACCAATAAATGAATACAATACCGAAGGCTTGCTTGATATGGCATTTCCAACTCTCTTCCCCAATGGGGTTGCACTACAAATGCAACCACGGATTAGGGAAGTCCGAATGCACGAGTATGCACTGCACTTGATGAGGTTCCATGACCAGAGGTTTGGAAGGCATCCAAGATTTTGATATTTTATGTTCAATATTATGTTACGACATCGTAGCCAAGGGCTTGCAGCAGTTTTCATTAAAAAAAATGCAGAAGAAAACATCCCCACAACTATTGAAAACCTTCGTGAACACTTGAAAAACCTTCCTGACACACAATTAGCTGAAGAGCTCATGCACTTT